>OZ010581.1:25922070-25972070 GCA_963932145.1 Acanthosepion lycidas
ATTATTATATGCAGAGGATTAAACTGAGAACATCTTCAAGCTTTTATTCTACACACATTTCATCTGAAACTCACAAAAAACGAGCTCACAAAATAAAAAAAAATAAAAAAAAAATAAAAAAATAATACTTCCAACAAAAATTATACAAAATTCATCATCATACTCTCCAAGACTTCAAATAAATTTGCAAATGTATTAGTCATGCATGACACGAGGGTCGTTAATACCACCACCAAGACTAACGGAAATATAAACACGATGAAAAATAAGTTTATCAAATCAAATGTCTAAAGATAAATGACATTTACATTGGGGAGACATCACACTATGTAAAAACCCGCATCCAGGAACACAAAAGAGACTTGTGATTAGATAATCATTCAAACACTCTCGTTTGACACGGCAACGACGTGACACATAACTTTAATTTCAACAAAGCCAACCTTATTAAAATAAAAGAACATAACGCTTTAAAGAGAAAACATTATGAAAACATATTCATATCAATACTACCAACTAACACACGTTTAAAAAAGTACATTAAATCACCATTTTTATAAAGATCCATTATTCATAAATCTAATATATCTCATTCTAATACATAAAAATCGATATATGCAAAATACGCACGAGATATGCTTCAATCAGAACAAAATATTTTTTTTTAAAATATCCATCTGTCTTCCTTACTTTTACACGTATTAGCGTCCAGAATGTTTTTCACATGTATTTGAATATTGTGTTACATTATTACACGTGACATGTATCTAACCAATAAGAAATAAACAAATACAACATACCATCAATTTACATCTCTTTGATTTTTTATCATTTCTATCTTGATCTCTGACGAAGCTTTAATAAAGTTAAATATGTTAGATTGAGATCTGTTTCTTACTTGTTTTTTATATATTTGTGCCTGTGTGAATGTCTGTATGTATATATATATATATATATATATATATATATATATATATATATATATATATGAATAAAAATGACAATAGGAAAACTGGTAATTATTCATAAATATTGTCTCTCTACTGATTAATTTGGAGAAATTTTCATATATATATATATATATATATATATACACACACACACATACACAATCACAGATATATACCTTCAAATTTTCATACACCTTATCGTGGCGTAATGGTTAATCAGCTTGCCAGGTATACTTTTATAGTTGCCTGTTGTGTTCGATTACATCTCTCATGAATGATGATCACTCTGTTTAATCACCGTCCTGTGTCTGACGATAAACTACATGCGCGTCCTGGACAAAAGGGTAATTTACATCCAACAGCAAGCCCTCTGATGAGAAGGTTTTGAGAAGCGTGGAACCATATCCTAATTGCCAGTGTTCCCATGTTCACCCTGACCTGAGGCAATAGCACTTGCTAGGGTCCCAGTTATCCCCCAAACTTGGGTCAAAACACTATGAAAGTGTCAAAATAGGTTTTAATACCATAAATACTTTATAAAATATTGTTACCAGCAATACTTTATTATTATTATTATTATTATTATTATTATTATTATTATTATTATAAATGACTGACATCGATTAAGATAAACCCCTTGATACGCAGGACGTCAAAATTCAGATTTCATATCAACTTTAAGCAGTGTTAGTTGAATGTCCCTGTTTTATAAATAAGATTGATTAAACTTATTAATCAGAACAAGTTTCTTAACGGAACGAAACGCATGACTAACAGATTTTTTTTCAATCTTGCCATTCGATTAGAAATATATTTATATATATATATCGAAAGAAATATAGTTTTCAGTTTTGCTATATTTATGGGATAAAGTGATCAATATCAGAGATAGAGCGTATGTAAATATAAATATAAAAGTGAACCTTGATGTGAACAGTCAGAGGCGACAGGCTATTTCATGCGGCCTGACGAGTGCGTCCAGCATGAAGCAGTCCGTCGCCTGTGGGTGTTGAATTCAATGTCCAGGTTTATATTTATATTTACATAGGCTCTATCTCTCATATTGAGCAATTTATCCCATAAATATAGCACGCCTTACAACTATATTTCTTCATATTCTGCTCTTGATAAACAGTAGAGCACTTTTACTACATTTATAAAACATTATGGACATAGAAAAATTTAGCCTCGACTAGTTCCTAAAAAAACATCCCCATCGCATTCCCATCCACGTAATAGCTAAAATTAATTGAAAAGGCGGCCTGACGATGCCGTCCAGCATGAAACAGCCTGTCGCCTCTGAGTGTTGACTTCAGTGTTCACTTTCATATATATATATATGTGTGTGTGTGTGTGTGTGGGTGTGCGTGTGTGTGTCTGTGTGTGTGTGTACGCGCGTGTGTGGCCATATGAAGAAAAATACCTAATGCGGCACACGACATATTCTGACATTCTCGTTTCCATTTCAGGTGTAACAAGAGCAGCAGCTTCCAGTCCTAATTAGGAACTTGAAATGTCAGGTCCTGATTGTGTCGCGAGTTGCCAAATACACTGGGTGTGTGTGTAACTGTGAGGGAGATGCTGAAAAGCTCTCGGTGAATCCCACTTTCACTGATCAAATATCCGAAATGTTGATTTTGGAAAGTGGTTTAGGTCTCGAACGTTTCCTTATCCCCTTGTAAGTACAAAATCCAATATATATATATATATATATATATATATATATATATATATATTGGATTTTATTTTCTTATCACACACGCATATGTTCATGAAACAGGAAACCTGCAAAAATAGCTGTGAAAGTCGACATCATTAGAGAAATAACAGAAAACATAGCCGCAAGCAAATGGTTTCTGTTTGTGCGCACGCGCTTAAATATACTCCCAGACATTCACAAATGCATGTAATGGACACACAGAACTCTGTGCCCATGCGCAAACAAGAAGGCATTTAATCGTCGGTACGCATTCATTTTATTACTTTCAGATGCACTTCTAAATAGAAAGCAAATCCGTTTGCATACGTTCTGTTAGATTTTATATGGCATGTCAATTTTCTCAAAACAAAATTGATATAAACCAAAGTATTTTAGTAAAATCTTAAGGATATAACCATATTCGATATTAAGATCACCTTGTCAGTGTTACTGGTTCCATGTTCGGGTCATCGTCGGCTAAAAAGGTTCCAACTGAAGGTGTTTTTTGTTTCGTTTTTTTTTTTTTTTCTCGGGAGGATCGGGCTAGTTGCCTAACAGGTTTAAAAACAAGTCTTACCAAAGGGCGGATGAACCTTCTTGTAACATTGAGAACCATATAGTACAATGGTGTAGTTCGGCGGCCGGCTTCCTATATTGAAGACAATAACAAAAGTGAAGGTTTTATACAATCCAATCAACAGTCGTTTCGACGTGATCAAAACAAACCACCATACTGGGGAGATATCGGCTGTGGTTAGAGCTGGAGAGGAATGTTCAACGCTAGGCTAACTTTTCGAAGACACGCTTTTTCTACGGCTTTCATCCCTGATATATGGTGATAAATGGTCAAGTGTCCGGCTACATATTCTCCCTACAACTACACCCGGTTTTGGGATCCATAATGATGATGATGATTGATGATGACGATATTCATTAAGAAATATTTCACGGCAACCCATTAAAATCGTAGGCGGAGCACATGTATTACAGCCGTTGAATTCAGCGGTTTCCTTCTCCTAGACTGGTTACTAACCAAGGCTATAATAGAACATCTGGGAGGGAAAGATGCATACTATTCCCAATGGTATTTGCGTGTAAATGAATGTAACGAATTCGAAAACTGCTCTCCGATTTCTCATTGAGAGTTATCAGCTATTGCACCATCCGCGCATCCGTCTGTTTCGAATTGTTGAGTTCTTTAAGGAAAAGGGGTCGAGACGATGAACTCTCGTGTGCTCCCTTAAGGATATTTCTTATAATTACTATTTCATGTCTAAGTGGGCGTTCCCTCTAAAAATTAAGGTTTCAAGAGTTTTTGCTCGTGGATTTTCGTATAACGGAATGGTGAAAGTGTTATTACTGAATTCTACGCGAATGTCTAAGAATGGAAGTTTTTTTTTTGGGGGGGGTCTTTATTTTTTATTCAGTTCACTGGTAAATTAAGGACATTTTGGGTTCAATAACTGTTTGAAATATCGTGTTTTCTACGTGGGACAGTTTTTACACACTTTGTGTCCACAAAATAAAACTCATTTACGAAGACAAGAAAAATTAAATAAAAAACTTAACAGCGTCTTGTCAGGCGTCTTTAACCATATATATATATATATATATATATATATATATATATATATATATATATATATATATATATATATATATATATATATTAACTTTGTATCTTTTTGAGTCGACCCTCTGGTCATTTAGACATAGGACAGAGTATCTCTCTTTTGCTCTTTTCTTCTCTGTCGATGTTTACTTTTCCGTTTGTTATCGTATTTTTTTCTGATTGTTTATTGAATTTTTTATTTTATTTTCCTTGCTTCCTCGGCAGGCTTTGTGGTGGTTTTAGCAATGCGTTTTTTGTTTTATACATAAACAGACACATATACATATATATATATATTTATTTATATATATATATATATATATATATATATATATATACAGACATATATACATATGTATATATATATATATACATATATATATATATATATATATATATATATATATATATATATATATATATATATATATATACCCAAGTATAGGATTAATGTATAGGGAATAAATTCCAATAACCAACTATTCTTAAAAGTGTGCTCAATACAGTGTAGAGAAAATACAATTATTTATTCGAAAATTATAGCATAAATATGTTACAAAATCACTACAAAAATAGCCTTTTTCTTTCAACACCAGAAATGTTAAAACAAAATAGATATTTTTGTAATGATTTTATGTTATAATTTTTTTATAAATAATTATATATATGTGTGTGTGTGTGCATACCGTATAATTCCGCGTATAAGGTGACATTTAGATAAGACGAGATAAAAAAAAAAATATAGCAAATTTTCATTAATTAATCACATAACTTTAGTATAAGATCACTGCTTATTGATTATATAAAGATCATGTTGTTGGAAATGTTGTTATTTAGTGTATCCTTAGAAATTAAAAATAAACTAAATCACAAAACTCTTTCTATATCTTGGTTTTCCTACACGCGTGACGCGTGTAGGAAAACCAAGATATAGAAAGAGTTTTGTGATTTAGTTTATTTTTAAACCTTTAAAATTGTAACTATGGTTTTGTTTACTTTTCATCAAGTGATATCTTGCGAATACTGATTCTTCTTCTTCTTCTTCTTCTTCTTCTTCTTCTTTTATATGTATAGAGTTACAAAGAGCCTGGTGTACAAATGGCCATTTACTTATACTTCTTCGATAACCACAAAATACCGCTGGTTATATTACGATAATAGTACATTCCTCTTTCAATATTCATTATTCGCAATCATAACTCTATATTTTCTAAGCTGAGTTTTCATAGATGCACATTGAATTAATTGATATGAAATTAGGACTTTATTATGAAGTTATGTTAGTAATATATAAGTTAGAAATGGTTTTACTAATTTTCTAATCAGTTTATTTGATACTGTGAATATTTACATGTACGTTATTAGTTATCCGACCGAGGTCGAGATTAGTCTACTGGCAAGAATCATTAAAAATTCAAGGTTTCCTTTTTTGATAATTGTAGTATAAGACGACGCCCAATTTTTAAGGGTAATTTTGGGGATTTAAATGTCGTCTTATACATTATTGTTAAATACAATAGACAATGAATGCGTATTATGTTTGATCATGAGCCGTTCTAAACTTCGTATGTTTGCTTTAATTTCGGGTGAAATTAAAGACAAAAATCGGGATATTTTTTTTTAATTAAGCTCGTCCTTGATCTAAGCTTTGGGCTCACATGAGCCATCTTCAGATTGGTTATACGGACATTTAAACAAAGATATTTACCATCAAATATAATATCTTGTTATGTTGACAGAGAAGATTTCTATGCGACGATAACTGTCACGGAATAGCAGACGCGAGTTGTAAATTTATGATGCGGTTCTATGACGTCGTACCACGCGAGAGGCTGAAATATTAACAACGCAGAACCATATGTCTAGATGCAAAGTAATGTGTTGTGACTAGTTTGAAATGGAATTTTGTTGAGTGTGGGTTCAAACTAGTCACAACATATTATATTGCATTTAGACATATGGAGCCGAAGATCAAGGACCAGCTTAATAAAAATATCATAATGTTGGAAATTTTTTGTCTTTATTTTCCCCCGAAATAAAAGCAACCATACGAAGGATAGAACGGCTAATGATCAAACATAATAGGCATTCATTGTGTCTGTTATATTTAACAATATATGTTTAAATAATGATCTTCTGTCCCAATACATTATATTAGGTTGGTGCAAAAATAATGTCGTTTTCTCACATATGTTACCATGTGATAAAACGACATTATTTTTGCACCAACCTAATATATATATATATATATATATATATATATATATATATGTATGTATGTATATATATATATATATATATATATATATATATATATATATATATATATATATATATATATATGTATGTATGTATATATATATATATATATATATATATATATATATATATATATATATATATATATATATATATATATGTATGTATGTATATATATATATATATATATATATATATATATATATATATATATATATATATATGCGTGTGTGTGTGTGTGTGCGTGTGTTTACACGCATCGGTTTTTTTTTGGGGGGGGGCTTTAAACCTGAATCTGTGCGATAATTTTCCATAGACTTTCATGTTTCTTGCTCTTTCTTTTTTTAAAACCTTTTTTTTTTCCTTCGAGATTGCTTTGATTATTGGCAAATCAAAAATTCGAAGGTTTTTCGAAACGAGTATAGTTACATATATATATATATATATATATATATATATATATATATATATATATATATATATATATATATATATATTATGCATTGTTACTGTTTATATTTTAAGGTAAAAGTGCACAATAAGGCAGACAGGCCGTTTGTTGATGGAGTCATGAGAATCAACGGGCAGTCCTGTCGGTTCATACCACAGTACAATCATCTGACCGAGAAGGAATTATTAAGAAACAGACACTATGTAGTGATAAGTCCTATCACCATGAAGACTATATATGTGCGTTTGGATGGGTGGGGCTGCGAGTGAGTGTTTGTGTGCGTCGGGCAGTAAACGGACAGAGTTGATGAAACAACTTCAAATTCCAGTAGAGCGGTTTTCTCTTTAATTTGGAATAATGTCCTTAAAAATAAAAGCACGAATTCATTATTCTCGTTCGATCTACGCGTTAAATCGAGCGGTAAAGTGGACTCTCGGTTAGAGTTGTAAGGAGTCAAAAATAACGATGTCGGAGAATGTTTGCCCAAACAATCATGCCTACGCACAGTTTATAGAAACTGAAACTAAAAAAATATGGAGATCCATGATCAGCTGCATGCTTAAGGAATTATAAATTGAACAGGTAAGGCCCGGTAATGGCTAATGGGTTGAATGACGCGACATACTTTCAATTTTATCTTGAGGCTCTGTATCTGACAGGATGAAATATAGTATTTATGTCTACAGATAGATAGATAGATAGATAGATAGATAGATAGATAGATAGATAGATAGATAACCGCTAAAAGATTAATAAACTGAGATAGATGCATAGACATGCACAGACGTAGATAGATAGATAGATAGATAGATAGATAGATATACAATCGCTAAAAGATTAATAAACTGAGGTAGATAGATAGATAGATAGATAGATAGATTGATAGATAGATAGATAGATAGATAACCGCTAAAAGATTAATAAACTGAGAGAGATACATAGACATGTACAGACTTAGACAGATAGATAGATATGAACAGATAGATGTGAACAGCCTGAGATAGATGGATAGATAGATACTCCAGAAGAGAAAACAAATTTGTTTATTTATATTATATTATTTTATTTATATTATATTTATAAGTAATTATTTGCTGCCTAACATGAAAATAGATGAGAAAATCATTAAATTTGAATTAATAGTCATTTATTTCGACCGATCATTACAGCCACGAACAAAAAATCCTTACAAATTTACAAATTGATAAATAGTAAACATTTTCTCATATAATATTTTAAGAAGAAAATTCTCACATATTTATCAGTTGATCTATAAGACGATTTTTTTTTCTTATAATATTTCTTTATTTCAAGTACTTAATTATATGTCAAGGAATTAAACAACAAAAATCAATTTAGGGTCAATATTTCTCATATATTTTCAATTATAAATATTTCCTAATTTACCTCGTTTTAAAAAAGTTCATGATGTTTTCGAACGTTTATTATCTACTTCTAATTCTTCATTTGACAGTGCCAAACACTGTTACGGCGAACTACTGGAACAAATGAAAATTATATTTTCTTTTAAAACATCGCTTCTTGCAACCACTCGACTGTATGCATTTCCTTGCCACCCGCCAAATCCATCTTTTCGTGAGGATTAGTCAATCTGACCCGATCCATGCACAGAATTGGACGCACAATATTTTTTTCTCAGCGATGGAATCAAAGCCTACAAAAAGAGTGTGTATCTTATACCTAGGTAAATACTAGATTTCTTACATGACTTCCTCCGTCTTTAGGTTCTATGAAGAATTTAATACACGTTCCTTTATGATTGAGATGTTCAACTGTTATAAAGGGACTTACTCCATGTGCATAATCTATCTTCCTTTTTGGAGAGTTCAACATATATGTCCAGTCGTTACGACGCCTTCCGCACGTCTGTTCCTGCACAACTGTGATGACATCCAAGGTCTGTTGTATGCGTATATAAACCCGGCTAGCTATTTTCACGGGTTTGTCTCCTTGACCGTGATCGAATTCAACAAACAATAATGACAAATGCTTTTCAAGACAATGATTGCGAAATAGTGAAGAATACGATTTCTCACAAAATCGGCAATGCCTTCCTCGCCTTGGGAAGGTGAACTGCTATCTTACTAACATCCGGCCACGGAGAGAGTACCCTTGATTCACTGTCCATCTCGGCAACTGTTGACTCACTCAATGCTGACTTCCAAACTCTCTGCTCAGATGAGACCCATTTTTTGTTCCACCAGATCAAACATTTACACCTAGGATGCGTCATGCCTCTTCCAAGAAATCAAATCGCACTCACTATCCCCTTATTCTAAATGCAAGGAGAAAGTATCAGTCAGTTTTTTTCCCGAATAACTGATACCTTGTAAAATAGACTTCCATGTTGCAATATTCCATTTATTGTTTAATCTAGTTGCTATGAGCACAACGTATGCAAGAAAGAATAAAAGCACGAAATTCTTACCTCACTTCAAACTCTGAGTAGTATTAATCAAAAATTATGCTCGTATATATATATATATATATATATATATATATATATATATATATATATATATATATATATATATAAATAAGCATGTTTATTTATTATCAGTATTTTTCTTTACATACGGACAAAGAATTATAAAATGTTATTGAGCTAGTGTTGGTACTGAGCCCTCTTTTGAATTAATGCTAAGAGCGTTAGAAGTTATATTATTTCCGTTCTCATTACATTCGGATATATATATATATATATATATATATATATATATATATATATATATATATATCCTAATGAAATGAAAACGAAAATAATATATATATATATATATATATATATATATATATATATATATATTCATGAAGATGAAACAGAACTAATGCTTTTAATTTAATTATATAATTAAATATGAAGTTTTTAACTTCAGTTTTTGAAACATAGTTATTACTGTGTAGCGAAGAAACTACTTTTTAAATCAGTGAATTTATAATATTTATGCTCTGTAAATTGACATTGAGCACTGTTTTCGTAAAAATAAAAAATATATCAATAGGAACACCGGATTATGTATCTTACTGCTCTTTCGTTTTATTATAATATATATATATATATATATATATATATATATATATATATATATATATATATGTCGAAAAATGTTTGAAAAATTGGAAAATGTTTCCGTGTGATGCGTTTCGTTCATTTGAAATTCATTGGGCTAAATGCGCACGAACGAGCAATGCTGGGAATTTAAAATTTATATTTTTATAGTCTAGCTTATATTTTTACATTTAGATACTTTCTTGTTTTTGATGACTGAAAAATTGCATGCATGAAAATGTCTGAAATCTGCTAACAACAAACTGAAATGCCTCGTCAGCCTTCTTTAGCCTGAACATTCTTTTATTTTTTTTTTCTTGTGGCGTGTACATTTTTCAAGATCGTTCAAGCGTCTGTTCAACATGGTGAAAGTTTTGAACGATTTATCATCCGTAAAACGTCAGAAAATGTATAAATAATTCGTGAAAAACATTCATGAGGACCATGGACTAAATTCCATGAGCTCTGTGGAAACAAAAAAAATTGAATCAATCCACTAGTCTGTGAGTAGATCCTAGTTAGGGATCATTACAGTACCAGTTTGTGCTTGTGTGTATATCTGGGAAGCATAAGAAAACAGATAGTGCGAATACGCCGAGGGAAATGGCTGAAATTAACTCTACTGTTTAAACGTCAACGGTTATTCATCGTTCAATCTAATATTATCTTCATTACATTTTTATCTCTACGTTTTGAGTGATGCATTTTCTGACAGTTCCTCTTGTCTGAATTTCTGAGATACTTTTTTTTTCATTATTCCGTAAAATGTCTGAGTGAAGAGAGTTTGGCTTCAATAAACTTCTTCGTAAAATAACGTCCGCTTTTAGAATTCATTTTTATTCCTGAATTAATGCATTTAAATCACTCAGAATAAGAACCCTTACTCTTTACACATTTCTGTCATCGAGTTATAAGTTTATTTATGCCAAGAACTATTTGATTGCATCTTCTTTGCAACGGCATGTCTTTTGGTTTGAATTATTGTTATGATAACTGAAAATGTAATTGTTATTGGGCGAAAGATCAGGGGAAAATGGTGGATGTGTTAAGGTGTCGTATACCAAGTCGGTGAGCATGCGTAGTGTCATACTGTCAACATTTCATGAATCTGACATGGACCTCGTCGTTTAAACAGTGGCTGTCGCATTTTGCTTAACTGAATATGCAGTAAAATTCCGCAGTGATGCTCTGGTTAGATTCCAGAAACCTGTAATGGATAACACCATTCTTTTCATTTGGTGTAATTCCGGTTTTGGAATGTGTTTGAGCGTTCTGTCATTTTCAAGACATAGGAAAGATCGTTTGCTGCTATTATAAAGGATTCATTTCTCATCAAAAATTCATTATTTAATTAAAATGGATCATTCTAATTTCCCATATGCAGTATCGAAGACTCTTCAAAACGTCAACATCATTGACTTTCGAAATGTATGTAACACCTATTGATTGAAATTTTCCACCTTGTCATTTTCCCGGGATACACCGATATTGTTGAAATGTTGACACCTATAAACTGAGACATCTCTCAGAAACGTTGACGACGGGGTATTTTTTGTCCACTTGTTTTCAGGCGTTGATTGTCAATTCCAGATAGAAGTCTTCTACCATCTTGATTTTCAAGATTCCTATCCCCATTGGGGAACTTCAGAAAGCAGCGCCATATTGTCTGATCGCAAGTGGATCCTTCACTCCATGTTCTCTTAATGTTGACAGCAGTTTGAGAAGAATTATAACCAAACTTACACTCATGCCAAATAACTAAATGTGTCTTTTCTTTTTCTTTTTTTTAATGACCAAAATGAAAGGTATATAATGTTTTAATTTAAATTTTGACACTTTAATCATTAGGAATTTGTAATATACTCTGGTATAATTATCATAATAATATATCAGAGCATAAGTACAATGTTTATTCTTAACTCTGACATCATAAAACTTAATAAAATCAAGTGATTTCATTATATTCTTTGTTTTGTATGTTTTAATGAAAAGGAACGCTTTGATGTCGTAACGATTTTACTCTGTGTCAAACTAGTGTAACCTATTTGAAACAAATACCTACATACACATATTTCTCTTGAAATAACATATATTTTAGGGACAAAATTCGTAGGGGTTCTCCATAGATTCAGTTTTTAATTTATCTATAAATTGCTATGAGATTTTGGAGAAAAAATAATGATTGTCCGTACCTCTTGTATTATTGTGAATTCGTAACCATCTATTTCCCTAAACTGGCTACCATTCAAATTGATTTTTTATGGTTTATCAACACTTTGTAAGCTATTTAAAGCTAGATATATTTTTAGATTGTAAGAATGTTTTTTGCTTTTGTTCTTTTTTTAGATAATAATAGCTTTAGTGATACAAGTCTTAGTACTTGACCCATGGCTGGTGAGGCGGTGGGAGAAGTGCATTCATGACATTCCCAAGGGCATTTGCTCATAGCTGAATAGAACTAACCCAACAGGAAATGGAACTTGGAACTCGGATTAACAATTCCGACGCAAGACTTTAAACCAATCCTCCTATTTTATCTATAGCTAATTAGAGAAGAGAAGCTTTGTAACTTTCAGTGTGAAACCTAAACACAGCTGACTGGACCCGAATTTTAATTTGGCCCGCTGATTACATTTTCAGCGTCGATAACCGTTGCCCTCCACACAAATGGCCTGACTATTGCATATAGCATGAAACAGACTGTCGCCTCTAAGTGTTGACTTCTATGTTCACTTTTATATTTACACACGCTCTATCTCTGATATTGAGCACTTTATCCCATACATATAGCACACCTTCAGACTATATTTCTTCATATATATATATATATATATATATATATATATATATATATATATATATATATTAATTTAAATAAAAACAGACCACTTTAAGGTTCAATGTATAAATTATTTCACCGCAGCCCTTTTAAAAGGAGTGCGAATCATCAGACTTTACTTCTAAACGAACTTTTATTTAAATTATTTGGGCTGAATTTACATTCAGCTGTCTGGACCTCCTTAGGGTTTCCCATACAGATTACTTAGTTTTTCATAAACTATATATATATATATATATATATATATATATATATATATATATATATATTGTAATTAAAAGAAAGAACAGTAAGATATATAATCCGGTGTTCTTATTGATATTTTTATTTTTACAAAACAGTACTCAATGTAAATTTACAGTGCATGAATATTATAAATTAACAGCTTTAAAATATGGTTTCTTCGCTACACATGAATTACCATGTTTCGAAAAACGAAGCTGAAAAATCAATTTTAATTATAGAATTAAATTAAAAGCATTTGTTCTGTTTCAGCTTCAAGCGAATTTTGGAATAACTTATTTTTAAATTTACTTGTTTTAAAATTATTCTGCACCCAGTGAAGGGCGAACCCACTTTTCTGTAGTAACGGTCAACCAGACTAGCTTTGTTAACCATTAACCATTTCCGAGATTTTTACATTGGCTCTCAATGGAGGAAATAATTAGTTTTGCTTAATAATAGTTGCGAAGGTCATGTAAAGTGATGAAGTCAATTCGAATATGTCAAATCCACCGTAAATAGCTTCGCAGTTTGACGAAAAATAGTCTTCAGGCAAAAAAAAAACGAAGTCTCAAATGTTGGTGCCGGGCCTTTCAGTTGTAAACAAAGACGGAAAGTACGATACATTAGCGCGTGCGTGCGAAAGTAGCTGTCAGAAATCTATTATTTTTGTGATTTTGCTTAATATATCTAAATTAATTATATATTTATTTATGCCATATATACATGCTTATAGTATTTACATTATGATCAGAACTACTAGTAGTTACTATAGGGGTTTTATCACTCAAAATATATCCCTTAACATCTACGGACGATCGGATTTAAAGGACTACTATTAGTCCGTTGATGAAAGGTTTGTCTGTATATACAGACTTAGCATCACCCTAAAGGATAGTTTGTTTTTTGATTTTGTTTTTTGTTTTGTTTTTTTTTTGTTTTTATTTGTACGCGTGTGTGTGTTATTGATTTACTAATATTTTTCGGACATCTTATGGAAAATATTTTTATTTAATTATCATCGTTTTTTAGTTTGTAACTAAAAAAAAAGAAGTATATAATTATATATATAATTATTAAAGTTTATTAATGCTAAAAACATATTTTTTCAAAAATTAATTTAAATAAAATATAGTTAAATTCGTAAAATAAATATTCAATATACAAATTTTGCTGGCCGAACCTCATCTCCGTGTCTCGGAATTTTTTATTTAACTAAAGTTTTTTCTTTTCTTTTCAAATACAAATATGACTTGAAATTTAAACAATCGCTTTTCAAAATTAAATTCTCGATGTATCTTGCATGCTTCTACTCTCTTTCAAAACAGTAATTAAATTCATTTACAAAGAAATGTTTGCTAATATAATGTTTAAATTAAAACTTTAAATAATTAATAGTAAATAATTATTTTTCGATGAAGTAAGGCTCCCTATAGATTTTGCTTGAAAAAATGATAAAAATTAAATTTAAGTTTGTTTACTGACTTATTAATATTAGGTTGGTGCAAAAATAATTTCGTTTTTTAACATATGTTACTATGTGAGAAAACGAAATTATTTTTGCACCAACCTAATAGTAATTTGAAAAAAGGTTAATGAACTTTTATCAAAGTTTGATTTGCTTGAAAACAGCATTACCAGAGTATTTATGTTAGTATTTATATTAAAAATAAAATGTCTTCTTGAATAAAGACTTACGGATGGTCAGAACCGTAAGAAAATATGGTATTGGTAGCGTGATATTCTACTAAGTATAGTTATTTTTTATTAGGTTGGTGCAAAAATAATGTCGTTTTCTCACATATATGTGAGAAAACGACATTATTTTTGCACCAACCTAATAACAAATCAAAAAAAAAAATAATAATGAAGTTTATTTTTTAATGATTGAATAAAAAAAATGATTTTCCATAAGATGACTGAAATATATTACTAAATTTTCAATAATAAACTCTTATTCAAAGATCTTCCGAGAAACGCCGAGTATCCACGGTAGTATATATATATATATATATATATATATATATATATATATATATATATATATTAACCAGTTCACCCAAGTCCAAGTGATAATGTCACTAAGATGCAAGAGACTACTAGAATTGAAAGTGAGTAAAAAAAAAAAACATTAGAATAACCAGAAAACCCAATCCTAAACAGAAAATAAGGGATAAAGCTCTATTCCTGTTCCAAATACCGGAGAGGAATATGAACCGGACGATAGGCAAAACTATCTACTCCTATTGTGGAAAAGATGGATAAATGGTAAATAAAATTCCAGAGTTTTGCGGTTAGAAGCATAGAATTGAAGTAGACTTCAGAAAGAACTAGAAACCCAATCCTAAACAGGAAACAAAGAATACACTTCTACTCATATTCAAAAGACTAGAAAAGAGTGTGAACTGGATATATATATATATACATATATATAAATATATATATATATATATATGTGTGTGTGTGTGTGTGTGTGTGTGTGTGTGTGTGTTTGTGTTGTTTTTGTTGTTGTTGTTGTTTTACATGAAATGTCAATAAACGATATTTTATTCATGCTTAAGACGAATTTACTGAATTGGTGAGTTGAAAAATAAGTTTTCGAATGATAATATGCGCGTAAACCAGATCCTGATAGATATGTGTGATCGGTCATTGTATTCTAGCTTCGTGGAACAATCGTTACCAACCTCGTTTCGGAGATTATAAATAGCCAATTTGATACAGTGTAACTGGCCATAAACTCTATGTTTAGTTTCATACAAATCTATTTTTAGAATCAATCCACCAGGAGTCTATGTGCTAGACTAATCTATGTTATATAAATAACTTAATGCACATCACTGTAAGTACAGACCAATACTTAGGTTGGTCCTGTCAGCCCGACATTTCTAAACCTGTGACATTTACGTAAACAACTGATTCCCAAACTTTGCGTCACGCCTCGTAGGTCCAACTGAAGAGGATAGCAGGTGAGGTAGAATGATCTAAAGTCAAAGATTTAGAAACAGTTTTAAAAAATTCGTATGCCAAAAATAAATATGGTTTCAAAGTTTAAATATTATTATGGATTACTTGCCATTGCATGCATGAGTTTCAGTATAAGTATTTATAAATAATTATTGACTGATTTTTCATTGTGTTATTTTTGCATTATATCAAGTATTAAGAATACAGTAAATAGAGTCCGCAAATTGGAGGAGAGAGTTATCAATGACATCGAATCAGCGGTTATTTCCCTTTAAAACTGTCACTGTTTTTTTCTGGGGGGGGTTATCAGATAAAATTTGGTAAAGCCCAATCAAATTTTCATTCGGAAAATACGGCCCAAAGAAAAAAAAAATGTTTGCAAACTACTGACGTAGGATTTAAAATTATTAATCAGGTGCTTACTCTTAGGTAAACTGTCTCTTTCTCATGTTAATTATAACTGTCTTTAAATTTCTATTTTCTCTTAAACTTCACCGTTGCTCAGATGTTCAGTCTAGGGTGTTCTTAACATCCTTACAGAACATAAAATCGATGTCTTTAAACCCAGTGTTAGGTTTTATTCATTTCCATAAACATTTTAACCAATAAAATCAAACAGCACAAAAATAAACATCCCAGAATTTCCTTCTTTTTCTCCATATCTCAGTCTCTGACAAAGCTTTAATAAAAGTGAAATAGATTAATAAACGTTTCCTAATTCTGATCCATATTTGATCGGTATTTGATCTCAACACCTAAGCTTTATTGTTTTTATCTACTAAATAAAACTTGAAGAAATTTTTTTTGTTAAAATATGTAATTATTGACTGTCTAATTTAGGATTTGATTATTTTTAAGCATCATCCAAATACTTCTTTCATAAATTAATTATCTGGGAACTTTTTTTTTCTAAGCAAAAAAAAAAAAAAAAAAAAAAAAAAAATCCGCTGTAGGTGACTTTTACTACAAAAAGTAAATGTATTTCATCAAGGAAATTTGTTAATGGTCATAATAAATGATAATTTATTGGTAGAATCTGCTAGGTGTAAGCTTTCCAAACAAACCTGAAATATAGTTTTGTCTAGACAGCAAAGATTTAAATAAACAAGTGTTACACCCTTTGTCTTCACTAATTCTAGACGCTTTTCATCGATTGATATTATTTTGGAGACAATACCCACTGATATGATAGATATCACAATAAAATCAAAAGCAGTCTTTTTAATAAATTTAGATAAAACCAAAGTGTCATATCAGCAAAGATAAGAATGAATTTTGGTATAACCTAATCTGAAATTTACACCAGAGCATGACAGCTGCCGAAAAACAATGAAAATCGATTTTTTTAAATAAATTTGGTTAAAAACTAAATAGCCTCGATGTCATCTAGGACAAAATGAAAAACAAACATTTTGTGTAACAGAACAGTTGCCGCGTGCTGAGGAACAAAAAAAAATGGCTATGGCGAAGTATAACAAGAATAATTCTATCTGAATTTCTTTGAAGAAAATTTAAAATATTTTACGTTTTTTTTTTTTGTTTTTTTTTTTACAGAAAGACTAATGCCTATTTACATTATTCGGACTGTTATCCTCATCTTCTTCATTGCCATATTCACATCGTTTCGGCCTTTATATGTCTGAGATTAGGTATTATGATTAGTTACATTATTTACATTATTCAGATTGTTATCCTCATTTTCATTGCCATATTCACAACTTTTCGGCCTCTATATCTCTGAGATGGGGTGTCATGATTACTTTATTTACATTATTCGGACTGTTATCCTCATCTTCATTGCTATATTCACAACATTTCTGGCACTATATCTTTGACATGAGCTGTTATGAATACTTATATTATTTACATTATTCGGACTGTTATCCTCATCTTCATTGCAATCTTTACAACGTTTCGTCCATTGTACGCTCGGGCCTTCTTCAGGTTATTGGAATTTCGAACCGAGCCTTTTATTTCGTCCACCGGGATTCATTGTTCTAGTTCCATGTGCCATGCCTCTTCCGGATGCCTCGGTAATTTCCCTTTAACTCAACTCTCCAAGTTTTTGGTTCACTACTGCATTGACCTTGTATTGAACTATTTGGATATTGAACAAACAACTCTTTGGGTCTAACCAACGTCTTTATCCACTGGGCCATTTTTCCTTGGTGATAAATACATTGATTAGATCCAGTGACTAGACCAAAACAATTGTATGTTCAATAAACAACTGAGACATTCGGAAGAGGCATGACAAGCGGAGCTAGAACAATCTACCCCGGTGAATGAAATAAATAGTTCGATACGAAATTCCAATCACCTGAAGAAGGCCAAAGCTTATAACGGCCGAAACATTGTGAGCATGGCAATGAAGATGAGGATAACAGTCTGAATAATGTAAATAATCATGATACATCATCTTACAGATAGAGACAGATATTGTTATTTGTTGTCATGATCACAACGTTTCAGCTAGTAACCCCCCCCTCACTTCTTCAGATTTCTATCGGTCTTGGTAAACGTCAAAAAATTCCAAACTAAGACCATTGCGTTTAAATACCTGGGAACTGTTTTAACAGATGAAAATACAACATGGAAACCAAAAATCGTCTTCCAAAGTTTAAACAAAGTACTATGAAACATGAAATGTCTTTAGAAACAAAGAAAGGAGTGCTGAACTACTTTGTGATATCAATAATCTTTTCGGGTGGCATAGAATATTATACAATCATACGACAGGCGAAAAGAAAATAGAAACAATAAGAATGTGGTTCTACAGAAAGATATTAAAAATTCCTTGAACGAAACGTGTAAGCAACGAGGAAGTCTTGAAGTAAATGGCAACAAAAAAAACGCCTAAACTCAGAATCAGGAAGAGACAGCTG
Source organism: Acanthosepion lycidas (assembly GCA_963932145.1). Taxonomy (NCBI): domain Eukaryota; kingdom Metazoa; phylum Mollusca; class Cephalopoda; order Sepiida; family Sepiidae; genus Acanthosepion; species Acanthosepion lycidas. Next base: position 25,941,025 of record OZ010581.1, read on the forward strand.
AAATTCTTTTGGTCGCAGAGGAAGGAGGACTTGGAAAACTTGGAATCAGGAAGAGACAGCAAAGATTTATTGGGCATATAAGGAGGAAGATAGGTTTGCAAGACATAACTTTCAAAGAACGTCGCTTTTGCCATCGACAGATGAAGACAACGAGAACCCACTCTGTCGCGCTTGTCTGAATTGGTGACGGAACGTGGGGCGGAAGGCTTGGCAAAGTGAGAAACGATGCTAAGAGCCACCAGGGATAGGAATGGTTATAATCACCGAAGTTCTGTAGCGTGTCTTGAATTGTTCAATACGGATCAGTTATTGTTCATCTCGTTTCACCTGAGTCTGACGTGAGTTCGATTCCTGTGCCGGGTGGTAGAGACTCATGCTCGGTTCAGCGTTATTCTATTAAGAACCATGTTACTGCATTAGTGTATATTCCTGTAAAGGTCATGTCTCTGTTTATTTTTCTAAAACCAGCAAATGACCGATACGCATTTAAATCCCCGTAGTGTCCAAATTGGGAACAAACCTGATTTTTTCGATGAGTTAATTTGGAAATCACTCAAAAATCGGAAAATCCAAATGTTCATTGACTAAAGAAATATATTCGTTTTGTTCATTTCATTTTAGATTTTTTTATTAAAGGGAAAGTTGTTGTAGGTTACCAAACTTGGCCCTCTCGGTAGGGGGCGCTCTTTAAATCTATAAACAGGCAATGATATTCTCACTCGCCCTCTTTTTGGTCTTTTTAGCTCTGGCTTACGGTTATAGTATCACGCAGATGAGAATGCAGGCGCGTTCGTTTTCTGTACTTTTTTTTTTCAGCAAGGCTGGAAGTCACTAGTACGCAGGGGGTTACATAGGATTTGGAGCGAGAGCAGATAGGAGTATTTGAGGAAAGGATGACGAGAAAGATAGTGGATAGATCAAGGCAACTGGAGATGTCTATTGACATTACATTTGAATAGTTGGATATTATAGCTATCAAGGAAACAGGAAAAGGGAAGGGAGTTCTACAGGCGAAAGGTGCGAGATATGAACCTATTGGAGTAGAAGAGACAGCTACATTTAACAGTTTCAACAGTGAAATGGTGAAAGCTGGATGCCAGTCTCGTAGGAGGCATGAATTCATGAGCAATTACCATGAAAATATATGTAAAAAAAAGACAGAGAAAGGCGACGGCACGTCTGTGAGAGAGCGACTGTAGAATAGATGCCAGATCAGGGCCAATTGCATTGGATATCCGTCTCTGGAGACAAAACAGAAGGGGCTCCAGACCATTTATGGCAGCAATACTCTATGCAAGGGCGAATTCACCTTTGACTTTTGTATTCTCAATTGAGGAATCTGAGAGCCGAGTTCAAATTTCAGTCGAATCCATTACATTCACTTACGTGCTAATACCATTGGGAAAGGTACGGATCTTCTTCTTCTCCCCCCCCAAGTTATGGGTAAATAGAAAGACAGACTGGTTTCTATAGCCTGGTCTACTTCAGAAATAAATGGCAACCTACTGCGGGAAAAATCTGCCTCGTCAGTCATCGAAAGATACATGATCGCCTAAGTGTGTAACACGCATAGTACATAACTGACTGATTCTCTCTCACACACGTATGTACACATACGCGTCTGTCAGACACGCTTGTTACACACACACGCACGCATACACACAAGCACAAAAAATAAGTACATCCTTATTTTAATTTGTTTTAATGAGTTTTCCTTATTGTTACAAGTGTCGACCTCTGTAAATCCTTTTATTAATACAAGCATTTTCTAATCTGTTATCAAAAAGGACTACAATGTATAGGAGAAATGAAAAGTTAGTATCCACATATACATTGTTTGCTGTGTTCCGCGTGATATCACCATAATTTGAGATCCTGTTGACCGCGTATAATGAATTCTTACTATCTTCTATGCAACCTTTCCGTTCAGGGCGTAAAAAAACAGCTTAGGGACGCATCACGTTGATGCACCGATGCCCGTACGATCACCGAAGTTAAGCAACAGTACCTATATGTGTGACCGCTTTTAGAATACCAGGTGCTGTAAGCTTAAATGTGTAGGTGATAACCCTTGGGAAAAGGTATGAATCCACCTATTTCCCCCTGCTATGGGTTAATTAGTAAGACGTGTGTCACTAAAGTCACTATTATCTTCAAAAAATAAATGAATAAAATTGTGTAGAAAATATTTAGATTTCAATATTAAATAAAACATAGAGGTTGATATGCCGCTAAACAAAAACAAAAACTAACAAACGTGTGAAATCATGGCTCTCCACATCTTCCTAACAATTTTAGCTCTTAATAGTCTTTTCGCTATCTCTCCTAATCCCTTATATGTCAACTATTTACACAAGTTAGATATGTTTTGTGACTCAACGAACACTTGTTTGACACTTTTGTAATGTCAACGAACATTTGTTTTACACTTTTGTAATGTCAACGAAGACTCGTTTGACACTTTTGTAATGTCAACGAACACTCGTTTGACACTTTTGTAATGTCAACAAACACTTGTTTGACACTTTTGTAATGTCAACGATTAGTCGTTTGACACTTTTGTAATGTCAACGAAGACTCGTTTGACACTTTTGTAATGTCAACGATTAGTCGTTTGACACTTTCCTAATGCTCGTTGTAGTAATCTTTGTAATCGCAGATTAAAACTATAATACAACGTTGAACAATACTGGTGCCAGACGCCTTCGAATAGCACTCGCACTAATAGTACTTTCTTGAATAGTAATCCGCATAGTGGTCCGAAAATAGAAATAGTATAGTGAATAGAGTAGAGAATAGCGGCCCGTATGGTAATAGAGGATAGAGTGGAAATACAGGTCATTTAGACGCAAAATTCCTACCTATGTGTTTTCTCTATGGTCACGTGGTCTACTTAATTCAATAATGGGATCGCCCGTGTTTGCTCACTGGCGATCTATGTTCAATCTCAAGCGTGGTCAACGAAACTGTATTCCTATACAACAATATGTTAATAGCTGTTTAACTTTGTCCTTTTCGCCATAATCTGTCCTGTGTGTATGAAAAATTCCGAACACACTTTTCAAATTATGTTTCCCAGAATTGTCAACTGTATCTTTCTCATTTTTGTGGATGAATTCGTTTTTTTATTTCCCTTTTATTAAAACTTCTTCATTGCTTAACTGCAATGTCTATGATGTTTTCAGGAGACCCCCTCTGTAGAACTGCATCACTTTTGCTTCACGTCTTTTTTACGTCTATGAAGAAATTGCACTACATTTGCTGACATATTTGGTTATTTATATTAAATAACGTTTAAGCACCTTTTGCTGTTTCATAAGATTCTGTTAATGTTTGTGGAAGGCATCACTTGCTATGTCAATGTACTTTCTGATTTCGGTGTCAACTTTTCTATTATCCGTTGATACACGTCAAAACATACGCTTAGAATTTTAATATATTTAACAGATTTCGGAATTTTCTTCAAATGTTTCCTTGCTTTTTAAAATCACTTTCCCTAAATAAGTCAAATATTATTCTCCTTTGATTCATTTATTTACGTATGTAATTGATAAAACACCGGCTTATTGCACAACCCCTGTACATAAAACTGCCGTCGTGTTTGCCCTCCTTTTCTTACGTGAATATGAACTTGTTTTGTACTTTACACATGTACTCTGCTTGGAACACGTAAGTTAAAGAAAATCAGGCTGGGAATTTTACAAAATCTATGGAGTTATAAGACATATGTACACACAAAACAACTTGTGTAAGAGCAGCGAAAAAACCCAGATGTGAGCAAGTAATTATTAAAGAGGTACCTGGTTAAGAAGAAGAAGAAGAAGAAGAAGATAAAGAGGTGAGGTAGGAGGAGGAGAAAAAGAAGTAGGGGAAGAAGAAGAAGAAAAAAGGAGAAGAGGAAGAAGTAGAAGAAGGAGAAGAAAGAGGAGGAGGATAAGAAGAAGAAGAAGAAGAAGAAGAAGAAGAAAGGAGAAGAAGAAGAAAAAAAGAAGAAGAATTGACAATGACTCTAAAGCGACATTAATGACGGCTCCTGAATTAGCAGAAGAAGAAGAAGAAGAAAGGAGAAGAAGAAGAAGAAGAAGAAGAAGAAGAATTGACAATGACTCTAAACCGACATTAATGACGGCTCCTGAAGAAGAAGAAGAAGAAGAAGAAGAATTGACAATGACTCTAAACCGACATTAATGACGGCTCCTGAAGTAGAAGAAGAAGAAGAAGGAGAAGAAGAAGAAGAATTGACAATGACTCTAAACCGACATTAATGACGGCTCCTGAATTAGAAGAAGAAGAAGAAGAAAAAAAAGAAGAAGAAAGGAGAAGAAGAAGAAGAAGAAGAAGAAGAATTGACAATGACTCTAAGCCTATATTAATGACGGCTCCTGAATTAGAACGATGATAAACAATACAAAGACATTGTTGATTGGTAATATAAAACGTTGATCGTGACCGAAAACATTTAACATTGCATAATCATGGCTTCATGCTTTGGCAATATTTGTCCCCTTACGAGCTCTGTCAGTCATTAATCCTCCATCCATTTAAACATGGTCGTTAGGAAGGTTAAGCGATGTCTCGTTTCATCAATATTTGCTATACATACATATACAAATATATATATTGGAGAGAGAGAGAGAGAGAAAAGAGAGAGAGATTCTAATAATAATAAGCACACACATATTGTCGCTATCTATTTTCAATGGCAATACAAACCAACCAGTGCGCAGCTGAGAGCAGAGCATTATGTGGCCTCAGGGTGGTCCAATGGTAATACATGAAGGGACACCTACCCACGCGCGACATGTCACTACAGATACGCCAATATTATGCGACTCTTTATCGGAGCAACCTCTCTAAGCCCTACCAAAGAGTTCGGGCTCCTAGTGACCTGTCGGAAGCAGCAGCCAGCAAACTGCCAACCCGGAAACCGCATAATGGAAAGTCACGGACATTAGCTAATCAGATCACCAAAGATGGCGCTGATAGAAGAAAGAAAAGAAAAACAATAAAAAAATTTCCTAATCAGGGAAAAGGGATTAACCTCTAATCCTGTTCAATAAATATGGAAGGATTGCATACCGGATGATAGGTGAACCTATCTACTCCTATTAACCTGCAAAAATATTATGAAAGAATTTATATCAAGTAATGCCTTATTCTGAGGTTTGCTACCAAGTAAAAAATCGGGAGAGTAAAACTTAATTTTCAGCAGTGATAGATAACAATGGGTAAGTATATATATATATATATATATATATATATATATATATATATATATATATATATATATATGTGTGTGTGTGTGTGTGTGTGTGTGTGTGTGTGTGTGTGTGTGTGTGTGTGCATATATATATATATATATATATATATATATATGTATGTATGTATGTATATATGTATGTGTGTATATATATATGTGTGTGTGTGTTTGTGTTTGCGTGTGTGCATATATATTTATATATATATATATATATACACATATATATATATATATATATATATATATATATATATATATATTTATATATATATATACACACATATATATATATATATATATATGTATGTATGTATGTATGCTTCTGAAAAATTTATTTCAGTTGAGCTCTCTGGGTAAGAAGTGTGGGTTTGTAAATAGTGATTATTACGGCTAATGATGCAAGACTCTTCAGTAAAGAGAATCGAGTTCTCTAAGTCACTGTGACTATATCCAAAATTAAATACGCTTAAATTCATCCAACGGCTTAGGGATAGAATCTCCGACTGACGCCAATTCAGCTGGGTTTCGAGTCTACCTAGAGGCAACCGGACATCTAGCCACGCTGCTGAGCTCTGATACAGCGAAACAGTCTGGGAAATATATGTATGATTTTTTATATAATTTTAAGGTAATGCCATATATATATGCATAAAAGTGCTACCAGGGTTAGAGCGTATGTAAATATAAATGTGGGGTCTAAGGTGAAGATCGAATGGCAACAGATTGCTTCATGTTTGCCTGCAATGTTCAAGCAACGAAGCATGAAACCGACAGTCATCACTCAGTTTTAAATTAAAAATACGTAATAATTGCATTAGAATCCATTTTTATCTCAGAATTAAAAAGTAAATACTAACAGAAATAGTTCTTATTCAGTTTGTTTTTACTTTTTAATTCTGCTGATAATTAGGAAATGCTGTATGTATTTTTAAAATTTCTATTCTCTTGTATTTATTTCCATATCTATAGTAAATAAAACCGCAACTTAAGTGAATATTAAACACAACAGAGTAAAAGAAGAATATTAGATATTAGTTTGGTGCAAAAATAATGTCGTTTTATCACATAGAAACATATGCGAGAAAACGTCAGTATTTTTGCACCAACCTAATACAATTATTTGAAGAAAAGATTTATAGTTATTTATTCAACTATTGAAAATAAAAATTGTGGGGTGCGAATTTTCAATAGCTTTAGTACAATCAGATATTCCACGAACATATATATCATCGTTTTTGATATTTTTAATCCGGAAGTTTTTAGTTAGCTATTTTAATAACAGGTTTACGTGTGTGTGTGTGTGTGTGTGTGTGTGTGTGTGTGTTTTATTGACTTATTAATATGTTTCGGCCATCTAAAGATAAATAATGTTTTTATCCAGTCTTTAAAAAATAAACTTTATTGTTTTTATTTGTTTTCTTTGGTTTGTAACTAACATAAAAAAAGTTAATGATTTTAAATTAAGTTTTATTAAAGTAAAAATCTATAGTGAGCCTTATTTTTTCAAAAATTAATTTAAATAAAATATAGTTAAATTCGGAAAATAAATATTCAACTCGACTAATGTTGACCGTAACTCATGTTTGTCTCTCCTAATTTTTATTTAACTAAAGTTTTTCTTTTCTTTTCTAATGCAAATGTATCTTGTAATTTAAACATAATCGATTTTCAAAACAAAATTCTCAATATATCTTACTTCTACTCTTTTTCAAAATAGTAATTAAATTCATTTAAGGAGAAATGTTTGCTTCTTTCACTTTCTTTAAAAAGAAAATAATCATTAAAACTATATTTGCATTAAAAAAAAATTCCTCTACAAAATGAATAGTAAATAATTATTTTTCGAAGAAGTAAGGCTCGCTATATTTTTTGCTTGAAAAAATGTTTAAATTGAATATGTTTAAAAATATCATATATTTATTTGCTTTTTTATTAATAATAATTTGAAAAAGGTTAATGAACTTAGAGAAATCAAATTTAATTTGTTTGAAAACAACATTAACAAAGAATATATGTTAGTATTTAATTCGAAAATTCAAGTGCTTTTTTTTTAAATAAAAATATGGGATGCTCAGACCGCTATGCGCCCCTCCAAACTTGGTGTTGATAGTGTGGTGTTTTCTGAAATTTCAAAATACATGAATCTTAGTTTTTTAAAGATTGAATAAAAACATATTTCCCATAAGATGGTGGGGAAATATCAATAAATTGTCAATGATAAACTATTATTCAGAGATCTTCCATGCAACTCGTGTACCTCCGCTAGTATGTATATATATATATATATATATATATATATATATATATATTGTTCAGACTATCTGCCTCAATTTTTGTTGCCTTATTTATCACAACATTTTAGCCGTTGTACGCTCCGGCCTTCTTCTGTTGCTTGGAATGTCGAACTGAACCCTTTATTTCGCTCGCTGGGGTTGACTGTTCTATTTCCACGTGCCATGTCTAATGGATTGTCAGTTATCAAGGGCACATGGCAAAGTGAATAAAAGGCTTTAGTTAGATCCAGTGACAGGATCCAACGAGTGTGAATTCAATACCTGGTTAATGCGGTAGAAATTGGAGAGGGGAAATTAAATGGAGATAACTGATAACGGACATCCATCTTATATGGCACGTGGAACTAGAACAGTCTACCCCAGCGAGCGAAATAAAGGGTTCAGTTCGACATTCCAACAACCTGAAGAAAGCCGGAGCGTACAACGCCGAAACGTTGATATAAATATGGCAACAAAGATGAGGATGATAGTCCGAGCAATGTAAAGAGTGTACATGATATTTCATCACAGAAATATATATATATATGTGCGTGTATGTGTGTGTGTGTGTTTTACTTACAGATGGGTTTTATGTTATTAGTATTGGTTATCGGCCAGACTATTTTGTGTTAGGAAGACTAATGGGTTTTAGCCTTCCAGTAGCACACCGATACTAATATTAGCATAAGCGTAGCTATTGATACACTAACACTGAATGCGAATATAAAAAGACGATACGCGACTGTAACAAACGAAACTTTTAATAACGCAAACACCTTACATACATATATTTAAAAGATTTACATATGTCCCAAAACAAATGATTGTTCCTTACAGGCCGAAGGAACGAGGAGATTTATAAACCAAGAACAAAGAAATAACATACCAACGATATGGCCTTTGATCGTCCGTAGATAAATGAATAGAAATTACTTTTTCTTTCGCTAGGCCGTGCAAATGTTGACTAGTGTCCACGTGTATGGACGCCCTGGTGGTCAGGAAGTTAAAAAATGTCCGTTCCTCCAAGAACGGAAGCAAAAACTAAAAAGGGACAGAAGAGTCCTCCTCTCTAAAGGGGCCGAACTCCCATGAACTCAACCCAAGGAAAAACAACTGTGGTCTCTCTACAACAGGTATTAATGATTTACCACTGATTTTCCTAATTTTTTTTTCTTTCTAGTGTTTCTGGAGCAGTGTCAGATACGTTCTAGTGTATTTTTTAAAATATTTTGTGGGTTTGCTTGATTTGGGGAACTGCTTGTCGATAAGTCTGGCCATTTTACCTGTATTTGTGTTTATTCTTCATCAGTGCACTTGAAAGGCATGAATTCATTTTCCCCCTAGCTGAAATCAACAATTACTCCTTACTTTACGTTCTCCGTCTGTGCACAACTAGAATTCGTAAACATTTAGTACTTTTAACCACTCAAACCAAGAGAAGGTTCAATTCTCTGAGCTACCGATTAATGGCACCCAAGCGTGTGTGCCAGATGATTACACTTAAACCATTTTGTGCAGGCGGGAGCAGATGGGTGTAGATGGATAGGGACATCCTCCCCGGATTCACGCATACAAGCAGAAAAACCGACAACAGAAAATACTAAATATATCTCCCATCATTAAATTCGGATCAATGCTGTAATTAGAAGTAATAAACAATTTTCAAATCTTTTGATGTTCTTTTTTTTATTTTGTTTCTTTCTCTCTGATCTTTTTTGCTTTCTAATTTGCTCTCTCTCTCTCTCTCTCTCTGACTCTGTTTCTTCCCCCAAGAGAACTTTTTCCTCTTTTTTAATTTACGTTTATCTTTCTAATCTCTATGCTTTTTCTATTCGCTCTCCTTTGTGATGTCCATATTCCTATTTTCTTTAGCCTTCTCCTTTATTTTAATTGAACGCTTTCTTTCTTCTCTCGACCTCCCCCTCTCTCTCTCTCTCTCTCTCTCTGAATATATATATATATATATATATATATATATATATATATATAGAAAGAAAGAAAAAGTAAGAGACACAGATAGAGTTCTCTTTTTTTTAAATTATTATCCTCCCTCTCTTATTTTAACTGATAGCTTTCTTTCTTCTCGTTCACTTTCCCCTCTATTTCTTTCTCTCTCTCTCTCTCTCCATATATATATATATATATATATATATATATATATATCAAGTATGTGGTGCAGTTCAATTTATATTACATGAATCATTCATACAAGAAACAGATATAGAATGCTGTATCATGCTAAATGCAATCGTCATCGGCCTGACGATTGCGTCTAGCATGAAACAAACTGTCGCGTCTAAGTGTTGACTTCAATGTTCACTTTTATATTTACACACGCTGATATTGAGCACTTTATCAGATAAATGGATAACTTTTAAAAAATATTTCGTTTTTGTATTTCTTTTAATTTTTTTTCTTTCTTTCTATATAACGGTTTTCTTACCTCTCGTTAGTTTCTCTCTATTTCTCTTTCAAGATTCACCTTTATTTACTTTAATTTTTCTATCGTTTTATTTCTCTCTCGCTCAGTATCTCTCTATTTCTCTTTCTATATATATATATATATATATATATATATATATATATATATATATATATATATATATATATTTATATAATACTTTCTTAATGTGTCTGTATTTACTTTTCTCACATTTCTCCCCAGTTATATCTCTACTAATGTTACGGCAATTGTTGCTACTAATACTACAACTTTCTTTTCTCGTGTCTTCTTCTTGATTTTCTATCTCTTTTGCTTTTATTCTTTTCTTTTCATATTTTAGCGTTTCATTTTTTCTCTCTTTTTCTCGCCATTTCTAACTATTTTTTCTATCTCTCCCTTTCTCTCATTCTTCTTTACTCGTCCTTCTTTTTTATGTCTTCCCGCTTCATTTTCCTTACTATTTTTTTTCTTTCTATACCTTTGTACTTCTTTCTTTTCCTCCCTTTGTCGCTTGTTCCTTATTTCACCTCTTCTTTTTTTTTCTTTCATCCCTGCGGCAGATCTTTGTTCATCCATTTTTCTATTTTCTTCTTTTCTATTACGAAATCTTTTTTTTTTAATCTCCATGTATGTGTTTCATTTTTTTTCCAATTAGAACTAACCATTTGACTTCAAATTATAAAACAGATTTTGTTTATTATTACTGGTTTCATATTCTTCTTTATTCTTTGGCTTTATATTTCAACTCTCTCCAATGCAAGATGAGTAAAAATAAATAATTAAAAAACAAATACCTATCGAATGATCAAAAAATTCTTAGTATTTATTCCATCTTTCAAATGTTTGCAGTTTCTCGAACGTTAGTGTTAACAAAATAATAGTAAGAGATTTATTGTTTACACTCGATTCAACAAATTGTCTTTTGCAGCCATATGTACTAACATATTTACAAAGTTACTAACAATAGAGTTATAGTTATACTGTTCAGTTCTTTTGTTTTTGTCGTGATATTCCATTAGATATGTTTAGTTAAAACTTTAATAAGAATGTTCACGGCGTCTCCCACAAATGGGAAGACGCTATCTTTTGCGAGAGCTTACATTGTAGGTGTGTTCGCTGAAATGAAGAAATGAAAAAGAGAACGATGTAAGAAGTCGCCTACTATTTATAGTGTAGGGAGAGGGTGTCCTAGTGACAATTAGGAAATTAAGGAGGAGATAACTCTGACATTCGTATTAATGTTTTAGCTAAACATATCTAATGGAATATCACGACAAAATCAGAGTTATCTCCTCCTTAATTTCCTAATTGTCACTAGGACACGTCTTCCTACACTATAAATAGTGGGCGACTTCTTACCTCGTTCTCTTTTTCATTTCTTCATTTAAGCGAACACATCTACAATGTAAGCTCTCGCAAAAGATAGCGTCTTCCCATTTGTGGGAGACGCCGTGAACATTATACACACATACACGTACGAACGAACGAACATTCACCAAAATACAAACTCTTTACGTTCACACACAAACACAAATGTTAATGTTTTTGTCACTTGTAAATTTGTTGTTTAATATATATATATATATATATATATATATATATATATCCGTTTTGTTTGTTTTCTTTACATCTTCGGTTTGACTCAACTTGAGTCCGCCATGCTCTTGTAGTTCTAGCAGGAAATAAACAACACGTGTTCCTAATCCAACAACACTTAAATCCCCCGGCTTTCTACAGATTGGTGTAGATGGATTGCCAAACGACGAAAATCATCCAGGTAACAGGGCAAATTAAAAGTTTGTAATATTCCATGTTAAACTGTATGTTTATTTGTTGGGCAGGCAAAGGTTATTTAAATTTGGTTTGAAAGTTTCTTCTCGTCCACCGAAAGACGTTACACTGAAAGATTACTACTTATGTTCTATTGATAACTCTCATATTAAAAAAATACATTTCCGAGCAAGAAAACAAATCTAGTGTCGATGACAAAACTAACCTGGCCGCTCGTCTTGAAATGGACCTCCAATCGGTTGTTAACTGGGGCAAGAACTGACTGGTCAACTTTAACGCCTCTCTATTAATCACCATAGAGATCCTTCCCTGTACCCCATTAGAATGTCTGATAGTCAACTTCTTGAGAGCAACTCTCTGCGTCTCCTCGGTCTCACGTTGACTGCTAACCTGAGATGGAAAAAATACATTGAGTCAATTCCATCGTCCACCGCGAGGAAATTTGGCTCTCTGTGCCGCGCCAGAAAATTGTTCTCCCTGGAATCGATTCTTCAAATATACAAATCAACCATTCGTCCTTGCATGGAGTATTGCTGCCATATATGGTCTGGGGCACCTTCTGTTTACCTCGGAGTTCTTGACAAGATCCAGAGACGGATATGTAATATAATTGGCCCTGATCTGGCATCTCGTCTACAGTCACTCTCTCACAGACGCGCCGTCGCCTCTCTCTGTCTTTTCTACAAATACTTTCATGGTAATTGCTCCGCTGAGCTGCTTTCACTGGTTACCAGTCTCCATGAATTCAAGCGCCCTACGAGACTGGCCTCCCGCTCTCACCCTTTCGCTGTAGAAACTTTTAAATGTAGCCGTCTCTTCGACTCCAATAGCTTCATACCTCGCACCTTTCGCCTGTGGAACACCTTTCCCTATTACTGTTTCCCTGAGAGCTATAATCTCCAACTATTCAAATGTAATGTCAATCAACATCTCCAGTTACCTTAATCTATCCACTATCCCTCTCCTCATCCTTTCTTCTATCACTCCTATCTGCTCTCGCTCCAAATCTTCTGCAGCCCCCTGCATCATAGTGGCTTCACGCCTTGCTCGGGGCGTAATGCTTAACAAAAAAGAACGTATGAGGTATATTGAACATTTATTTGTTATCAAAGAAAAAATTTCTAAGTATACGATACTATAATGTAAGACGGCAAAGTTTAAAGGAATAACACGGTAAATATGGTATTCATTATAGTCTCTCTTCCTTGGTATGAGGATAAACTACATCCGCGTCCTGGGCAAGGCCATAAACTTCGTCCAACAGCAAGGCCTCTGATCAAGAAGTTTTGAGGAGCGTGGAACCACCTCTTAATTGCTGGTCTTCTCAGGTCCACCTTGACTCGGGGTGGTAGCACCTCTTAGGGTCTCAGCTATGGGTAAATAGTTAACCCCGAAACTGAAGTAAAAAGCATTACAAAAGCGTAAAAATAACGTTTTAATACCAGAGATACTTTGTAAAATAATTGTTACCAGAAATAAATTTTTGAAAAAAAACTAAAAAAAAAAACTAGTATCAGCAATATATTTTTGAAAAAAAATAATACTAGCAATACATGTTTTAAAATAATATTACCAGCTATACATTTTTTAGGAAAAAAATATTACCAGAAAAAGATTTTTGACAAAACAAGATATTACCAGGAAAAAAATAGTTGTTGGCATTAAATAACCCAATGTGGCTGATATGCCGGAAAACACAACAAACCAAACCAAACCACTATTCAGAAGGTTTCGAGTAGTGTGGAACCACCTTTTAGTTGCTGGTGCTCCTAGCTTCAATCTGACTCGGGTTGGTAGTACCTGTTAGGATCCCAGCTATGGGCAAATATTTAACACCCGAACTGAGGATCAAAACATTATGAAAGTTTAAAACTATAAATTTTTTGGAAAAAATATTACCAGTAATAAAAATCTTGTCGATATGGAATAACCCACTGAGGTTGATATGCCGTAAAACAAACAAACAAACAAACAAATATAGTGTATCTTAAATGTTTTCTTTAGTTTTTATTAGTCAAGCAAAAGTTTTGGTTCGTTCACTGTTAAATTTCGCATGAGACGCAATGCACAGAAAGTTCAAATTTTGGTTTGGTTAGTGTCGTCCACTTCACACTAATGACTTTGAGAAAGTCATAAATCTATCTCCTGTACTAAATAGGTAAAATAAACTGTGCTCTCTAGCCTTGGGTGGCGGCTAGTCTAGGAGAAAGACAATTCTTAGCAACGCCAACGGAAATGTATTCCATTATCTTTTCCAAAAATCACAAGTAATAAACAAAATAATTTAATCAGAATCAACCACAACCAAAAGGAGCATGGCATTAATCTTTAAAAAAAAACTCTCGTAGTAGCCTACTAAAATATTGTTAAAATGTAAACATCTATAACTAACGTTATTTATTACTAATTATTTATTTTGATTTCAATAATCTATTTAAATATAGTTAGAAAATGTTGTGGAGGACCCAGTTAGGAGCAAACTCACCACTGTAGTGACGACCCGTGCTGCTTGTGTGGTCATTACGATATCATGTCTTTTAATTAAAATTAATTATAATTAATTACAAAAGTATAGGTAATTAGGAGATTTGAACATTAGTGTAATAATGTAATGCGAAACAATCAATTCAACCCCTTCGTCAAAGCATGCTTCTGTGTTAATTATTGGGCCTTGCCTAGTCTGACAAAAGGTCAACAATTTAAGGGAATCTAGTCAGAATTCTTCAGGAAACACTAGTAACAAATAGTAGACGAGCCTGCTAAATGTTTTTTCCAATACGTGAAAATAATTATATCTACATTGCCATGTAATTTCAATCCTCCCATATAGCAGTGACTATTGGACAATTTTTTTAGTAATATTTATCCTGTACAAGGTCCAAGAGCCACTCAAGGTAGTGGGTTACAGAGTAAGATTCACACTTATGTGGATATGTGGGGAAGAAAGCGGCTTGACTTTACACTTGAACACGTTAAGATTGTAGTGACCTGGGAAGCATCCACTTGGGAGTCTGTTCCACAAAGCAGCGGTTCGGGAAAAGCAGCTGCTAGAGTTAAACTTACATCAAATCAGGTGAATACAAAGAGAATGAGTGTAGTTCAATACAATGTGCATGGATGGTTCTAGCCGTGAAGTTTAGAATTAATTGAACTAAGGAATATAGTATGTTTGGCATTTTCCACGGAAATAGAGATAGATCAGCGAGAGGCTTGCGACGTTCGGTCTGTGCGAAAAAAGTTGTTTCCTCACAGATGAAGAGGAGATAGGAAACAACCGACATCTGGTTCTATAGATCGATTGATTAATTGATCGCTGGTTTTTGTTTTTTGTTTTGCTTCTTTTTTTTACGGTTTATCAATACTTTGTGGTTATTTAAAGACGAAACATATTTTAGATTGTAAAAATATTTCTTGTTTGCGAGTGAACATTGCTTTAAAACTTCATTTTTTTTTTAATACCAATGATTTTTACAGTTACACGTTCCGTCTCTTTAAGCAATAGGGGGCAGGGGTGAGGAGTTCGGTTCATAATTTTACAAAAAATAAATGTGCGTAAGTGAATGTAACGAACCCGAACAGATTTCGAACTCGACTCTCCGATTTTTCATTCCGATTCATGACACCACCTGCACATCCACTGCTTCAACAGAATGATAATGAGAATACCATGGATAGAATATATGAGCAACAATGAAGTTTTATGCAAAGTGGAAACAAAGAGGACGCTTATACTTAGAATCAAAAAATTATAGTTGAAATCATTTGGACACGTAATAAGAAAAGCGGAGTTGAAGAATTTGACACCGACAGGACAGACAAGACAAGAGGGACACATAAAGAAAAACATTTTTCTGAGCGAAAAAAGATAGGAAAAAGTGGAGAGCCGTAACCGCCCACGTCTGGCATGACACGGCACAAAGAAGAAGTTATCTAGCTACTTAATACTCAGATTAATATCGAGAGTGAAACAAGTCTAACTTACATTTATTTATTTTACAAAACCTTAGTTTGGCACAAGGGCACAAGTGTTGAGAACCCAGTGACCATCGAACGCAATACGATAGGAATAATTATTAACCATTGTTTTGAAACAAGGCTCTGTTACTGGAATATGTTTTTCTAGTTGAAAGAAAGATGGTTGGATTTGAGTTGGGTCCATTTTGTTTTACGGCATATCAACCTCAATGGGTTATTAATTTTTTAGAATATGTATTCTTTGTAAGAAATCAGTTTGAAGATCTGGTTCCATTGACATATTTTGGCAAAAAGTGTTTCTCTCGAGAGTCAAATGTATGGCTGGTAATATGTTTTTCAAATATCAATTGTTATTTTTACTATAAAAATCTATTTTTATACTTTCACAGTGAAACCTAAAACTGAGGACAAAACACTATTTATCCATAGCTGGTACCCTAACAGGCGCAACCACCCCAGATCAGGGTGGACCTGGGGGAAAAAAAGCAATTAAATGGTGGTTCCATGCTCCTCAAAATCACCCCATCAGAAGCCTTGATGCTGGATGTAGTTTATCGTCATACCCAGGACGAAGAATGATGGTGACGGAAAAAAAGGAATTTCTTCCATTCTTGTAATTCTCTCCGTATTATTATAGAAAATAAATCTGGAAGATAACAAGCCATTCGCTGCCACAGTTAACACTAGACTATAGGTCATTTTTTTTTAGATTAGTTTTGTTCTCAGTATAGATGCCAAGTTGAGAACTGATGCCATCAAGAAGGTCATGAGTGAAAAATAAGAACAAAGTCGATCCAAGGATAGAGTCCTGAGAGATACCTGCATTAATGAAAAACGATCTACAACAGTGGCTGTTAAGGACCACTTTCATTTCGTGATTTGATAAGAAAAACTTAATAATAATAATAATAACGAAAATAAAAATTACTAGAATGTCTTTTGAGTACAACTATTAGGTTGGTGCAAAAATAATGACGTAATAATATTTTTTTTGACTTTAAAAATACGTCAAAAAACGATATTATTACGTCATTATTTTTGCACCAACCTAATATAAATTATTCCAGTAGCTTTAGAAACGATCGGAAAGAAAAAAGGATATTGATAGTCTTGTTCATAAAATTCCAATAAATCTACATATACCTGAAACAGAAAAGACTCTGTTAACGGTATGGTATATTCATTTAGTTTATATCTCAATTGCTAAGTTGTTCTATCAAACACCAAAGGAAAATCAATAATTAGGTAATAATAATAATAATAATAATAATAATAATAAATTATAATAATAATAATGTGTACTGTTAACACACTCAAATTTAATTCCAATCTAATTTTCTCAATTACTTCCTATGTAAACATTCATTTATCTTCAGTCTCAGGTTGAAGACTTAGTAAATGATTGTATCAAACAGAAAATCAAAAGAAATAATAATAATAATAATAATAATAATAATAATAATAATAATAATAATAATATTCTCCTATTTTATCAGTTTTTAATTATCATTATTTTTATATAATTTGTTGTTTTCTGTAATTATTTCATCCACAAACACCATTATTCGTAATTCATTACGATTATTTTATTATCATTTCTAAAATTTAATTTAATTTGAAGACTTATTATTTTTTAATAACTCTCATTTGATTATTTTAGCTTTTGAATAATTAACATGGCATCATTTTATTAATTTATTAAAATTCTGTTATTATTATGGACACAATTGATGTTATTATTATTATTATTATTATTATTATTATTATTATTAGTTTTAGTATTAGTATTAGTATTTTTATTCTTTTCATTTTCTAAATTTGATTCAGAGTTGTAACGTTATCGCAGGTTTATGAGAAAAACGGCAATTGAAATGCGAGCTATTGAATATTTTTTATCAAACGTTACGCATGAAATTATATTGAATATAATTATTTTACGACAGCTTGATTCTATTTGAATAATTTGATTTTTAATCAAGAGATCGCAACAAATAGCTTCCTTACATGGAGAGTTGTTGTTTTTTTTTTTTGTCTTTCTTAATCAGTTCATATGACTTCATAATCATTTCAGACTGATGAACGTGAAAGCACAAACAAATAGAATAAAACAATTCATCACATCAACTTAACGAGTGAATATATTTATACTTTAATATAATAACGCAATGTGAATAATGTACCAGACGTATAATTAGAATGCAAATTTAATAGAACAAGTACATCGTTTAATCGAAGAATAACATTAGCTATAGCTTATTTTTTTTCTGCTTACTTCAAGTGTGTATACACCAACCATTCATAAAATACGCCCCCTTCAAATTCAATCAATAGCCTTTGCACTTAGAATTACGATAACATATTTATAGCATTTATCGCGGGAATGCTAGTCATGTTTAGGTAGAAAACACGTGTCGCCTGGTATATTTTTCCCACAACAATTATTGCGGACTCGAATGTGAGCTGAGTAATAAATGAATAAAGTAACAACAAAACTATATAAAAACAAACGACAATGTATTTTTATCAATAGTATACAATGACGACACAGTGGATAGCGGTTTGAGTTGAGGAATCGGAGAGCCGAGTTCGAATTCCAGTCGAATCCATTACATTCACTTACCTGGGATAGATATGAATTCTCTACTTCTCCTGCTAGCTATGGGTGTATAGCAGTAAAGACCGGGTTCTATAGCCTTGGGTGGCAACTGGTGTAGGATAAGGACAACTCTGGATTCAAAATCTGATCCTCCAGATTGGGGAGGTTGTGGAGTAGGTTAACAACCTACTCACTTAAAATCTGGCTTTCTATAGAAACCGTAACGATAACTTTCAGCCCTATGTTCCTCATAGGAATTTAAAGGTATATATATATATATATATATATATATATATATATATATATATATATACGCACACAATGACAATAGAATATTGTTGTGAGTGACAAAAACCATGATAGAAGAAAGCATTTAAACAAGAGTTTATGTGTTTTTGTTTGTATGAAGCTTGTGTAGGAGAAAAATGAAGTGAATGTACCACAGTGGGGACACTTTTTTCCCAGGTGAGACTACATGTTATTACCTAAAAGAAAAAGATAAGAGGGAAAGACTGAGAATGTCATTCCTGATTTATAGGCTTAATGCTCGGCCCCTAGCAACAACATTTTAGCAAAGTTAAGTGGGGTAAACCTCACCTTCTAAAGGCTAATCACGGTATGAAGAAACAGGAAAATCTCATTAGAAACAATGAAAATGAGAAAGACAAACTAACAGTATGTTGATCCTCATATATAGCGGCGAATGCTAGACAACCTCCTCACAGATAAAGAAGAGACTTGAAACAACAGAAAAGTGGTTCTACAGAAGGATGCTGAGAATATTATAGACTGACCAACCAACGACGAAGTTTTAAAGAAAATCGAACTGATATTTAACATCAGAAAGTGACAAGTTTATATATAAGAGATATTATGATTTTACTAAGCGAAAGTATTGATTTGACGATCTTACTAACCATTACGCCACGACCAAGGGCCGCTATATACTAGATATAATTTATCTTTAATTACACAATTAGCTTTAACAATATTTTAGAAAGTTTTGAAAGCTTAACGATATTTTTTCTCCACATTAATTCGGTTTATAAATACATTTAGTAAGGTTCACCCTGTACAAAGCACCGGGGACGCACTATGTAGAGGGTTAGACTAAATGACATTTTATAGGGATAGATGAAGAATATAACGGTTAATACTTGACATGAACAGATTAAGATTCTAGTAGTCAGGGAAATATCCACTTGGGCGTCAGTTCCAGACTGCATGGGTTCGCGGAAAGACGCTCCTAGAGTGCACCTTATTTCTCAACCATTGAATACGGAGGGAATATGAGTGTGTGTGGAGGTATATATATATATATATATATATATATATATATATATATATATATATATATATATATATATACATATATATATATATTAGGTTGGTGCAAAAATAATGACGTAATAATGTCGTTTTTGACGTATTTTTTAATGTCAGAAAACGACATTATTACGTCATTATTTTTGCACCAACCTAATATATTGCAGGTAATCGATCCGTTGGTATATAATCCGGGTGGATCCTAGTAATTAAAATTATTAAATCTGATCCACAGATAGCGCAATGTTTTGTTTTTTTTGTTTTTGTTTTTTTTATTTTAACAGAGCATATTTATTTACAGCAAAAAAAAAAAATTACCTCAAAATAGGGATAATCTATTTCAGATCGTTCTTCACACGATTATCGTCAGCCTCTAAGTGCTTGTTTCGAAGTATTATTCTAAATTTATTTTCAAGTTCTTTTTCTATTGGGCCTTATCTCAGGAAAAAAAACGAGAATTTACTAATCGCAATCAGTACTAACCATTCGAAGGATTCGTCTGGTACTATAACATGGTTCACTACTAACACGAGGAATAAGGATAAAGCGACATTCATTATGTTTGATATAATTGACTTCCATTCGTCTATAACTAGGAATCTCCTGGCCAATAGTATCAATTTTGCAAAGAACTATATATAAATAACGGATGATGAAAATATTATCATCTTAACCGCGAGAAAGTCACTGCTAACAACTGAATAATTCCACCTGGACTAAGCGCCACAATGACGAATTCGATGTCCCCACCATGGGAGCGTATGATTCAGCCTAAGTTATAGACCTAGTATGGTTTTACTTTTTCGATGTGCTCAGTAGAATCGTAAACCCGTAACCAATCGGTCTGTATCGAGATGACGGACTCGTTGCAGACTTTATGCTAAGTAAGATATGTCAGAAGGTGAAATTGTGTGTAGGCCTAAAATGTGCATGTACATTATGCATTTATCCACAACAAATAAATTAAACGAACATTTGAAGACAATACAACTTGAAGGAATCAAGGAAAAAAACAACGTAGTTACAGATTTCAACAATAACATTAATTTATTTACATATATATATATATATATATATATATGTATATATATATAACATACACAAAGTGATGATAGGTTGCTTGTTAAATGAGGCAAGTCAAATAAGATTGCAAAGAGTGTCCATGCAGAGATTTGGTGAATGAATGTTGAAGGTTTAAGTTTGTTTGTGAAATTAAAACAATTTGATTTCTGCAAGGTAAAATTTCAATTGTGTGAGTTCAAATACTAGTGTGTATGTGTGTGACGATTGTAAGTGTTGATTCAAGTTATGAAGAGTTGTGTGCCTTTGACTGATATGCTAAAGTTTATTAAATGTACAATTACTATTTTGTAGTCATAATGTCACTTTTTTTAGTAAATTGTAAGTTAAGTTTCTTCACGCGGCAATAGTAGTGCGAGTTGTGTTGAGTTGATGAGAGGCTGGTAGTGTTATTGAGTCATTGTGTTGGTACGCGTAGTGTCTACTAGCATCTCTCGAAACTCAATGTCTGACTGACTTGAATTAAGTCGAGCGATTATTTTTTATATATTTTTGTGTTTACAAATAGGCTCCAGACCTCTGCGCGGGAAAAAAAGATTTGTCTCAACTTGCTACATTTTTGTGTCCTTTTAACCAATGGGAATCTGAATTTGGAAAAGTGAAGTGATGATTGGTTAAAGGTTAATTTGGGAAGAGTGCATCTTCCCGTAGTGGGTGACAAGCAAGTATGGAGGATTCCATAGTTATCCTATTCCTTAATAGTAATGGTCCACTAACAAAAGAAAATCATCAAGGCCTTCAAAAACCTAGATTTCCTCTAATCTTATAATAGTTGACCCCAGTGCAACCCTAAGATAAATACCCACTACCGTTTACACAAGGATTTGCAAACTATCATCTAATAAAATAAATCTTTAATGAAAATAAAGAACTATACGAAAAATCCCTACAAAAAGCCGTTTCACAATAAACTGTCTTACGCAATCACCATTAGTAATACCGATACAAGATAAGTGTAATGTAGGTGTAAAAATAGCAAAAGAAAAATCACTTGGTTCAACGCTACCTCCTGCAAACTGTTAAGTATCAACATTGGACAGTCCTTCCTAAATTTAATTACTATACACTTCAACAAAAACAACCCTCCAAATAGGATATTCAACGGGAAATCATTAAAATTTAGCTACTCCTGCACTGATAATATGTACCAAATTATTAACTCCCATAACCATTACATTTTAAGTAAATTCCCCGGAAAAAAAAACTAAATCTAACATGGAAACCCCCTGTAAGTGTAGAATTAAGGAAAACTGCCCAGTAGATGGCAAGTGCAGCTCCACTAGGGTAATATACCAGGCAACAATTACCCGTAAAGTAAATACGACAAATCATAATATTTACATCGGCTTTTCTGCAGGAGATTTTAAAAAGAGAATCAATATACATATTAAAAAAAACGTCAAAAACCGACATTATTTTTGCACCAACCTAATATATTCATTAATCCAAAATTAAAATACCAAACAGCCCTTTCGAAAAAAAAACTGGAAACTGGAGGTAATGGGTCTGATTCTTCAAATAAATTGGAAAAGTCTAAGTTTCGCGAACGCCCCCAATAGTTTTAGGGGTAGATTCAAGCTATGTTTAGAAGAAAAAATCAGGATAATAAAATATAAAGATCTATGAAAACTATTAAATCTACAGAGAGAACTAATCACGAAATGTAGACATAGAAATAAGTTCAAAGTACATAAGGATACAGGTGCATATATGTTGGAGGGGGGTATGTGCACGTATAGTGGCATATATATATGATCATGTAAATGTAACATATATGTATGAATGTAGATATGTGCACATATAAGAGTGTTGGACAGCACGAGTTATTCCACTGAGTGCTCTGATATTACCCACAATCTATAAATCTATATCTCAACTAATTCAAATTAATCTTAACGGACTTAAGTTTAATCCCACATCACTTAATAGTACAAAAAGTATTTACTGTGAATACCAGAAAAACACATTCTGGGGCCTTTATAAGAACAACCATATAGTAGGTACTGATATTAAACTACATAAAAAAAATCATGGCCATAAATAAACTCCAAATCCAGACAGATTCCCACGGGATAAGATACCTTACGCCCCAACCAATCGCTAACACAAACTCGCTGTCATTAAAAAGGCGCCTACTAGAGGAAGACTGACTTTGAAAGTAAATTTAGAACAATGTTCCGATACAAGCTTCTAGAGGCAGACGATAACCGTGTGAAGAACGGTTTGAAACAGACTATACCTATGTTCAAGTAATTTTTTTTTTTTGGCTGTAATATATAAATAATTTATATATAAATAATTTATCCACAACTTCGAACGCAAAACTCAGGACCTTATCCGAAAATAGGAAGAATATAATAATAAAATAATACAATATATCTCGTCGGTTCCTTTTAATCAAACTAGTTTGATATATATATATATATATATATATATATATATATATATATATATATATATATATATATATATATATATATATATTGTTATATACCGTACCTATGAACACTAATGGGTATGTCCCAAGCCTCATAAATACGTTGGACACTATTGTAAATAGGGGTAATATGCTGTCTAAGTTAGTCCACCACTAGCAGTGGTTTACCTACTTCACGCCGCTGGCGTGTATTGCATCTTGTTGATGTTATAAAGATTATAAATATTACCATTTCATTTCCGACCTCCGTTTTGGTTATTCCTCTTTCGCTAACCTTTTCTAGTTTGCAACATCACTTGATATGACACCGGTAGTGTTGAAACATAATGGCCATTTTTGTAGTGATTTTATAACATATTTATGTCATAATTTTCGAATAAATAATATATATATATATATATATGTGTGTGTGTGTGAATAGAGTTGAATATGAATCCGAGAGTACTATAAATATATAAGAAAATTGGCGCAATGCTTCTACTTTGCAATGTTTCACCGATACACCTTTCAAGCGAAATCATTTAATATGAACTCGGCTAGGCGCCCTCTAACACTATGCTCGACCAGCTGATTATTTTTCTGACTACTTATAAGCAGTGTAGATGCAATTAAATTCCAATTCAGGACGCCTATTCAGATGCGCTGAGATGGATATCTGTCGCTCGGAAAATGACTGATAGCAAAGTGTTATACATAATGGCTTAACTGCAAATCTTGTAACGAATATTGTCGGAGGGCATTGACGTACACTTACGCACGTTCGCGTAGCCGCACACACGCAACCACAGTCTCTCGCAATAGTTTACCTATTTAGATCTAGAGAAGGACGAGCCGCCATTTCTTTATCGAGATGAATTATCGATTGGTTTTTGATATATATTATATATGCTAGATCACAGTCATGATTTCAACAGCGCTTGGGTCTAACATATTTTACGGTAATATTCATGCTTTTCTTTCAAGTAAGACATAACGACCAACTCCCAACATGTCAAAAAATATAAGAAAATGGCGTCCAACTTGTTAAGAAATGGCGAAACTATCACCTATACACAAATGTTTTCTTCGATTAATGATTAAAAATGGCTTCCATCGAATGAATCACATAGACAATCACTCATCTATAGATCTTCACTACAAATCCCAGAGGACATTTAAACAAAACTTTTAAAAACAAACCAGGATTGTAGTTGTCAGAGAAGCATTCGTTCAGGAATTAAATCTTACAATAGCAATGATAATAAAAATTGTTTGGTTTTGGTTTATTTTGTTTAAGTTTCAACTAATTACGGGATATTTAATGTCGAAATTTAAATTTCTAGGGCGATTTAGCGTAGAATCTATTCTTGATTTTATTTTCTATTAAAATATACTACTGATTTTTTTTTTTTTTACTATAAAATTGTATTTTTATATGTTGATAGTATTTTTGACCCATAAGTGGGGCCCTAAGATATGCGACCCCCCCAACCAGGTCAAGGTGGATCAGGGAACACCAGCAATTAAAGGTGGTCACACGCTCCTCAAAACCTCCCGGTCAGAGGCCTTGCTGTCGGATGTAGTTCAATGTCATACCCAGGATAGCAATAAAAATGGGTAGCGGCAGGTAGTTTAGAAGTTACAAAAGAAAGTAGTGATATCATAATAGATGTTTACGTTGTTTACTGATTTAAACAAAGGGTTTGACAGGAAATTCCGAATAATAGACTTGACAAGTTTCATATTCTGAAAAAAGTATTTGAAAGAAAGCTTTTAAACCGTCATTAACGTTAACCTTCGGCAACGAATGCCGAATGTTTCCTTTCTGGACATGGCTAAATTCATCATTGACGTAGTCATATTTTTTTCTTTCAGCACAGAAAGCGGAATATTCTTCAAAAACTAGAAAAAAAAAATTATAGCACGTATTTAAACAAGTAATGACATTAGTAAATAACATGCAGGATGTATATGAGAGGATGATCTCGTGTTTAGGTTTATATTGCCCGGATTGTGTGGGAATTTGTATGTTTCTCTTCAACACATTAAAACATTTGTATAAAAATAAGAAGAAGAATCAATTGTCTCTATAATATGTAATGGTTTCATAGAAGAATATTCAGTAAAAGTCTTTAATTAATTAATTAATTAATTAATACTGCTAGTTCACCCAACAAAATGGCCAAGGACCATCCACAGTAAATGATTACTAATGTAGATTGTTGTTTATTGTAAGGGAAGTAATCGGTAAAAATGCCAAAATATTATGTGCAGCTACTTAAGCTTAAGCTAAGGAATGCAAATATCATATATATATATATATATATATATATATATATATATATATATATATATATGTGTGTGTGTGTGTGTGTGTGTATTGTACGCCCCGGCCTTCTCCAGGTGGTTGGAATGTCGACCTGAACCATTTATTTCGATCACAAGGGTAGACAGTTCTAGTTCCACGTGCCGTGTTGGATGGATGTGAGTTACAAGTTATATCTTAATTTCCCTCTGAAAGTTCTCCACTGCCTTAACCGGCTATTGAACTCACACTCTGGGTCTTGTCACTGGATCTAACCAACGCCTTTATCCACTGCGCCATGTGTCCTTGAGAACAGTCTACCTCAGTGAGCGAAATAAGGGGTTCAGTTCGACGTCCCAACCACCTGAAGAAGTCCAGATCCTACAACGGCCGAAACGTTGTGATAAATATGGCCACAAAGATGAGGACAATAGTCCGAATAATGTAAATGATGTACATAATACCTCATCTCATAAATATAGACAGACTTTTATATATGTTCTGTTATGATAAATACATTGATCTCTCTATGTGGGACATTTTCCATATTTTATATTATTAAGATTCACTTCAACTATATACCAACGGGTTATATATATATATATATATATATATATATATATATATATATATATATATATATATATATATGTTGAGGGATCCTCCCTTTTTTTACACAAATGGACTCACCCAGTATATACATATACTACTGCTATATGAAGACCCGAGAGACGAGAGCAACAGATTCTCGGTGAATGTCGAACTCTCTGCATTAGCAGAGAGGAACCGGGACGAGGCTTTGCCGAAGGGCAAGGTTTCGTCCGGGGAGGTTGACAGGGCCTGAACCCGTCGAGACGGGTTCAGAAAGGACACATTTTGGGCCGAGCCTACGGGCTCGGAGATACCCACTTTAAACCGGCCTTGTGCCACATTCTATCCTCGTGGGTGGATGGATAAATACCGACGAGAGCAACAGACTCTCGGCGACTGTCGAACTCTCTGCATTAGCAGAGGGGAACCCGGACGAGGCTTTGTCGAAGGGCAAGGCTTCGTCCGGAGTGGTTGACAGGGCCTGAACCCGTCTAGGCGGGTTCAGAAAGGCCATATTTTTGGCCAAGCCTACGGGCTCGAGGATACCCACATTAAAACGGCCTTGTGCCACATTCGATCCTTGTGGATGGATTGATAAATACCGACGAGAGCAACAGAGGGTAAAGTTATCAGACAGACCGACAGACAGAACGAACGGAGCGAGCAAGAGTCACAGTGAGCGAGCACGTAGACTCGGCAAGAAGTCATACAGCGATACTTCAATACCAAAGACTATATATATATTTTACTACTAACCCGTATTCTTGGAACTACTAACCTGCTTTACCAGTTTGTATTATACATTAATACATTATTTTCCTATATTCATTCTTGGCGTTTGTTATTTATTGGTACCGGATTTTAACCCGGAATACACAACAATAGTGTTCAATGCAAAGTACAGCAAAGTAGCATTATAATATTTTTGATAAGAAATTATAATAAAAACATGTTGAAATTTCTACGCAAAAGCTTTCATGTTTCAATACTATGATTTTATATGGCCTGAGGACGTATAAGCATAATTGAAGCATGAAAGTTTTTGTGTAGCGATTTTATTATAATCTATTATAAAAAATATTATATATATATATATATATATATATATATATATATATATATATATATATACACACAAAAGGAAAACATAATATATATATATGTGTGTGTGTATGTTTCGTTGAAGATAGCAGACAAGAAAAATTGAATTAATATTTAATTTAGTTTTTCCAGCATTCTTAAAATTTTCCATTTAATGAGAGCAACCGAGTGCAATGCAACACAAAAAATATATCTTATGCAGTCAAACAGGAAGAGAAATTAACTAAAACAAACCACCTCCTTGAAAATGGCTAAATAAGTAGCCGAAAGCGATTGGGCCAATAGACAATACGAACAATTTTTACACTACCTTACACCAACAAAACGGAAAAAATGTAAGAATTCGGAAAAAACTAAATAAAACATTAAATAAATATTCCTTGTCTGCCATTTCAACAAAACATGTTTAAAAGAAAAGTTTCTGACCAAAAGTACATTAACACACACACACACACACACATATATATATATATATATATATATATATATATATATATGGTGGGCTCTCCCGTCGTATTCGACGTATGGGGGTCAGGCAGCTCAGTTCCTAGGGACCGACAGCCAGGGACCAGCACATATAATCTGATTACAGTGGTGAAGGCTTGTGCAGAACCAACCACACTTTTTGAAGGGCTGGATACAGAAACCTGGTGCATTACGCGTCACAAGGTACCCGAACGACCCTCCGCCGGTTTTGAATTCAGAGTTGTCCTTCTCCTTGACCAGTAGCCATCAACGGCTACAGAACCCAATCTGACCTACTATTTACCCATATCTGGAGGGAGAAGAAGAGGATTAATAGCTTTCTCAACGGTCTTAGTACGTAAGTGAATGTAATGGATTCGGCCGAAATATATATATATATATATATATATATATATATATATATATATATATATATATATATATATTAGGTTGGTGCAAAAATAATGTCGGTTTTGACGTTAAAAATACGTCATAAACCGACATTATTTTTTGCACCAACCTAATATATATATATATATATATATATATATATATATATATATATATATATATATATATATATATATATATATATTATAATAAAGGAGTAATGATTGATATGAGATATTAGGACATTTTTTTAAAAAGAGTGGATGAAAACAATATGCATGTTTATTATTTTTATTTTCATGTTAGCATTTCCCTCCCTACAAGCATTCTCAAACCAAACGAAGATATGTAAGGGACACATCGTTATCAGAGTAACCATGCGATTTAAAGTAACTGTGATTAAATTGGAAGAGTTATTAACATTTCAATGTAAATATCAGAAAAACTGAACGAGATATTTTACATAAAAAACAAATCCAATTAAAATGTAAATATAATTATTTGACTTCTGAAAATAATAT
Organism: Acanthosepion lycidas; assembly: GCA_963932145.1. NCBI lineage: Eukaryota > Metazoa > Mollusca > Cephalopoda > Sepiida > Sepiidae > Acanthosepion > Acanthosepion lycidas. The sequence goes on from OZ010581.1 coordinate 25,969,558, forward strand.
AAACAAAAGAAAAATAAAGTGAGAAAAAAAAGGTCGAATATTCCAAATAAATCCTGCATATAGAAATCAAATTGATGATAGATATTCTGTCGGTGTTAAAGAAAGTATCGAATTTAATTAAAGTTTTTAATTAAAATTTTATTATTTTTTAATTAATATTAGGTTGGTGCAAAAAATGACGTAATAATGTCGTTTTTTGACGTATATTTAACGTCAAAAAACGACATTATTACGTCATTATTTTTGCACCAGCCTAATATATAATTTAACGTTATTTACTTTAAATATTTTCTCAGCTGGGAAAGGCCATATGTTAAATAAACATAATTTTTGATTGATCGAATTGAATCGTGATATCATAGCTGATTAAATAATACTTCAACATAATTTAAGATGAATAAATATTTGAAAAACTGGCATTCTTAAAATCGAAAAAAATAGTTTCTATTCATATATATATATATATATATATATATATATATATATATATATATATATAATTACTTTTTAAAAATATGATTCCATCGCTACATGAGAGTTCTCATGTTTCAAAAACAGGAGCTTAAAAACTTCAATTTAATTATAAAAAATTATATTCAATTAAAGAATCGAGCTCTGTTTAATCTTCAAGCTAAATTTTTGGAATAACTAACTAACTATATATATATATATATATATATATATATATATATATGTGTGTGTGTGTGTGTGTGTGTGTGTGTGTGTGTGTGTGTGTTTGTGTGTATGAGACAGACCTTTTCGCTGTATCATAGCTATGAGGGCGCGCATGTATATTATTAACCTTAATATATGTATGTGACTGTTTATGTATAAAATTATATAGATTAATTTTATGCACATATATATTATGTTATTTTATTTGTATTGCGGGCTCACTTGTAGGTGGTTGAAATTAACAAATCAGTGGTCGTCCCAGTATGCTTACCTGTTCATGTCTGGTGAATTTTTGAAGAACACTGATCGCCCTATATCGCGAAGGGAAACGTCACATATGAGTAGAAGAAGCTTAGCTCGGCCAGAGAAATTGTCGAACATGAAGAGTAATCTGGGTATTATGTCGGCAGGCATTATTGATTTGCTATTGTTGTAATAGCAGATGAAATGATTATAAAACTTTCCGGGTGTACATAGCGTTGTTCTTCGTTTTCTTCAACAAAACCTAGATACTAGCGTGAGTTAGGATACTCCCCACCACGATGCTTGTTTTTGAGGTTGTTCTCGTGGGCGTATACACATTGGAAGATGATCTTACGACGTCTACGTTACAAACGCCAACAGCCATTATTTTGACGAAAGCAGAATCGCCTCTTAATACTGAATACTAAAGAAGCCTATTTTATCGCAAAGGTATTAGACTGGTGAAAACGGTGGGTACGTGCAAATCGGTATGTTTGGTATTGTATCGATGTAACTGGTGATTTTCTCCCTTTGATGACGAAAGCGGTCAATCTTTAGTTAACTGTCGGGAGTTAAGAGGGCCAGATGCCATGTGAGCTACACACAAGCCCATAGTGTTGTTTTTACGTAGGAAAATATAGAAACTATCTCCAGCTGACAAAGCCTCCCAGTTGAAAAAGCCTTCCCGTTGGCAAATATGCCCTAACCAGAAATAGAGAAGATAAATGCGGCCAATTGGGAAATATGATTATGGCCGCATCACATAGCTTCACCGTTTCCCTGTCTGGAAGAAAATATGGTTTCTTCAGAAACACAGAAAATTTATCCGGTATTTCGAATTACCGTTAGGAATTATACTATGACCCTATATCTTTTCGTTATTTTCATACTGCTTGTTGTTGTGCCCATGTGTTATGGTTTCCGTTGTGGGACAAGTGTAAATATTTGTATATTATTTTATGTATGACTTAACAGTATAAAAAGCTATCTGAGAATAAAGCATGTTTGTCATTCTTTTTCGTTCAGCTATACTGTTCTCGCTGTGATGCGGACGTCATGTAGTCTGTTACTCCTGCCCGTAAAATGAGCCATTCTTGGCAAATTTAGATGTGACAATATAATGGATATAATAATACCTACAATGGAGAAAATGAAAAGAGGAAATATTCCTTTCTAGCATAGCAGTCCAATAGTATCACTGAGATTTCGCTGGGGCGATGCTTTCACGCAGACTTGCTACTATTAAACGATACCCAAAGATCCATGATCATTTTTGGTAAACATCAATATTAGGTTGATGTTCAGAACCTAGTCGAAAAGTGTAAGAATGTTCAGTTGGACATTGTTATTAAAATCGAATCACCACTCTTAAATTGGTAATCCGTATAGATAATTCTAGGAAGGATATAAATCGCGAGAGCTCAATATAATAAACAGAAGAAGTAATAATTAATTAACAAATCTTTGTATGTATATCAAAGTAGGCATGGGGATTTGTGTACACTCTCTGATTCTTCTTTCCCTTTCTTCTGTTCCCTGCTTCTCCCACTTCTTGATAAAACACCTCCACCCACTTTTCTTGTCCGGTGAATAAT
>OZ010581.1:25977070-25992070 GCA_963932145.1 Acanthosepion lycidas
TTTTTTCTTCTTCCTATTTCAGATATCCACTAGTTTCAAACAACTGCCGTTACCCCCGTAAGATAACACGCAGCTTCACGTAAGTAAAATATTCGACGCTCTTGCGAAAGGCAGACGATCGATACTACTGCTACTACTGTTGCTGCTAAGATTACTACTTGCACTGCTACAATGACTCGGTCAGATTGGTTTGTACCGTGTTTTATCTCGTTACGAGAGGTCGTTTTCATCATAATCTAGTCGTACACTAGTTGTGGCAGCTATTAAATTTGCCACTTTACAATCTCAGAGAATACATGTCTGTAAAGTAATTACTGCGTTTTTGAGCTTCCTTAATATTGGTATTCAGCACTGGTTTTTACACTCTTGTTAATCCATACTATCTCGAACGTATAGATCGACATTGTAAAGATGGTCAATAATATTATCTAATAACAACATTACAGCAGGCATTATTTCCCTAGCTTCTATTAAAGTTTCGAAAAATATGTCAAGTTTCCGGATTTTCTACAAGCATAATTCTGTAACCAAAATTAAAGCCATAACATTCTTATTCTGCATCATCATCTTCCTTTATATGTTTCGTCCCTTCAGGACTATTGACTCCTATTTTGAGCAAGGCCTTATGTTGCGTTCCTCATGAGGGGCGCGCCGAAATATCAAGCAATGACCATGAAAAGTGTAATCGTAGATAAGATGCACTAATACAGTTTTCCCATAGAGACATAAAAATAGCGATTATTCAAGGAAGAATTCTGAACAAAACCAGCAACTACTTCCTCTCTTTTTTTTTTATATGCCACGTCCTTTGAAGACATAAGCGACCATTACTCTCCACAGCTTCCTATCCTTTGTGACTCTTTTTTCTCTCCCTTTGCTAAGGCACCCAATTCTATCACCCATTCCCACAAGCCCATGAGATAAATCGCTAGTTGCCGTCTCCTAATTATCTTGCCCTCAATATGCCCCGTAAGGGTGAAGATTTTTCAAGTCCTCCTTTCTCATTATGTGACCAAAGAATTTCAGCTGTCTTTTTCTGATTCTGGATAGAAGTGTTCTTTCTGCTGCTATTGTCTTTAAAACTTCATTGTTGCTTACAGTCCATGAATTTCTCACTATCCTACTGTAGGACTACATTTTTTGCTTCTTCTAGTAAAAAGAATGAAAACAAACTCGAAATATTGATTGGGTCATCACAGCATTCCGCAAACTCCTATCCCTTGTAATCGGTAGCAATGTTTTGTCCTATTACCAAGAATCCCTCTTCGTTTTCTGCCATCTATTCACACAAGCTCCATTCTGCCTTCCCCTGTCTCTTTTTACTGCCATATATCCTGTGAATATCAAATTCTCCAAACCCTGCTTTGTGATTATTTGTGTCCAATAATTTCTATCTGTCAGTTTCTGAATTAGTCTATAAGGCTCCTTTTTATTTCCATTTTCCTTAAGAGTCATTCATTGCTTACAAGATCCATACACGGTATTCTCATTATCCTTCTGCAGAACGACATTTCTTTGCCTCTAATGTTCTCTATATAGCATTCCCTGCCATACAAGCGGAGGGCTAAAGTACCTCCGACTATTAATCCATTTATGTATCTAAAAAAACGTCATATCCTATTACAGTGTAACCCGGATATAAGATAGTTGTCGGGACCGGAGAAGTCTCTTATATCCGGGTTTGGTGTATTTTGTTTACATTAACACAGACTCTAATTTGGGACCAGAGAAAATCTATCTTATATCCGGGTTTCTCTTATATCCGGGTCTCTTATATCCGGGTTACACTGTATTATTATTATTATTATTATTATTATTATTATTATTATTATTATCCCTCGCTTTGTTAATCAGGACGGAATAATTAACTATTCTGCTTGGAAATAGGGAAAAAACACTAACTGATTTCAGTGAGAAGATAAAAGAAAGAAGAAGGGAAGATAGAAATGTCTAACGTCTGTTTCCGTCAAATGGAAAAAATTGTCAATTTCAAATCATTTCATTTGTACCCACTTCTTAAAATAACGACCAGCATTCAGATTTATGATTGTTAATGCAATATTTTGTTAAAATTGTTAAGTTCAAATATTTAACGATGTGATAGGGGAAATTCTATGGATATTTTATTGCCGTGGAACTCGCCATAAGCTAATTCGTTTATTAACTTAAGGATTATGAATTAAGATTCATCAGAAAACTGTGAAATTTTCAAGAGGCTTTCTAGTATATATTATATTAATATAATTGTTTCAAGGGTTATCACTGTTAGTAAAACCTTAGAAATGTCTTTTTAGCTTCACCCAGGTCTATGTTACTTGTGCTATCAATCAATACGTGGATATCGTTTATAAGTTTTAGGGAAATATTCAAAGACTAAGCAAATGAGTCTGACGTGGACTTCATGAACCTAACGGATGTCAGGACCAAATATTTTCTCTTTTTACTTGACGCAGAAAAAAAAATATGATCTAATATACGGCAACTTCTTTCTTTTTGTCTGTGTGTTTGAAACCTCACTAACTCCGGCTACGCTTCCTCTACATCTGATGATTGAGCTTCTAGCATTGAGATGTGTATTCTGATGAGGATGGAAAAGTTAAAACTTCAAGGCGGACAAGAGGTTCTTTTAGCTTAAACCTGTTTTAGATATTAGGTTGGTGCAAAAATAATGTCGTTTTCTCACATAGTAACATATGTGAGAAAACGACATTATTTTTGCACCAACCTAATATTTATAACTAGCAAGTTCAGCTGTCCTGGGGAGGACGATAAACGACATTCGCGTCCTTGGGAGGACGATAAACGACATTCGCGCCCTGGGTAAGACGATAAACTACATCCGACAGCAAACTTGTGAAAACGTTGAGGATAAACGGTCAGTTTGCGGGGTCAGAGAAATAGTCGACTGCAACGTTGCAGTAACGTTGTTATAATGTCAGATATCCTCGAACCGAAACTGCACGAATGTTTCCTGTCAACTGAGTCTGTTGCAGATGAACTGCATTCTTTATTTTTCTATCGTTCAGGGGTTTACACTAGAACACGGTGTGCTGCTTCCGCGGAGCCACGTCATCCAAATTTTCCCCGTGTACGAAATTTAAGAGCAAAGTTCCACTTCGACAGCTTTCTACCAAAAACTAACACTATGTAGAACATACTCCCGCTTGAGTACTTCTTTGAAAACGTTAATACTGACCTATTCCAACTTTATCTATCCTCCTTATCCTCATGTGTTTCATTTCTGAAAACTTTCTCTTCCATCCATATCAACTAATTTATTCAATATTGACAGTTTCATCTGGTGCTTCGGCCTCCAGCATTGGGATGTATCTTGTGATGAGGATAGAACAGTTAAAAATTCAAATTTTAAAATAACTGAAAAAAAATTAAGGATTTTAAAATTTTTGATTTATATTGAGTTTAAAGAATAACTGTCCATCCTTATTGGCTCTCGAGGCTTTTTGTGGTTGAAATTTAAAATAAAATATATCTAGATATATACCTTTCTTTGTGCTCTGCCGGGATATTAAAAGCCACTGACAGATTCTTTTCCTTTTTTTAATTATTGTATACAAAATGTATATCACAATGACCTTTTGTAACGACAAAATTAACTTATTTGTCAGATGATTTTTTTTTAATTATGTATAATTCGGAAACGTCTGCGAATTAAATAGTATTTGATTAAACAACAAAGGATGTTTCTTAATCAAATATTTATTTGCTGTAAGCGTATTCCTTGGAGTTGGCTCACAGAAGGTTTAATATGTCACCTTAATAAAAGCAATAATAACAGGAAGAGCGAAAAGCATTACAGTTAATTTAAAATTTGCTTTAACCGCATAAAATTATAACCCTTTAGACGACACCAACGCGTCCTTCTGCTACTACTTGTACTGCTACTGCTTCTGCTACTACTACTACTACTACTACTACTACTACTACATTCTAGGACTTCCTTAAACAGCCCTGTGAAATAAAAGTCCATAGCCTCAGCACAATAGTATTTCTATATCAAGTAGGATTTTACGTGACCATTCATCTTTAAATTCAGAGTTTTTTTGTTTTTTTTCTGAGACTAGTTTCCTACCAGGCATATAGAGCAAATTGTATTTTATTTAACCCGTAGATGGGGGAGAAGTTGTAGAGTTCTACCTTTTCCAAAGGTTCTTTGTGCGAAACTGAACACAACGAGCTCGACCGGAATTCGAACTCGTTACGCCGGTCCCTCTATCCACGCTGATAACACCTACAAACATTCTACACGACTATAATCACTGTTACTAATACTACGCCTATGACTGCCAGTAATATTACAGTAAATAAGAATCATGATGATGATGATGATTGCTTTCGTCTAGATGGACAAACACATTCAGCACAAACCAGAAACTGTCCTGATAAACAAAATTCCCAAAATACTTTGGGATTTCGACTTCCAGACCGACCACCTAAGCAATGAAACGATCACAGATAAAGAAAAGACGTGAGAGATCGTGTACGTACCTGTATCGATGGACAACCGGATATAGAGTGAAGACGAGGGGGTGCAGAATTAATTTCAACTTCACCCACCGTGACGCTAATGAGTCCGAAATTTATTGTCGATAACTCCAAAACAGTAGATTTTATCAAAATTTCTTTACACTATTTGGACTATTGTCCTCATCTTTGTTGCCATATTTATCAGAACGTTTCGGCCGTTGTACGCTCCGATCTTCGTCAGTTGGTTGGAATGCCAAACTGAACCCATTATTTCGCTCACTGGGGTAGATTGTTCTAATTCCACGTGCCATGTCTAATGGATGTCAGTTATCAGTTATCTCCTGTTAAATCCCTTCTCCAAGTTCTCCTCTGCCTTATCCAGGTATTGAATCCGCAACTCTTTTGGGCCCTGTTACTGGATCTAACTAACACCTTTATCCACTGTGCCATGTGTCCTTGATAACTACGGCAACAAATATGAGGACAATAGTCCGAATAATGTAAATAGTGTACATAATACCTCATTTCAGAAATATAGACAAATATTGAAAGGCCGAAACGTTGTAATAAATATGGCGACAAAAATGAGGACAATAGTCCGAATAATGTAAATAGTGTACATAATACCTCATCTCAGAAATATTGACAGAAACCAAAATTTCTTTGTTATTTACGAATTAAGCGTGTACATTTACACCTAAATGGAACTATTCGGGAAATTTTTATTAGAAACTGAGCGAGGGGTTTGAAATGCAAATTACCCTTTTGAGGTTCCGATTTGAATTTAGTTCTGTCACCCAAGTCAAGTGATACATTTATAAAATATCAGGGTTTCGCCTTGGAAATGAAAAAGATATATATAAAAAAAATGTGTGGAAAGAAAAGTGTACGCATATAGTTGATAATTTCCTAACTGAAAAATAGCGAAACAAGTTCTTGGAAATATATATTTCCGATACACAATATATTTGGTGGGATAAGTTGACGATCCCGCAAGAAAAACGAAGTGAATATCTCATATTTTCATTGTTCCGAATCAGCAATTAGCAAAGACGCAAGATTTCCTGATAAATCCACAATCCTTTATTGAGAATTTTTCGTCTGGAAGGAGCACGTGGTCTACAAAGAGTTGGGGTTGTGAATTTTTCTCTCCCTTATATTTACCCTCTCCATCACTAACAATTTTGTCAGTAAAGTCTCCCTACTATGCAGACTATAGGCGTCGTACTACTTATTATTACCTTTCTCCTGATGAAAAGACGGCCGGTTTAACTATCGATAGGAAACACAGACAGTTCGACTTTGGTGTATTGACCTGAAAACAGCCGTGTAGTGAACCTCGGTGACACATCCAGTCCGGCCTATTACGGAAAAATGACCGTCGTCACTCGATCGAGCCTCATATGAGGTCGTGATAATATCGTCTAAGACATTTTGGTGCCGTGATCAGGATTCGAAGTCGGGTTACTACTGCATCAACTTGGAAAAATTGGAAATGCGGTAAAAGAAAGCGACACAAAATACCACAGGGAAACTAGTTTTTGCGAAGATACTAATAAACGTGTTGAACTTTTTAGAAAACTTGATCTCACTGAATCTTCAGTGATGTCTACAAATGCAAATGAATAATAATAAACAGCTATGGCTCTCATGGTTTCTAATCTTAATTTATTGGGAATGTTAATATGTACATAGTGTATCAGGGGAATTACGATATGCTATAGTAAATGCCCCGTTCAGTAACATAGATTTATTTGTCAGTTACGTGATTTACTAGTTGTATATCCCCAGAATAACAACTGACAACTGTGAAAAGAACGAGAACGTTATTTTTTTTTTTTAATTTTTAGTCAGTTCACCGCAAGCAAGGAAATAATGCCACTAAGACGCAAGGTGATGCTGGATGCGGAGGAGAATGACAAGACTTTAGAAGGAAACAGAAATCCAATTCTAAACCGGAAACAAAGGATAAACTGCTACTCCTCTTCAAAAGACAGGGGAGGAGACTAAACTGGGTGATAAGCGAATCTGTCTAAGAATTCTATTCTATACCCTATTTACAGATAAGAATCTTAAACTTAGAGATAAGACCAACATTCTTGGATCTTTCAGCTTGAAAGCGATTACCCACTCCATGGCAGAAAACCAATTTTAGTTTTTTTACAAATAAGAGAAAAGAAAATATCAGTTATTGTATTTTGCAGCACATGACAGAATAAAACGGCGTTTCGAGTTTTCTTTTAGGATTACGATTTCCTTCAGGATTTTTAAGTGTTCTTTTGTGACTTTTTCTATTACAATGGGCAGCATTGTTATCCTTAAGTTAATTGTTTTCAGTATAGTTGCGTAATGTAAATATTTGTTCAGCTGTTCGGAAGACGGGATTTTATCAAATTTATCGTAGTAGACTGCGTAATTGATTTTACTCAACTTACGATTTTAAAATAAATAATTATAATAACGTTTTCTTTCAACTACATCCGTGCGCTGATTATATTTTAACAAGCAAGGAATCAGAACGCCCCGTTCACTAACTTCTGGTCATTAATGCAATAAAACAACTTCTTTTTTTTTTTTTAAATAAGTAATTATAATAACGTTTTCTTTCAACTACGTCCGTGCGTTGATTATTTTTAACAAGCACGGAACCATACTGCCCCGTTCACTAACTCCTGGTCATTAAAGCGATAAAGTTTTCTCCTTTTTTTTTTTTTTTTTTTTTCCCGAAATGTTACGTTTGCTGCTAACTACAATTAAAAACTTCAGTTTTCTACATTCATTGTACAGTGTAACCCGGATATAAGAGAAACCCCGGATATAAGAGAGATTTTATCTGGTCCCAAATTAGAGCCATACTTACCTGAACAAAATAGACCAAACCCGGATATAAGAGAAACCCGGATATAAGGGACTTCTTCTCTGGTCCCGACAACTCTCTTATATCAGGGTTACGCTGTATATATATTTAACTTTACATTTGGTTAACAAAGTTGAACTAATAATGTACACACCGCTTTATAATGAGAATAGTACTAATTTGAATTGTTTACAAGTTTTGAATGTTATCATAATTTGAATCTGTCAAACTGTCTGCCTATTTTTTACGATTTGGGTTTCATGAGGAATTTGATGAGCTGATTGAATCGCAAAGTCCGTGAGAGGTCATTGTTTTATTTTATTTTTTATTCTGTAAAATAGATTTTACTTTTAATGCTGTAATCACAGACAACTGTTCAGTTTTCATTGCATCACCCGTCCTACATCTGCACGCCAACTATTTTTTTTTTTTTTTTTCTTAACCAATATGCTACATTTTTTTATTGGTTAATTGATCTCATCTATGTCTCCACACAGTTTGCATCTGTTATTTCCCTCTGTCTTCTTTCACTCGAATTTTATGTATTAGGTTCTGTTAACTTTTTCCTCATTTAGCGTTCGCACCAGTAGCAACAGGTGGTCTACACTGGAGATCAATTGTCAGCAGGTTGCCTAAATACTACCGCGCTGTTTTGAAGGTTATAGTTGTTTACGTCAACTCTGTGGTCTGGATTCGGTTGGCCTGGTGCATTTTACGATATATCAACCATTTGGGGTTAATTTACAACTGGAATATTTTTTTTGTTATACTATTTGCTAAAATCTTGTCTTGCGAACAATTCGACAAATATTTACATCACGCCACAGTACAGAAAACTTAATTAACTAACTGATATAATAACCAGTCACTCCCATGAATGATTACACTATAGGTAGGAAGTACCTATAAAGTCAACCGGAAGAGGAAGTGTAAGAGCGAGACGACGCAAGCACGTCTGACCTTCCAATTAGTGGCACTCTCTACTAGATTGATCTGTGTGTATAACTGTACCGGATTTCATATTGTACTTGTGTATAATAAACCTTTCTTCTAGTATTCACATGGTGTTCAGTATTTATTCCCTTAGCAAGGAATATAACACTAACATAAGGTTAAAAATTCTAGCTATCACAATTCAGAAAGTCACGAAAGGAGGCTTTAAAAATTGTAACTCTTAGCAGTATTTGTCTTTTTGCTATCACTTCTAATCCCAGTCTTGTCAACCATTTACACAAGCTAATTATCTAGGCTATTCCCTGCTTTTATTTCTCCCTCTTGCTTTCAATATGTCTCAAGACCATCTTTCCGCATTATGTATTATAGAAATATCATTTTTTTTTTCTGATTCTCAATATAAAACAACTTTTAGTTTCCATTTTCTCTAAAACGTCAATGTTGCTCAAATTCAAAGTCCGTTGTATTCTCAGCATCCTTCTATAGAACGATATTTCTGTAGCCTCAATTCTCTCGCTCCGTAGGCTCCGAGTTTCAGGGTTTTTTTTCGGGGTTTTTTTTTTCCGCATTTCCGAAGCTGAAAAGTGGTCTCTGCTACTAATTGGGTTTTTAACGCATGCGCCTCTGGGTATAGCGTTTCTGCAGGTTAATAAAATTTCAAGATAATAGATTCATTTACGCGACTTACTAGTATCGAACCGTTGGTTGAAACAAATAAACAAAAATAGTAAGATATGAAACCACTTCGAGAGAACTGAAAAATACAACGCATTTATTCATTGAAAGTAAGAGTAATGCCCGTAATTACTGAAGCACTGGAAGCGGTTCTAATTTCTCTTGGAACGTGATAGCATGAAATAAAAATCAGAATAAAGTAAGAATTATTCAAAGGAAAGAAATATTTACCAAGAGTTTCACAGAAAATCCAGGAAATTTGGATGGAATTTCGTCACTCGATCTTTCGTGATGGCTATGGAATTTCTTTCACACTGGGGAAGCAGTTTAATAATAATACTAAAGATAGTAAAAGGACTTGATATTACGTGATCACATGTGAAAGACGACTGATTTTCCTTGACAGTGTTCAGAGATTTTTTTTTCATATTCGATGTAGCGCCATTTAATATGAACGCCAAAGAAGGAGAAATTTCAAAAATGGAAAGTTATATTTGGATGTAATAATAAAGAATTTATTCTTGGCAATGCAAAGCAAATGCAAACTGTCTGAAAATAAAGCTGAGACTATGGATCCCAACATCCGTGAAGTTAGTTTAGAAAGAATAAAAGAAACATTATCAACATAAGATATACAGTTGGCATAGTGTTGGTAGCAGACAGAGAAAAGAAACTACAAAAACTCCTACAGAAGGTAGTGAATGAAAAAGAGATGAAAAAACTAATCATCAAATGCAGGAAGACAGAAAGGATGGTTTTACAGCAAAAACACCAGCCAAAAATGCAAATTAAAATTGAAGATGACAAAATCAGACAAGTACAATTTAAATATCTGATAAGTGTTTTACTAGGGGATGGGAAGCAAGACACTAGGAACGAATGCGAATTGGAAGAGCGAAAAATATCTCCCAAAATTTCAGCCAAGTATTAAGGAATAGGAAAATTCCATTAAAAACAAAGAAAAGAGTGTTGAACTACTACGTAATACCAATCCTCCTATATGGCACTCGATGCTGGCCAGATGAAGAAGAGACTTGAAGTAACATTAATGTGGTTCTACAGAAAGATGCTGTGAATACCATGGACTGACCATGTGAGCAACAAAGTTTTAGAGAAAATAGAAACAAATAGGACACTTAAAATCAGAAAGAGGTATTTCTAGGGCACATATTGGGGAAGTGAGTTTTGAAATTCTGACACTTACAAGACAGAGTGTCGGTAACAGGTGCAAAGTTAATCAACGCTTAACATATTTTTTGAGCTTGAGTAAAGGGATTAGGAGAGATCGCAAAAAGACACAATATTTTAAGAGCTACTAAAGAACAGGGAATTATGGGGAGGTATGATCGCCAACGTCTTAAAGGGACACAATACATAAAGAAGAAGAATCGTTTGCATTCAGGTAAGCTTGCTCAAGTAAAAGTGAATTAGAATCCAGTTTATATTTTATTCTTTGTTAACGATCTCCGTACTATTTACTAACAGTCGTGCAGTGATTGCACGGTTTGATCGGTCGGTTTGATTGGTCGGAACTGACCAATCAGCGAGCTAGTTTTGTGTAGATTAACCAATGAATGCTTGTCGTACTATTTCTACGACGATAATCACTACAGGGAAGAGTACATTTCTCCGCGGAGGTGGCTGACAGACGTGGATGATTCCATAAGTTAATCATGTTCTGAAATTGTTCTTAGTATTCTTCAGTTTGGAAAATAATTGTACACTTTGATAAGTGCTTCGAAAGAAAGATGCCATCTTTTTTGCATGATTCACTCAGTTGGTATTCTTCCCATTTGAAAAAATATATTTTGCATGGAAATCAATCAATGAAACGTCTTTAGAATGAAGTTTAGATCTCAATAAGTTGTCACACTGCATATCAAACAGTTTCATTTGAAAGCAGTTGCGAAGAAAGATAAGTGAAATTAAGATGAAAGGTATACATATGTCGTGTCCACTAAAATATCAACTACAATATTTATAAACCAATCACACTCAAGAAAACACTTACATCTTAACACACACCAATAAAGTCATAGATTACAAATCAGAATGTTTGTTGTATTAGTCATCATTATTTTTAGGTAGATACCGACCAAATATCGTACGGACGTAGTAGAAGACATACCACGTGACTTCTTAGGGCTAATTAGGAATAAATAAATAATTTAATTCTGGAGCCGATAGTGTTCGGAAAAAGTGTATAAAAACATACGAAATCCGTTCCCAAAACAATATACACGCGGCTGCCACCAAACTACACACACCTCTAGTTGATGAGCTTCATAACCTCATGTTAAAAACGACAGCGTTGACAAACTCCAGACCACGGCATCACCGCGAACAGTAAGAAACAATTCGTATCTCTCGTATCCGTTTTTACTATGAATCACGCACACTCATGTTGACTTTTCATACAAACACACATATCACAAGATTTTATTGTTTCTCACACACGTACACAAAGACAGTTTATTTTTTATTTCAGAACTTTATCAACCCAAACAAAAGACATTACTTTCCAATCTATTATCAACTCTTTGTATTCCTATCGTTATATTAAATTAATGTTTATTTGTTGAAACTACGTTGCCTTTTTTATTGAATTTTATTCCTGCAATGAAAACCGTTTGATTATTCTAGACGGCCGAATTACGAGCGACCCTGTAACGATATTTTGTTAATGTATTGAATCCCGATACTCCAAATTTTAACATTCAATGAAAAACCGAGTAGGATTCCTACACATATATCTATTATTTAACCGATATAATATTCTTTGTACCTATCGTCTCCAGGAACGATTATATCGGAATCGGAAAGTTTTAATATATATTTTGTTCCTATTTATCTTAATTAGATAATAATGTAATCATTTATTATTTGTTTTGAGATTCTCTCAAACATTTAAATACTTCGACCGTGTGAGGAATGTCCCATAGCAAATCCTTCGTTTTTAAGTTAAGTTTAACTTGTATAATGTGTTCTTCGTGGTTAGGCGTATGAGAGGATCTCAGTCTTCCTCAATCCATAGTTTGTGGTGCCATGGATCCTGTCTCAGCAACGTGAAGAGAAACACCAGCAAAGATTGGATGACTCGGCTGCATTCGATCTGGAAATGCAATCTAATAGACCCGTGCAACTTTGCGTCCATTACCATTCGCGCGGATATATGTAAAATTCATATTTGTCTGCTCACGATATGAATGTCCTGCCATTATTAAACGAAACATTTCTCAGTTAACTCACTACCACACATGTTAAACGTTGAAGACAGACTAGCTATAAATGTACACGAATGACAAATGTAACCTAGTCTACATGGCAACACAACGCCATCTACCGTAAACTTTCTTTAAACTTAATAACTCAAAAACGAAGGGTTTCCGGATGTATGTTTATATGGACTTTTATCCTCGTTTTGGTGTGAGTAAAAGTATTTTTTTTATACAACCCTGTATATATGGGAATGAGAACGAAATTACGCGAAAGCATAAATAATTATCAGTAGGAATCGACAGAGTTCGAATTTAAGGTGAGTTTGTTTATGTTCAGTTTACATTACTACCTATGAGAAAGGCACGAGTACACTTCTCCCTGGAACTTAAATATGAATTCAATAGATATACGAAATAGCATAATAGTTATATAGTGACAATGGTATTGTATAATTATATGTATTGTATTGTAGTGTTATATGTATAATATTGTATAGTTATATAGCGACAACTTAGACATATGGCTTCCAATGATATCTTTGACGATTATTATTATTATTATTATTATCATTATTATTATTATTATTATTATTATTATTATTATTATTATTATTATTATTTCCTTTGGTTTCTGATTTATTTATACTCATTACTTTCCGGGTCCCAACCAGAGACCTAAATAAATAATAAATATAGTGACAACGGTATTGATACACATATATATATTTTTTTAATTTTAGTTGCGGATACCTATGTAAATTTGGTACTAATACCCATGAAAAAGGCATGAATCCATACCACTGTGTTCTATCTCACCGCAATACTTATTCTTGATAAGAATATATTGATATACTATGCTACGATTATTGAAAGACTAATGATTGAATCAGTAAACATATATGTAAATCACACCCCCATTAATATTCAGCGCAATAATGTAATTTAACCTATTGTCACCTTTGATTGGTTATACTACGGGCTGCGCAGTTTGAAACAACATTTCTGAATTACATAAGAATTTCTATGTAGTGTAATGGTTAACGAGCTTGTTGCGTCAGGTCAATTATGAATGAGTAGTGAGTTCCATCCTAACTGCATTTCCTATAATTTCGGCCTTAATTCGCAAGTAAAATACACTTAGGCAATCACTATTTAAGTTTTTAATTAAAATTTATGTTGATGAAATCAAAATATAATTAAAATATTTCGGGAAAAGATTCATTTTTTCACAACTTTTGAAAATGGGTTTGTTTTTCTATTTCAAATAACTGTCAATAAATTTAGAGTAGTTAATTTGTAATTGATGAAATTCCAAACTGAGAGAATGTTACTTTCACTAGAAATCAAGTGACAACAAGTCTCCTCTATACTCCAACACTCTATTCAATATTTATATCGTTATATTTTTTCTCTGACTTATAACATTTTTTTCAAGTCCATTAACGAATGTTGATTGGTGCAGCTATCAGCTTTATAATGTAGTTGGTGCAAAAATAATGGCGTTTTTCTTTTGAAGATGAACGCCAAAAAACGCCATTATTTTTGCATCAACCTAATATAATGTGATCTCTCATCCTTGAAAGAATGAGCCCTTGGAATTGTAAAACCCAAGAGCATTATTTTCTATTCGCCTGTATACATTCTGGTGTATTTGTATCCCACTGTCATGATTCAATCCGAATCTTTTGCATAATTCTTAACAGATTTCCGCTCCTACCCCATTATATCTACTTTACACACTTTCTGAGATAACTAACTAAATCTTCTTATATGAATAAGGATTTTATATTTTTCTACACAAATATCTGCTGCTTTATTAGTTTTGTATATTTTACTTTTAATATATTTCGTTCTATAGTTGCTCTTGATTGCTAAGACAAAGGATTCGGTTTCTCTTTTTAAGTGTTTTTCGCGCAATCATCCTCATCATTTTCTACATTTTATTTAGTTTGTCGAAAACTATGAGGAGCTTGATAGATAACAGAAGAAAAAATAGGAAAATGGTGACAATAATTCAACCCAATATTAATGGAATGGTTGGAACGATTCCGAAATCTTCTGGCAAAAAGTTTTCAAGAACTGTTTACCTCTCGAATTCTACGTGGAGTGGTATTTCTTCCAATTTCCGCTTCTTATTATTAGGATCTTCTGAACTTTTGCCCTTTTTTTTCTCTCTTTTGATACAATTCCTTGCTGTCATTATTATTATTATTATTATTATTATTATTATTATTATTATTATTATTATTATTACATCTAATCATGTTCGAGTCGATTATTGAGTGGCGGTAGGGAAGGATCTGCCTCTTACCTTTTGTCTCTTTCACGGTTTCATCAGACGAAAAACAACAAATTTCAACTAGCCACAGGCGCAACAGTCCAAAAACTCGAGCGTGGGCCGCCAAAGTTGGAGACTAGATCGGTAGCAATTATGTCCATTAACAGCAGCGTTAGAAATATTTACCAAATTTAAAGAAAATATAATTTAAACATCTGAGGTAATTCAAAACATTACCTTTTTCAACTCGACAAGACCACTGATGAAGATGTTAAAGATTCGAAGAGATATGTCACTTGACCATCAGTGATAGCGATCAACCATTTCTCATATGAAGTCATAATAATCAAAAGATTATGTTATCCGGAGAAGAATTTAAACAATTCAAACTACAGATGTTTGCGAGAATATTATCGTGAGTGATACAGATTTGATTAGATTTTGTTGTTACTTGATCCAGTAAGATTAACCACACGTGCGCTGATTGTAAAATAATAATAATAATAATAATAATAATAATAATAATAATAATA
>OZ010581.1:26009570-26012070 GCA_963932145.1 Acanthosepion lycidas
GTGCATGCTTGTGTGTGACTGAATAATGCACAAAGTAAGGTTCTGTGATATCAATATATAACATTCTATTTTACTTGCGTATTTGTGGACACGGAGAAATCTTTATCGGCGTGAGGCAACGCTTAATGTATGTGTATTGAAATTGTGCCACAGGGAACGGAAAATACGCACTTTTCCTTGAGAGAAACGAAATAGATTTTATATGTTTTTTTTTTAATTGCGACAAAAGTAGATTTCTTCGTAACTTCGACAGATGGCAGATTTCAAACCAATTGTATGCTATTCCACAGGACCCTTTCATCGAACGAGGACGAACGATTTTTCTCGGTCTATGTCGATCCCTGTATCTCTCAATTTCATTCTGCTCAGATGTTTCACTCTGTCTCTCTCACGTTCACTCTCTCTCGCTCTGACTTAATCGCTATTTTAATATCCCTCTCTCTACGTATGTGTGTGCGTGTGATGTATGGTTGTGTGCGCCGGAAAGTATCTGCATATATTTACGCACATAGGCACAAAATCTAGTAATATAAGTTTAATTATTCTCGATCTGTCCGTTTGTCTATGTATTTATCTATCTAGTTATCTAGCTAGATCATCTCCCTGATATCCATATATCAGTGAGTCTTACTCGCAATAGATACATACATACATACATACATATATATATATATATATATATATATATATATATATATATATATATATATATATATATATATAAATGAGCATTCATGTTAACACCCAGAAATGATAGTCTGTTTTATGTCAGCCGCAATCGTCAGTCAATATGAGCTCTAGTCCTGTTATTTTGCAATTTAATCTCGAAATATAGATTCCTATAAAAATGTATTTTATCATATATATATATATATATATCATTATATATGTGTGTGTATGTGTCTTTGTGTGTACAGATATTTTCGTGTATATATATATATATATATATATATGTATATATATATATATATATATATATATATATATATATATAGATAGATAGATAGATAGATAGATAGATAGATAGATAGATGCATATTCTCAGAGCGCGAAATAATTGAAATTATATACATTGTTATGTTGCTAGATTTTTCCGTAATTGTCAGTCTATCTATCGATCTATCTAAATTTGATCATTCCTATATATCTAATCTGTCAGGCTTACTTAGTATGAATGCATATAAATATGGTCGAAACATAGCATTAATGTATGCTGTATTCATGTGTAAGAGAGCTCAGTATCACAGACGGAGTGTTTGTAATAGAAAATTGGACACTGAGAATGATTATATAAGTGACACCTCAGTGTCTTTTATATTTTTATGTCCATGCATAAGTGTATATATATATATATATATATATATATATATATATATATATATATATATATATATATATATGGGATGTGGGGTAAATATATTGCCAATGTTTTACATTTTAATATAATTTTGATAGATGATATATAGTTTGTTTTAGCTATAAATTTTTATGTCTATCTATATAATTCTGCTCAGCACTAACTATCACAGTGTAAACATATATGTGTCTGTTCGGGAGCGCGTGGTCTCGCACGTGGTTTCATGCGTTCGTTCATGGCTCCCTGTCGTTTCTTCTCAATCTACTTAGTCACTTCTAATGTGTAAAACTCAACAGGAATCTGTCAGTCATCACTTGAATTTTTTATTGGTATTTAAATAAGTAACTTATAATAATAAAGCTGCCCATGGTCACAAACACACATCGTTACACACACGCGCACAAGCATACATCCTTATATATATCTATATATATATATATCTATCTATCTATATATATATATATATATATATATATATATATATATCTATCTATCTATCTATCTATATATATATATATATATATATATATATATATATATATATATATATATATATATATATATATATATTCAGGTATGTGTTGTTGAAAACTACGGAAGTTCTGCCCTAGATTTTCTTGATAGTTTTTTAGTATTTGGGTCTAAGTTGATGATTTTTTTTTTTTTTTTGTCGAGCGCTATCGGTTGTCGTCAATCGTCATCATGGCGTATGTTTTTTGTTTTTGTTTTTTTTTAAGCGTTTAACACCAAGCAAGGCGAGAAGCCACTAGGACTCTAGGTGTTACACAAAATTTGAAGCAAGATCAGATAGGAGTGATAGAGGAAATGATGAGAAGAAAGGATAGTGGATAGATCAAGGCAACTGGAGATGTCGATTGACATTAAATTTGAATAGCTGGAGATTATAGCTCTCAGGGAAACTGGAATAGGGAAGGGAGTTCCACAGGCGAGAGATGCGAGACATGAAGCTATTGGAGTAGAAGAGACGGCTACATTTAGGAGTTTTGACAGTGAAAGGGTGAGAACGGGATGCCAGCCTCGTAGGGCGCTTGAATTCATGACGTCTGGGAACTAGCGAATGCAGCTCATCGGAGCAATTGCCATGAAAGTATTTGTAAAACAGACAGAGAGAGGCAACGGTGC
>OZ010581.1:26015351-26017851 GCA_963932145.1 Acanthosepion lycidas
TGCATTCACGTCATGTGCAACACCTTCATGGCCCCTTAATATTGATGTCTTACTTCTACCATTAGTTTTACCATATGAGCAACGCCTCTTGGCGCGTACCTGTTTGACTTGCGCACCTTCCAGCGCGTTTTAAGGAAAGCTAGAACTTATAACTTATTCGCGGTTCACTTTCTGACTGGCTGAATGATTTCTGCGCGTTTGACATTCTGCAGCTCGCATCCGGCTGTAGCTGGCCCAAAAAAAAAAAAAATTAAATCCATGTCAAGAGTCGGTCTTGAAAAGCAGGCTTCTGGTATTATGAAACAAACATTTTTTTTTCTTTGAAAGAATCGGTCAGGTAGTCACTAAATTAACGAAGAACTCTTGTACTTAATATAATCAGACAAGGATAATTTTTTTTTTTCTTTTTCGCCGTTATTATAATTGCGGCTGATATAAATATTTAATCAGAATTTCCATTTTAAACAGCCACGAACCGGATTCGAAGGCAAATGTGATCTAAATACGTTCTTTCTCAATGTTTTTACTTCAAATGTTTTAAAAATTTCTAACGATCTATTTACGCTTCGCTTTTCATTAAAGCAAATAAACTTGTCAGCCTGCAAAAATATTTGAGTAAAAAATAAAATACCTTGCATATTTAAGACGAAAGCAATCGTTTCTTTTATTATTAACTAATGTCTTGATTCCTTGTGAGAAGCATTCTCATTCCCAACGGATTTGAATTCCGAATTCTTCCTCTCTTAGACTGGCGGCCATCCAGTTCTAGTTAACTGATTCTACTCTAATTCTAAATTATCTGTATGGGTTAAAAAAACCATACATATAAATTTATTTCTACCCAAGGAAATTCCGCAAACTACGCGGCAATTATAACTTAGTTCTCAGATTTCAAATTATCTCTTCCTAAAAGTTTTAGTAATGGTTTTGAAAAGCAAATATCGTGTTTTTTTTATTTTTAATATTTAATAAGCTTGGCAATGGTCGGCTTGAGGATATCTTGCTGAATAAAATAGCCTTGAGAAGATTTCGTTGTGAAGAATTGAAGAACTACAACATCATTTTAAACTTAAACTTTAAATTGGCACCAACAACAAACTTTGGCGCCGTTCTGAGATACGGAAGCATCCATCCTCAGCAAACGAAATCTAAACGTAATTCTAATAAACCTTCCCCCTTTTTTTGTCTATGTTGACTGTCTGTCTGTCCGTCTGTCTTCGACTTCCTTTTTCGTTTCTTGCACTTCTAGTGTTATGGGTGCTAAAATTTAAACTCTTACTAGAATTTAATTACTTTGAAAGAGAAAACAATTACGCTCAGAAGATATCGCGACATGTTTCCATTTATAACTCTCGTGCCCTAGGGCACCTCGACGTGGTGTAATGGTTAGAAAGCTTGTCTTGCTAGATCAATTACGACTGAGTAGTGCGTTCGATCCTCACTAGGCGCCCCCTACGTTCGTCCTTGTGCCACACCTAAGCCGGGCTTAGAAAATCACTATAAATGTCTTGTACTAAGAGTCAATCTTTTTTCTGTAAATGTTCAAAATTAACATGAAATTTAAAGGGTCATTAAAAGTGATATTTCATGATTGAAATCTGCTGGTCATTGTCCACCTATGAATAACTTTAGAGATTGTATTTAGTAAGAATGGATGAGACTGGTACCAGATAACTTGCGTGAATTATCGAATGAATATCTAACATTAGATACTACTAATGGTCTGAGAGAGTAGTCAAATAATATTACCCAAAGTCGAAGCAATGTTGTTTTTTTTTTTATTTCACTAAATTGTGGCTTATGCATAGTCAAATTAATGGCAATACTACTACACCCACATGGACACACAGGCATACACACACAGATATATACACACACAGACACACACATACATATATATATATATATATATAGGTATGTGTGCGTATGTATATATAGATATATGTTTGTATCCTCCAGAGTTCATTAGCAACTTATTTTTAACACGCTCTTGGGCGCCTTATAACACGAAGGATTCAGTGAGTGCAAACATCATATAACATATATATATATATATATATTTCGGGGGTATTTGTTCCTGTCTAAGACCTTCCATATGTTCAGAGTGCATTTGTTGAATGCTAAAATGATTGTGAACATTATATATATATATATATATATATATATATATATATATATATATATATATATATATATATATATATATATATATATATATGACAATAAGGAATTAGTGACAGTGAAAGACAAATGTCTAACGTTTCCGAAACCAAAGTGTTTTATTATTTTAACTTTCTTAATCCCGATCAATTGTCTTTACTGAGATTAAAGAATTCAGTGACACGAGCAGAAGTGAAAACAATTGTGGTACTAACATTGTGTTGCGCCAATCTTTAAACACGGTACAAATTTTCAACCGGAAAAAATCACTAACTTAATGTAGGCTAAATCAAACTGCCTGGCGAGCAAATATTCTAGGATCAGAATGTTACCTTATTTC
>OZ010581.1:26020351-26037851 GCA_963932145.1 Acanthosepion lycidas
GATGTAGTTCGTCTGAACACTTTCCATGGAAGTAGCGATAGATTGGTGAGAGGCTCGCCTCATCCCGCCTGTGAGTAAGATTTTGGTGTTTGGAAAATATTTCTCAAGGACTTAGAGACGTTTTTGAACTCTGAAATTTGACATCTCAGTAGTTCCAGCCTAAATATGACAACGGTACTGCATATTAACCCTGGTCTGGCTCTTATAATAATAGAGGTACATACTTATACCCATATATTATTAGAATCATAATAGTCAGCTACAGCACACAAAATAGTAAGACAATAGTGAGTGGTAATAGTGCCTTCATATAATTATTATCTTACCATGATGTGGAAGTTATTTCTGCCGCACTAACCTTAGTGTTTTTTTAAAACGCAGTTAAAAAATTTTTTCCTTCAGATGAATTTTCTCTCAGAATAAAAGCTACATCCTGATGACAAAAGAAATAAATATTTATCAACATGATAATTTTCACACTTCCTTTAATGATGATATTAATATCTTGTCTATGAATATGAGAACATCATATTGAGATTATGTAGGCAAAACTTGTCTAAATTATTCAGTCAGACATGCTGCTCAAAATATGATAAACATACTTTCACTATATATATATATATATATATATATATATATATATATATATATATATATATTTGCACGAATGATTCATGAATTAATAAATTATAATTGCACATTTAATTGAAATTAAAATAACTGATCCAACGTGCAACTCTCGGATAATAAGTGTGACATTACTGTAATTATTGAACAATATATTTCATGCCATATTCACGGAAAATCTATCAGTAAAAAAGAATTCTCTTATTGCTATATTTGTACAAAAACGCACAACCTTAAAATTTAAATTCAAACTCAGCGTTGCGACTGCACGTTCCAAAACAATAACACATTTCTCATAGCATTTTTTTCGGATTACATCTCTATTTTCGTTGTCCTCTTATTACCGAGAAGTAAAAAGAACAAAATCTACTTCCATACCTGATGATGCCTGTAGGAACAGACGAAAGCTTGTAAAAAATTAAAAAGACCTTCTGCAACTGGAATTTATAAACGGGGATCATATCATTCATATACAGGTTCGGGGTTGATGTATCTTATTTAGATTGTTTGTGACGATGTATTCTCGCCATTTAAATCATTAACCTCTATATTTGTTTTTTGTATGAATGATTATTGAATTTTATATATATATATATATATATATATATATATATATATATATATACAGAGCAACCTTGGTTCACGACAATAACTTGTTCTGAAAGTCTGTTGTAAAATTGAATTGTTCGAGAATATATTTTATTCCATTACAAATAATGTAAAAGAGACTAATTCATTTCCAAGCACCAGATTAATGCTTATTTACATGATTATATTATATATTCGGATAAATCTTTTTTCTGGGGTTTCTTTTCTTTTTTTTTATTTTTTTTCTTTCGGTAAAAACCCTGTCCAATGTTAGTTATTTTGCCTGTATTGCAAAATTTTTCTAACATCATGCATGATATTGTCATTGAAAAAGTTTACTGCTCTATTTGCTGCCACTGTAACAAGGTGATCTCTTTTCCACAAAGTTTTGCACATCATCCTGGTCGACTCAGGAATGGATCCGTTCGGGTTAACTCAGTTGGACTCGGTTTGGAAATGTTGTTCGAGAACCGAAATTTCTTCATAAACCGAGGCATTTTCTTCTCAAATTTACTTTTAGAAAACCGATGTTTTCGACATGTGAGACGTTCGCGAACCGAGGTATCTCTTTCTCTCTCTCTCTTTCTCTCTCTCTCTCTGTATATATATATATATATATATATATATATAGATAGATAGATATGTATATATATATATATATAAGATATAAATGTATATATATATATAAGATATAAAAATGTTTTCTTATAATCTCTTATCATAAAAATACAATAATAATATAATAATAATAATAGTAATAATATATATATATATATATATATATATATATATATTATATATATATATATATATATATATATATATATATATATATATATATATATATATATATATATATATAATGACGTCCTCTTATGTTTTGTTTGGTGTGGAATTTAGATGATGAAGTGTCATCGTCTTCTTCATGTAAATCCTCGATCCAGATACTGTTTAATCTAAGGCGCATTTCTATCAAAATCGCTCGAATTATTCAGCGTAAAGAAAAAACAATTGTATATTGGATATCCCTATCTTTTTAACTCCATGCAATTAAATCCTCTCGCTCCAGAAAAAAAAGACCACTTATACTCAGAATTAGGAAAAAGCAACAGAATTTCTTTGGCACATAAGGAGGAATGAGGGCTTAGAAAACTTAACACTCACGAGTCGTATTAAAGGCAAGAGAGGCAGAGAAGGCAGCGAGCTTGTGTGAATCGATCGCAGAACTGGAGTTACAGCGCAAAGGTAGAAAAACTGCTAAAAGCCACAAGCGATAGAATGTTGTGGAGATCCAAGACCGCCCATGTCCTGAAAGGATGCCGCTCAAAGAATAATTTAGGCGATTATACCCCTTCACAATTTTATAAATATCAGTAAAAATGCGACTGTTCTTGTTATAAGTCACGGAGTGATTTTATTTGATCCTACACGCTTTTGGATTCAGAGTTTTCCTACTGCTACATTAGATGTCTTACCAATGATACATAGATCTGTCTACCACACTATTTTAATCGTAGCTTGAAAAAGAAAAGAGAGATTCACACCCTTCTGAGAATATCACAAGGAAGCAAAATAAAGCAAACCTTTCAGCTGGAATTTGAACACGGCTCGCCCTGTTTATATTCAGTACTGATATCATCTTCGCCACCCACAAATGTGTTTTGCATGAATAACAAAATTTAAAAATACAACATTCCTGGGTATACTTAAATATTTTGAATATTTTTTTTTTAAAAATCAAACAAAATCAAACAAATACAAAAAGTTAAATATCTGGGAAATTGTTTTAACAGCGGACGGAAAGTGCGACTCTGAGATCCGAAAACGTCTTGTAATGTCCAAAGGTACATTCCAAAAGCTAAGCAGAGTATTAAGAGACAGGAAAATTTCGTTAGAAACAAAGAAAAGAGTATTGAAATGATACGTGATATATGTCCTCTTGAATGGCAGCGAATGCTGAACAATCTCCTCAAAGATGAAGAAGTGACTTGAAGAAACAGAAATGTGGTTCTACAGAAAGATGCTGAGGATGCCATAGACTGAACATGTGAGCAACGTCGAGTTATTGGAGAAAATGGAAATAAAAAGGTAATTTATATCTCACATTAGAAACAAGCAGTTGAAATTTAGGGGCACGTACTGAAGAAAGATGGCTTGGAAAATCTGATACTCACAGGACAGAACGAGAGAAACAGGAACATAGGAAATCAGCGCGTAAAATACTTGATGAGTTTGAGTATATCGATGATAGAGCGGGGTTCAGTAGAAATAACGAAGAAATAAAACTTAAGAGATACAAGAGGGAATCTGGAGGGCCATGATTGCGCACGTCCGGAAGGAACACGGCACATAAAAGATAATCTCGGATCTAAGATTTGAGATGAAAGATGATCTCAGATCACAGATTTGATACAAGGTCAATAGTATGTCCTCCTTTTCGGTTCGAAATCATTACTGATGATTTAATCCTACTTACTGCTGCGTATGGCATACTCCGGTTCTGCTTTACTAATTTGATTAATTCAGAAGTTTAGTATATGTATTTAATTTAATAATGTGTTTTCCCAACAGAAACCTCACTGTCAAAACGACGTATATTAAACCCAGAAATCCAGAGGCTCTTTAAAATAACGTAAGATATCGTCCAAAAATCAAATATTAAGCAAGAAAGAGCCATTGGAAACAAATAAAAGAGTATTAAAACTGCCGCATCTATCCTCCTATGCAACAGTTCATGTTGAACAGTTTTCGCATATATGAACAGGTGAAGCTGCAAAGATATGGTCATACAGTAGGATAATGAGACTAAATAACGGAGTAACGAGGTAGTTTTAAGGAAAATAAAAACAAAACGGTCCCTTATACTTAAAATCGGAAAGAGACAGTTGAAAATTTGGGAGCATTTAATGAGGAAAGAGGGCTTGGGAAATTTAATAACCATAGAATGTTTTGAAAGAAAAAGACTAAATGAATCAGCTCTTAACTAAACGTCTTTTTGCGGGTGGATAAAAGATTAGGGAGACAGTAATGAGTCAAAATCCTACTTAGGGATAGGAAGTAGGAACAGTACAGGAAAGAATTAAAAAGATTGAACAGAGGTCAAATTGATCACCCTGTACAAGGCCCATGAGCCGTTCGAGGTAGACGGTTACGAAGCTTATACAGATATGTGCAGAAGATAGACTAGACTTGAACACGTTAATGCTGTCGTGATCGGAGAAGCAGCCTCTTTGGGAATCGGTTCCACAAGCAATCGTTTCCTGGGAAGAATGTGCTTGAGTGGAACTTATATCTCACCAGGGGGATATGAAGGAAATGAGGGTGGTTCGCTAAAATGTACGTGGCATGACGTCTCTTAAGCGTGAAGGTTAGTGCTGGGGGAACTAAGGAGTTTACTTCATATGAACTGGGCACCTCGAGGTGGTGTAATGGTTAGCAAACTTGTCTCGCTAAAACAATTACGACTGAGTATTGAGTTCGAACCTCACTGGGTGTCCCATACTTTCGGCCTTGTGCCACATCTGAGTTACGCTTAGAAAATCACTAGTTAATCTTTCCATGTTGATAGAGCATTGGTATGCTGATGACGTCTCGTCTGTGAGGAAGCGGTTGCAGAGTAGAAAATAATTCATCGCCTACAAGCACGCGGAGACGCTTTTAAATTCTGTTGAGAGTGGAGTGTGAAGACTCGGCGGCGGCATTACTCTAATTTAGCCTGATCTTGTTCTTGTAAGACAGGAGGATTTCTATGGTAACAAAGAAAAGAATACTGAGCTGTTACGTGATATCTGTTCTTCTTCACGGCTGCAATGTTGGATGATTTCCTCAAAGAGGAAGAAGAGACTCGAGGCGACGGAGATGCTAAGGATGCTATGGACCGAGAATGTGAGCAACTGTCAGGTCTTAGAGAGTTTACAAACAAGGCGAAGGCTTATACTGAACATTAGAAAGAGGCAGCTGAAGTTTCTGGGACACATAAATGAGGAAGGAGGGCGTGGGGAAACTGATACTCCTAGGTTGAATAGAGAGAAAGAGAGAGACAAGTGAAAGCTGAGCGTTACATACCAGAGCAGGTGGATGACAGAACGTGTTCTGGGGGAGGAAGCAGAAGGAAGGAACTTGCTTATAGCTGGAAGGTATAGAGGACGGTGGAGAGCCATTATCGCCTACGTCCTGAAAAGACATTTTATATAAAAAGAAAAGAAGGCTCTTTATTAATTAACCCATACCCGGGGGAGAAGATGTGGTTTCATATTTCATATAAAGGGGAGCAAAAGAAATGAGTACTTGCATGACCGGTACGGAGAACTTGCCATTTTCCCAGCATCTTTAGAAACGTATCGTTATGTACGCGTTCCACATGGGGTCTACGTTGAGTTTAAGACCCAACAGGAGCTAAAGGCACGGGGTTTCCATGAGAGGACATTAGTTCTTCACTAATAATGAAAGTTCTGCGATAACGAAAAGTTACTAGTTTGGTCTTTGATGCATTCATGTGACTAGCAAGTTTTCTCCAAAAAACTCGTAGAGTTAGTTCAGTGGAGAAAACAGCGGCCAAGCTCTGGTCATCGAGGGTTTTGGAGAGGCATTCTAAACAATACAGATATCTTTCACGAATTCTACTGTGTAATCTATTTACGTTTTTGCGTATCAGTTAGTCAGTTATGTGGCATGCGTGATACACGCTTAGGCGATCATGCAAGTTTTGATACATGATTGACGAGGCGGATTTTTTTCCCGCAGTAGGTTGCCATCTCTTTCTACGGTAGACCAGTTGCCATCTAAGGCTATAGAACACAGTCTGTCCTGCTATTTACCCATAGCTGGGGAGGGAGAAGAGGATTGATATCTTTCCTAAGTGTATTAGCACGTAAGTGAATTTAATGCATTCGACTGGAATTCGAACTAGGCTCTCCGATTCCTCAATTCGAGGCGCTATGCATTACTTCACCGTAGTCGATCGAAACAACGAATTCTCATGGATTCTGTTAATATATACTTGCAGATTTAGCCAACGTCTGGCATATTATCCTTCTTGAAATGGGAGAGACATAGAGAGGCCAGCTTTCGGTATTGAGCGAAAGTTACAAGTTGGGCGTGAATAATGCCAAAAAAAGAACACAGATTTACACTGCAAATCCAAATAAGGATGCTTTAGCGTTAAGGAAAGACAAATTTAGATGGCGACTAGCTGTAAGCGATGAGATGCTAACGAGGTCCTATTTGCTTCAACTCGCTGCCTTACATCACCGTTAAAGAAGCCTCTTAAGACAGCGAAGACGCAAGCTACGTTATATTTAGCTTCTTCTAAACACTGTGGAAACGGTTGTTATCTCGTTCGAATACACGATGTATCAAATTAAATATTTTCTTAAAGAGAAATTTATTAATATAAAAGATTAGAATTTAAATAAAACCAAACATATGAAAATGGATTTATATACATATATAATCCTCGTTGGAAACACAACTATACTTATACATGAAAAAAATAAACAGATAATTGATAACAGAAGCCATTGGTTTATGCCAACGGCTTCCCATACTCAATGCTTCTCGTTTTCACTCTCGCGTGGTCATGTGTGACGACACGAGCTGTCGTGCGATTTTCGCTTCCGCGTCTCTTATACACGAGTTTGTCGTTGCTTGGGAATCTTTCATGCAACAAAAACAGACGGTCATTATTGTTTTGTCCGTGTATTGTTTAATATATTGAAATGTAATTGTTATTTTTAATAATGGCTTATGTAAGCCGAAAGCTTAGATCGGATTAAAAGACATGTATCAATATGGTGATTTTCTTTCGTCTTTCTATGATAATGTTATTAAGCTTATCAGACAATATGAAAAGAATTTACATAAAATAAATAGACAAAACTTGTCTATATCATTTAATGAAACATGCATCAATATATATATATATATATATATATATATATATATATATATATATATATATATATATATATATAAGTGTGTGTGTGTGTATATATATATATATATATATATATATATATATATATATATATATATAGTCTTGGGAATAGACAACTAAGATATTGATCACGATTTATTTATTAGATTGAATAAAAAAAAAAACTTTTCATCCTTATTTCTAAAATGATAAATAATAAATATTACATTGTAGTTGGTTTACATAAATTGATAATTTTTGTAATCCATTATGAATTTTTGAATAAAAATTGCTTTTCAAATTGTTTTTTTTTCACAAAACGGTAAATAGATCTTTATAAAAGATGAGTAATAAATATCATATTGTACTTGGTTCACATAACGGACTCAAAAGAGTATACAGTAATAGCGGTGTCAAGGGAATAACTGTTGTTTTGACATAACATTTTTTTGTTGGCACGGAGGTTAAACATTGCCGAATTTTTAAAAGGATCTTTTTCCTCTAAGGCGTTTCTGTATTTTTAAGCAAAACATACTGAAAAGTTCTCGGCAAGACCATGAAATCTTCCAAAAAAAAACAAAATATTCTTCGGATATTTACTTAGAATTATCAACGTCTCTTTTAGAGCGAAAATGGGCAAAAGATGTAAATCTAAGTTCTAACAGTCTCTTATATCGCACTTCTTGCATGTGGAATTCTTTTCCAGCTTTCCGCCACATCACGTTGGAACACCGGTTCCCGCCCGATTAACAAACTTAAGCAACGTCGAGCCTACTCAGTATATAGATGGGTGACGGCTTGGGAATACCAGATGCTTTAAGCTTGGATGTGAGGGTGGGGTAATGAATAAATTGTTAATTAAAGAACCGAGGTTCAATTTCTGTTGGGTTTTTTATATTCACTTACGTACTCTTAGAAATATGAAACCACATCTTCTCCCCCAGGTATGGGTTAATTAATAAAACTTCTATCACTAAACTATTATTGTTTCCACACCCCCAACAAATGTTAATGGCTTTATTACCCTGCTTGCTGTGAACTAAAAGAAGCATGTGCATTCATTTAAGTTGTATTCAGTTGGTGAGACTCATAGATACGGGTACACGGGTAGAATCAAAAGAAATGAACAGAATAGATTTTAAGACAAACACATGTATCATTAACTCGTCCGCGGTCTTTGTATTCATGTAGTTACATGCTATAGCATCAATCCTCTTATATAAAGATTAATGTTAAACAATTTCCTCACGCATGAAGAAGGGACTCGTAGCGGCCGAAATATGTTTTTTTACTAACGGATGCTGGGAATGCCATAGATTGAACACATGAGCAACAATAAAGTTTTAAATCAACTGGGAATTAAAATTACACTTGTACTTAGAACCAGAAAGATATTAGGTGCATATGATAAATAAAACGGACTTGGAGAATTCAACACTAATAGGACATACTGAAGGCGAGGTGACAGCGTGAAACAGCCGATCATATAACTAATGATCTTATGTAAATTAATAGCGGAGCAGGAAATGAGATTGTGAGAGTAAAGAGATACACATTACTAGAGTAGCAAAAATAGGAAGCTGTGAAGAGTCATGGCCGTCCACGTCCTGTTGGGCATGTTGCATGAAAATAGTCAAGCCGATAATGCAGTCGCTTTTTCTCTTCTAACAGATTCTTTTCTCACACTTCTCACTTGTAGTACTCCCTTCTTATTTCTTGCTTCCTTGTCAATTACAACTTAAAAAAAAATAAATGCAACGTCAATCTGTCTTCCTGTCTTGATTTTTTTTTTTTTTTGTCCTTTTCATATTCCTCACTAAAGTCTTCTCATTCTCTTTCATTCCCTAAAACTCGTTGCTTCTTCGTGGCTTTATCGCCTTCCTTGGGGGTGAAACGATAAAAAAAAGATATGACGTTAATTATCGGATATATTTAAATCATGGTTTATCCTTAACTTGATGAAATTTACTTTTACGAAGGGCGATGAAAAGTTAGCAGCCTGACTAACAACCCTTTCCTTTCCAAAATCTGATGTCTTTTCATTTGGTCAGATATTAAAAAGTGGGCTGAGCCGAGAACATTCCGACGTCTTTCCGGCGTCTTTCCAACGCCACCATGTTAATATGCGAAGATCTGGAGGTGTGTCTAAGCATATATTTCTTTTATAAACCGTCTACTTCAGAGCAAACAGCAGAAAATTGATTATTGTTGTCTATAAATATAGTTTGTATCATCTATAAATAAAAGAAATAACGGTCGAATAGGAGAAACGTAGTAAAACTAGCTGATAAGCAAGCGATGTCTGTGTTTGCTAATTTTACACATTTAATCAGAACAGGGCGGTTTTGTTTTTCTATTATCAAGTTCTCAAAAGTGAAATGCAAGATATATGTGCAGTCGGGAATGAGGTAAAATGAATACATATAAAAAAATGATATAAAGAAACAGATCGATAAAGTTGAAGATAAATTAACCAAATCCTAATACATATAAGCCGGGCTATTCTCGGCTGAGATACTGTTTTATATCTCGATCAATTCGTTATCTCTCTCTCTCTCTCTTTATATATATATATATATATATATATATATATGTGTGTGTGTGTGTGTGAAAGTGTGTGCGTGTGATTGTCTGTAGGCATGTATGCATATATATATATATATATATATATATATATATATATATATACTCAAGTATATGAGTGTTGTATACGGAATAAATTCAAATAACCAACAATTACTATTCTTAAAAGAGTGCTCAATACAGAGTAGAGCGAATATAATTATTTATTTAAAAATTATAACATAAATATGTTATGAAATCACTACAAAAATAACCATTTTGTTTCAACACCTCTGGTGTCTTATCAAGTGATGATTTTGAATGTAGATTGTAGAATAAAGGTTTTTAAAGATTCAAATTAATTAACCACCCCTCGTAAGGGGAAACGCTGTCACATGAGCTGAAATGACCAATCAAATTACAAGGGATAGATAATTAATTTGAACCTTTTAAAACCTTTATTCTACAATCTACATTCAACATAATCACTTGATAAGACACTAGAGGTGTTGAAACAAAATGGCTATTTTTGTAGTGATTTTATAACTTGTTTATGTTATAATTTTTAAATACATAATATATATATATATATATATATATATATATATATATATATATGTATGTATGTATGTATGTATGTATATATATATACGCAAGTATAGGATTGGTGTATACGAAATGAATTCCAATATCCAACAATTATTATTCTTAACAGAGTGCTCAATACAGAGTAGAGCAAATAAAATTATTTATTCGAAAATTATAACATAATATATCTTCGTTTACTGAAAACTCTCCTCCACTTTTCGTCGTGTTTGTCTGTCTAGTTAGCCTATTTCCATCTGTCTTTTCTATCTAGATGTTAAATATCTTCTTATTTGTAGCATCTAACTACCTATCTATCTACCTATTTATCTGCCTAACTCGATGCTTTTATTACAGCTATCTATTTATCTGTCTGTCTGTTTATCTATCTATCTATCTATCGCGATGTATTTATTATCACTATGTATCATTCCGTTTGCATGTATGATGGATGGATGTACATACGTACCTAATTATAGCCATCTATTTCGGTATACTCACTATTTATCTATATACCCCACTTTCCATCGTCTATCTTTTTATTAGTTTCTCTATCTCACTGTTCCCTTTTATCTATCTGTTTATCCATCTGTTTCAGTCAGTTCATATCTATCTATCTATCTATCTATCTATCTATCTATCTATCTCAGTCAGTTCATATCTATCTATCTATCTATCTCAGTCAGTTCATATCTTTCTACTTATCTATCTGAATCTGTTCATATCTATCTATCTATCTATCTATCTATCTATCTATCTATCTATCTATCTATCTATCTAAATCTTTTCATATCTATCTATCTATCTAAATCTTTTCATATCTATCTATCTATCTATCTATCTATCTGTCTATCTATCTATCTATCTGAATCTTTTCATATATATCTATCTCTCTATATCTCTATCTATCTATCTATCTCAATTTGTTGATATCTACCTATATATCTATCTATCTATCTATCTATCTCAATTTGTTGATATCTATCTATATATCTATCTATCTATCTCAATTTGTTGATATCTATCTATCTCAATTTGTTGATATCTATCTATCTATCTATCTATCTCAATTTGTTGATATCTATCTATCTATCTATCTCAATTTGTTGATATCTATCTATATATCTATCTATCTATCTCAATTTGTTGATATCTATCTATATATCTATGTATCTATCTATCTCAATTTGTTGATATCTATCTATATATCTATCTATCTATCTATCTATCTATCTATCTATCTATCTCAATTTGTTGATATCTATCTATATATCTATCTATCTATCTATCTATCTCAATTTGTTGATATCTATCTATCTATATATCTATCTATCTATCTATCTCAATTTGTTGATATCTACCTATCTATATATCTATCTATCTATCTATCTATCTCAATTTGTTGATATCTATCTATCTATCTATATATCTATCTATCTATCTATCTCAATTTGTTGATATCTATCTATCTATCTATCTATCTCAATTTGTTGATATCTATCTATCTATCTATCTATCTCAATTTGTTGATATCTATCTATCTATCTATCTATCTATCTATCTATCTATCTATCTTTGAGTCCGTCTTTTACGGAATGCCAGATAAATAATAAAAGTTTCTATCTAAACTGAATTTTTAATGGTGGGCATGTCTACACGTTTACGCATATGCGTATACACTTCAACAGAACGTCAAGAGAACGTATGTAAATATATTAGTTCTGTTCAACTAATAAGACTACACATATACATTAAACACAACCAGGCAAACGTATATATATATATATATATATATATATATATATATATATATATATATATATATATATATATATATATATATACTCGTTAATAATTATATCATTTTTAAGATGAAAGCTTAATTTCTATTTAAGCTTCAAATGCATTATTTCACGCTACCTCTGTCTTCATGTCTATCTTCGCTTTTCTATTTCTCTCTCTTTCTGTTCTCCCTCTGTCACTCTCACTATCATTCTATCTCTCTCTCCCAAACGTAATCTCTCTCTTTCTCTCTCACTCTCTCTCTTATTGTTTGTCACTTGTTCCTGTCTCATTTTCTAAAATTCTACCTGATCCTAGATTTCGAATCGCTAACGCGCGTGCGCGTCTATGAAACTTGTCTATAATCAGAGAATAGGTGTGTATTTCTCTAGAGAACATTATCAGGGGGTGCTGAAATTTTTTCGGCCTAATCAGTTTCCTAAAATCTTTTCAAATGACCAAAAATCGGAACTGATATTAGAAGACATTCTTGGTCGGGCAGAGAACTTTTCTTAGTCTCTCTCTTTCTCTCTCTCTTTCTCGCTCGCTCGCTCTCTCATTCGTTCTGTCTTTTCTAGTTATCTCTCTCTCTCTCTCTCTCTGTCCTTCTTTTATCACTCTCACTATCATTCTTTCTCTCTACCAAACACACTCTTTGCCTTTCTCTCTATCACTTTCACTCTTTCTTTCTCTAACTCTCTCTCTTTCTCTCTCTCTCACTCTCTATACATATACATACATACATACATATATATATACATATATATATATATATATATATATATATATATATATATATATATATATATATATACCACTTATTGTTTATCATTTGTCTCTGTCTAATTTGTTAAGATTCTACCTGAACCTGGATTTGGAACCGATAAGGCGCGTGTGTGTGGAACTTAAATCAGAGATAGGTGCCTATTTCTCTAGAGAACACTATCTGGAAGGGCTGAAATGCTTTCAGCCTAACCAGCTTCCTAAAATCTTTACAAATGACCAAATATTTGAACTGATATTAAATGTCATTCTTGGTCAGGCTGAGAATTTTCATAGACAGAATGAAAAGTCATTTTTTTCAGAATCTGAATTACTTTCTGCTTTTCTCTTATAGAAATGCTCACATTCATTCATACCTGCTCCGTAATATTGTTGTTCAATCCTCAGCAAGATATTGAACTCGTGGACGGATGACTAAAATGTTTCGTAGAGTCGCCTGACAATGTTATGTCTTATCGTCATACGCTCACTATCATTTAGGAAAAGATTCAATTGGAGGAGTTCAGTCAAGTCACGCTGTCAACTTGGCATACTCATTACAGGCAGTACCTTTGCAGTCATCACCACAGCCCCGTTTCATAGAACAGGACTCCCAGCTACGCCAATTTAACGTTACCTTGACAACCCAAGAATCGACCCACCAACAAGACCTCGATCGAGCACCACGTGCGAACGACGACATCATGTGACCTCGTTCAGACCAATACATGAAATAGGTGAACACCCATTGCTACCCTTACAACTGATTGCCATCCAAACGATTGGCAACAGAAATTAGCATTGCGTTAATTTTGCGACACCTTTATAAGACACGTTGTTTTAAAACCTAATCCTTGTTATTCTTTTCCTTTCGCAAGCAAACGTTTATTATAACAGTGAAAATACAAAAATGTAAATATATATCATGTACTGCTGTAGATTTGTAATTTTTTATAATGAAGAGAAATAATTCATTCTTATTCTTATTTTTTGTTGTCTGGCCATATTCTGTTCTTAGCTACTGTTACAAAATCAATGTCTTTGTATCTCTCGCTATATGTTTGTGCATTTAAATATATTGTATAAAAACACTGTATTTCGCAATCAACAGCATAACTTGATAATGCATCAGAGTTGATGAAACAAAATGGCTATTTTTGTAGTGACGTTATAACATACTTATGTTATAATTTTTGAATAAATATTATTTGCTCTACTTTGTATTGAGCACTTTTTACAAAACAATAATGTTTTTGTTTATCAGTTTTGTATTCTATCTATGTCACCCCTGTATTCGTGTATGTATGTATATATATATATATATATATATATATATATATATATATATATATATATATATATATATATAGAGAGAGAGAGAGAGAGAGAGATAAGGAGAGAGAGAGATGTATTCAAGAATTATAACATAAGGAGGTTATAACATCACTAAAATATAGGCATTTTGTTTCCAGATTTCCCAATTAACACCATCACTTGATAAGGCACCAGAGGTGTTGAAACAAAATGGCTATTTTTGTAGTAACGTTATAACATACTTATGTTATAAATTTTGAATAAATATAATTTGCTCGACTTTGTATTGACCAATTTTTTAAAAATAGTGGTTTTGGTTATCGGAATTTTACTCCATTTATGCCACCCCTGTATTCGTATATATATATATATATATATATATATATATATATATATATATATATATATATATATACACGAATACTGTAGACATATATTTTTCTAATGAATGCAAACGAACATGATCAGTTACATTTTTTCAAGCCGTGTGTTTTCTTTTAACTGTAAATTTCGTGGAAACCAGCAATCGATTCTTGCTTCTTCCACACTGGAAATAGAATTTAAATGGTTTTCTTCCATTCAAAATGGTGGAAATTCTTCTCAATTTGTTAAACCGAATAATAAATGAATGTGGATTTCTAAACTAGCAACTCTCAGAATCATACCTAACATTTTCCCCAGTGCAATCCATGGTTTCCATTTCCGTTCTTACCCAATTTTGAGATTGTTTATGGAGTATTTTTTCCTGCCAATTTACTCATATATATATATATATATATATATATATATATATATATATATATATATATATATATATTTGAAATACATTTTAAATTCCATCTATGCTTCAAAATTCATTCCTTGAATTTAAAATTAATTCTCTGGGAACGAAGTGCCCCACGTTTGTTTTAAACTAATCAATGTTATACTGGCTAGAATTCGTTTTTTATTCATGATACAGTGAACTCCGTCATCTTTTCTATTCATGATACAGTGAACTCCGTCATCTTTTCAATAGCTCTACACAGTTGCAAAGCGGTTTTGAAATCAGGGTTTTCATTGTCATATACTGATTACTCCGGTGACATTCGCCATTATGCAAATCCTAAGTGAGAGAGCACTGATGTATTGTTCCGTTTACGATGATATTTGTAAAAACGAGAAAATTTAATATATAGAGCTAAGGAATATATATATATATATATATATATATATATATATATGCCTC
Organism: Acanthosepion lycidas; assembly: GCA_963932145.1. Classification (NCBI taxonomy): domain Eukaryota; kingdom Metazoa; phylum Mollusca; class Cephalopoda; order Sepiida; family Sepiidae; genus Acanthosepion; species Acanthosepion lycidas. Next base: position 26,035,714 of record OZ010581.1, read on the forward strand.
GGCTAATCTAAGTAAAATGCACTTCAGGGCAAGGGGTCCAAAACTATCCACATATTTAAAGTGCGACATATTCATGGTTGAACGATATCAGGGCGTATGTAAATATAACAGTGCACATTGAGATAACGATATATATTTTTATATATATTAAGAAAAATATTAAGGAAAAAATGTGTGGCAAAGTGAAAAAAAGTCTTTCTCGTGACGCGTTTTATCTTTTAGGACTTCATCGGATTAAAGGATTTACAAATTTATTGTGGATGATCACCAAATTTAATCCACTGATAACCTAGAGAATGAAACGCGTTACAAGAAAACCTTCTTTTTTTTTCACTTTGTCATACATTTTTCACCAATATATATATATATATATATATATATATATATATATATATATATATATATTTGGTTGGATTCATGTGAGTTTGTGACCCTGGGTTTTACGCTTTTGTGATCGTCAGACAAACTGATTATTTTTTTTAAATTTTGGTTTTATGTAGATTGCGTGTATTGGTGTTATTATGGAAGTGTGGTGGGGAAACGTCGTCGTGATGTCACAAATATCGATGTATGTTCATACGTCCAATGAAGTACGCAGACACACATACACACTTGGTCGTCCGTCGGGACTCATACATATATAAACATATGTGGACAGTTTCGGATATGACATATGTATGTATACGGGTAGTGTTGTGTCTATACATACGAATTTGTACATCCACACACTTTTCACACACACACACACATATATTATATATAGATATAGATATAGATATATAGTGTCTAATAGGGGACGAGAAATTTATAGCATTTATTTTCGAAGTTTAACTGATTCTAGTAGAAATTCAATGGAGTAAGCCACTCTCTGAATTGAACTCACTTTCTTATTATCAGTTGGATTCTTGGGACAACCGACTTTCTGCGGACAGACAAATCTATTCAGTTTTCCTAGCACTGTAAAACATAATGATACACCTTTGTACACCAATGCGAATCAAACTCACTATTGAAGGGATACGAGACTCATTTGCTATCCACGCTCACGAGGCCATTTGTAATTAGATTCTTACCCACTGTTGTCAATATTTCTCTGTGTCAGAAATAAAGTTTCTGTCGAGATTTTTAAAAAAATGATCAGTTTCACCCAATGCCAACCACATACATACACACACACACACACACACACACACATATATATATATATATATATATATATATATATATGAAAAACGGTTGGAAAAATGTAAACATTTTATAAAACATACATGCAACAAACTTATTTAATAGTTAAAATATTTAATCTCTTAAAATGGCTAAATGTATAGACGCAAGCGCTCGGATAAAAAGAATATTCGGACAGTTTTTATATAATTTATCATTAGAAAAGAAAAAGAAATATTAGATCGCATGAGAAATTTTATGAAAGACTAAATAAATGCACCTTCTCTGTCTTTTTCAATGATATGTGCATATATATATATATATATATATATATATATATATATATATATATATATATTTAATCACACACGCACACATATATACACATATATATATATATATATATATATATATATATATATATATATATATATATATATATATATATATATACACACACACACAGACAGATACACAGAGAGACAGATACAGAGAGACTTGATTGTTACAATCACATACCGAATTATTTTAAACTCAAATATGGCAGCCGGATTAGTTAGACATAAGGCTACAAATTTTGAGCGCGCCGCAGGAATCATACACATTACACAGTAATTAACGTTAAACTTGACCCCATCGTGAAACGCTAAATATGCATACATATATATATATATATATATATATATATATATATATATATATATATATATATATATATATATATGTATGTATGTATGTATAGACTAAAATTCCTGAGATGTTTTTTTCGGATTAGCTATTTTAACAGTAAAAAGCCAATCCAACGGTGCTGCCTTACAAATCATATCTGACGAATAGATTTAAAATTAAATGATTACAAAAAACAAAATGAAGCAAGTAAAGTTATTAAGGGATATGTTAGACGAAAACACTAAAACACATTTACCTAGATAGTAAACAAAACTGATGCAAATAACATGGTATCACGTTGTTTG
>OZ010581.1:26042851-26050351 GCA_963932145.1 Acanthosepion lycidas
AGTTGAAAACCAATTTTTATTCTGTGAAAAAAAAAATTAGTTTGTAAAAAAAAATTTGTATAAAATTTGTTAACAAAAATTAATAGGAAAAGTTGAATTCTTTCTTCATAAGAGGAATTCTTTCGTTTTTTAATGAAAAGAAGTTGCATGTCTTTTAGCAACTGAATGAAAAAAAATGTTCCAAAGGCTTTGAAAATGTCTTTTCTCATCATACGTTTGACTTTTCTTTCAAAACACCTTGTTGACAAAGGACCATACGGCTATCAACAACTTTATCGCATTAATAAAGTCCAATTCGGAGAATTTAAAAATTAAACTTCATCATATGTACGTATATGAAGAAAAAACACAGTACCTCACTTGAAGTGAATATATATATATATATATATATATATATATATATATATATATATATATATATATATATATATATATATATATATCGAGTGGCGATGGGTCAATTAACGCTATTGTATATATTTTTTTAATTTCGCGCATGCGCTGTGTTTTCTTTTTATTTTATCGACTACAGAGTTTGGTAGAGGTAGTTGGGCACCATCGATGAAAAAAGACCAGCATGACGCAAATCATTCCGCCAGAAATTTGAAAATGGCATGCTGTACTGTTTTGCATTTGTGCCGGAAGCTCCAATAGGAACATTTCAGAGTGTTTGGGTGACAATGTAGAGGATTCGGAAAAAGTTTGATGAGTCTAATGGTGATTACGAAGGTACGATATCTCTAAAAACTCACTCTGATCGTTCAGATAAAAAAAGAACTCACGAATTTGTTGGTAGGGGCCTCAAACTGAAACGGTGGCCTATATCAAGTGTCTTTATTTGACAGTGCTGCAGGAAGATCCTATGTCTGACAAGAAGAGTCTGCACTATGCCGCACAAGCAGAATAACCCAGAATGGTTGTCAGTCAATTTCTTCTACCATTCCTTTACATCTGGCCACCCCACTCTCCAGACTGCAACCCCGTTGATTATTATGTGTTTGGCGAAGTTTAGCGAGAGACCAACAATTCTCCTTCTAACAGAAGGCAAAGATTATGGCAGCATTCACCAACTTAAAAAAGGAGACCGTTATGGTACTTAGGCTTTATTAATGTAAGCACTAGACAAGGTCCTATCAATTAACTGTTTTAGCTAGATATAATGGCTCTCCACAATTTCCTGATTTTTGTTGGTCTCGGTGATAAATTTAACGTTACATCTTACTTATATCCCTGTTGAACCATCTATTTCCACAAATTAGTAAAAAGGTTTACCTTCCGTTTCCGCAAGCTATTCTTTCTTACAGCCTGTCCTGTGAGTGTTAAATTTTCCATGCACACTTTCCCCCTTCTGTGTCCTAGAAATTTCAACTGCCTTTATTCTGATTATAAACTTTCGTTCTTGTTCCTATTTTTTAAAAAAAACTTCCTGAAGTTTTGCATATTCTCTCTGGTGTTGTCAGCATACATCTTCAGTAGGACCATTTCTCTATCGTTTCAAATCTCTTCTACATCTCTGGGGAGGTTGCCCAGCATCCATCGCCATATTGTGAATTATTTAATATATAAAAAAACTTTTTAATTTATATCTCAGCACATTATCCTCATTTATAATACTTTCCTTACGTTCTGGAAGGCATCTTTCTCTATTTCTATTCACCTTTGGCTTTCTGTTTTCCATTTCCCGTTGTCTGTTACGACAATAGATCCATTTTTTTCTGTACATTTGATCTCAACCTCCCCAATACGTAATTTCGACTGTCTCTTTTGCTGACAATTATGGCTTTTGTTTTCATAGTGTTTATAGTTGTCCCTTTCTCTTGGCTATCATTTCATTAATTATTGTTTACTGTTATTTTTACTGCCTATGTTCTGTACATTCTCTTCTTAACATTCGTCACTAGAACGGCACTTCTCTCTCTCTCTCTCTCTTTCTATCGCTTTAAGTCTCTTCTTTATCTTTGAGGAAATTGTCCCCGCATTCACTTCCATATGAGAGATTAGCTCAGTACTCTTTTCTTTGTTTCGAACTATATATTTCCTATGTCTACTTACTTTGCTTGGTTTCTGTAAAGCATATTTGCTATCTCTAACTTTGTCTTTGTGTCACATTTTCCTTCTTTTCTTACTGCACAAATCAGATAGTTAAATTTCTATAACCGCTGAAACTTAGATCACCCGCTTGTTGAAGCCCGTGTATTCCGATTTCTAAAAATTAATAATTATTACTTTGTTCTTGCTTTCCATTAAAAAAAACTATGCTATTAACAGTAACTTTCATGCAAGATTATGTTTTTTAATTGTGTTAATTTTGTGCAAAAAGAAAGTGGGGCTTAGTTACTGGCCACTTTGTGGTTACTTTAGCTTGGGAACATGTATTTATTGAATATAACTGAGAGGATGCATTTGTACAGTTTAATTTCACTGTGTAAAGGTTGATGATCTGTGCAAAGGCGTTTCGCTGTTGGCAGCGCGCAGGGAGGTGTGACTGTTATGGGAGATTCGTTCCGCTCAATTATCTATTCAACAATCTTCTGGTTCCGTCACGTGACCAGACGTTTTGTCAAGAGGGCTATGATAGCGGAAAAAATACCCAAAATAATTCATGATTTTTTTATGGAATGCATTTGAACAAAGAGAACGTCGTTTTATTCAGAAAATATTCCAATTTGGTTCTCCGATTCCGTTTTTGTGAATTTATTTATTTATTTATTATTATTATTATTATTATTATTATTATTATTATTATTATTATTATTATTATTTTCTTTGATTTCTGGCGTTTACACATTTCTTTCCGGGTCCCGCCAGGAGACCTAAGGTTAGACATGACACTTTCCACTGAGAAAAAAAAAAGAAAAAAAATTACATAGATAAAGCCCTCCGTAAAGTTTGGGCTGTACTTGTGAGAACAATTTTTTGCATTTCTTTGAGGCATGGACTTCCATGGATCCCTTCAGTTAGTCTACTGGAATCTTTTCCAAACAATCAGAGGGCTCCAACTACAACGGAGATTGCTGATGTTCCCATATGCTACATTTTTGAGATTTCGATTTCTTCTTCTTCTTCTTCATATTATTATTATTATTATTATTATTATTATTATTATTATTATTATTATTATTATTTTACGGATAATCAACACTTTGTGGGTAATTTAAAGCCGGAATTCGTAAGAATAATTCCTTATTGTGCGGGCTAAGATTGCACTAACAATTTTATGAGAATAACATTTTTTTTACTATCAAGTTCTACTATTTAAACCGTAACTGGTCGGCGGAGGTGGATTTATAACTTCCCAAAGGATATTTGCGCGTAAGTCAATATAAAGAACGTGAATGGAATTGAACACGGCTCTCTGATTTCTCATTCCGAGCCGTTACTCATTACACCATCCGCACACCGCTTATCACTTGACAAATATTCAAACAGAAAAATTGACCTCAACAAATATTCATTGTTTATCTAACCATAAGCTATACTAACTGGTTTTAATATATAAAGTCACCGGAGTTTTCAGTCTGAACATATATTAAACACAATGTATCTCCGCGCCAAGATTACTTTCTCTTCGACTGAAATTTATTATATCGTATCTTCCTTTATTATGTGTGCGTTCAAATATTTCGTAATTGATCCTACACTTGTGCGTATGTTGTTGCAGCCAACGATCAAAACAGCCAGAATAAGTCAATAAATTGAAGATTTATATCAGCAAAGTTATACTTAAGTTTCTTTGTATATTTCCTCTTGGGAGAAACATGACGCGAGGAAGAAAGGTACGCAGTAACTACTTTGAAATGAAGTCCGAATAATTAATCGACAGCCACCTTAGAAAGACAAAGGAAGGAATACAGATCGGTCCGTGGACACAATGCGTGAATTGGGCGTAAAGGAATTTCAACACACCATTTTTTTTATTGTTATTACCGGTACTTTTAAAGGGATTATCGTAACAAAATATCACGACGTTCGTCGGGACTAGCACAAACATTATAGTTAAACAAGCCTCAACACACTGCTATTATTAACCAGCTGGGAACTACAGAAGAAAGAGACGGCTCTGAATAGAAATACTCAAGTTATGAAAATCTAAACTGGGAAACATAAAACGAAGTTTGTAATGATATATATCCGTAATTCGAAATCAGAAACGAATAATATGTTAACGGGTGAGCGTATTTAACTTGTGATTTCTTACTGGTGTATATATATATATATATATATATATATATATGTGTGTGTGTGTGTGTGTGTGTGTGTGTGTGTGTGTGTGTGTGTGTGTGTGTGTGTGTGTGTGTGAAAAGTGTCTATATATATATATATATATATATATATATATATATATAAAAGTGAACATAGAAGTCAGCACTTAGAGGCGACTGTCTGTTTCACGCTTGATGCAATCCTCAGGCTCACACACACTCTATCTCTGATATTGAGCACTTTATCTCATAAATATAGCACATCTTAAGACTATATTTCTTCATATATATATATATATATATATCTTTTATATTAAATATATATATATTATTGATATATTATATTCGCGGTACTTATTAGAAAGCGCTCAATATCAGTGATAGAGCTAACATATTTGGTTGGATTGATGTGAGTTTGTGACCCTAAGTTTCACACTTTTTGCGATCGTCAGACAAACTTTGGCGATCTCAAAAGCGTGTAGCCCAAGGTCACAAACTCCAATCAATCTAACCATATAATATATATATATATATATATATATATATATATATATATATATATATATATATATATATATATATACATATAGGTCAGAGGGATAAATTGTCTAAATTACGAAAAAATGAAAATGACATGCTCATTTCATTTGAACAGCTATATTTACCAAAATTACATAAAAATCTCTTATATTCAAGAGTAAATATATTCAATAAAATCGGGATTTGTCTCAAACATGGCTTCTGGGCGACGTCGGAATCTCCTGCAACTCTTTTAGCTGGTCTTCTTGTTTAAGTTGGTGAATACTGCCATAGTCCATGACTGGTTGCTCCTGCTTGTGTGGCATAGTGCAGAGTCATGTTCATGGATCTAGGTTCTTCCAGTAGACACCCTCTTGACACAGACTAGCACTATCATCTCAAGGCATTTGATATAGGGCTCTGTATTGAGACTGACGCCATTACTATTAAATTCGGTGGTTATTTTCTTATCAGAACAATCAGAGTGACTTTTCAGAGCTGCTGTATCAAAGTAAGCACCATTAGACTAATCGAACTATTTTTAAATCCTCTGCACTGTCCTCAGATTTTACGCACACCTATTCTGAAATGTACGTATTGGAGTTTCCGGCACGAATGCCAAGCAGTACGGCACGCCGTCTCCAAATTTCTGGCGGAGTGAATTGTGTTATGTTCCCCTTTTTCTTACAGACGGTGCCCAACTGAGCCTACTACATTTGCAGTCGACAAAATCAAAAAGAAAAAACGCTCGTGCATGAAATTAAAAATATAAAATGGCGACAATTACCCCATCGCACCCTGTGTATGCGTGTATGTCTGTCTGTCTGTCTCTCTCTCTGTCTCTCTCTCTCTCTCTCTCTATATATATATATATATATATATATATATATATATATATGTATAAAAAGAAGAGGTTATAATAGTTCCAAAGAGAGAAAATTGTGTATATTAAAAAGAAGAGAGAAACCGCAAACGTTTTTGGCTGTTATGTGTTTTTTTTTTTAATTATGCTTTATTTTCCATAATTTTGCTACACGTGTTTCCGCTCCCGCGACCGTCACCAGGCAATTTTCGCGTTAATTTCCACATATTATTAAAAAATAATTAATTTTTTTCTTTATGTTTTTCGATGTTAAATATTCTCGATATGAGACATTCTCTTTTTTGTGCTAGTGACCCAAATGTCTTTCTTGAACTGGCAGTGAAAAGTTTCACTGCCATATCCAGAATATATATCATTTCACCGTAAGAAAGGTAATAAAGCCACCAAGTTGTTCGGCGTTACTTACTGGTTTTATTGCCTTGCTTGGTGGATGATTAAAAGAAAAAAAAGCGAACCTTCTCTCTTAATGTTTGTCATGTACTGATAATTTGCCTTAAACCTGATATGTATTTTTCTAATGCCAAGTACCTTCAGCTTATAACAAATTATAATTCTCCCAAGATTAATTTTCCTTATTGTCTGTGAATGACCATGAATTCTTGGAAAAAAATATCGAAGCAGTGTATCGTCGACTTAATTCTTCTCTGAGACTAGAAATTCCCCCAAACTAGAAAGTCCAGTCTATTCTTCTATTTAATCCAGAGTTGGAGGGAGGAGAAATGAATTCCAGATTTTTGCCCCGGCCTTTAGTACGAAACTGATTTGCAACAGACTAGGCCGGAATTTTAATTAGATTCCCTGGTATGACCTTCAACCTTTACGTCATTGGCTTACCTTCTGAAAATGAATATTTTAACAATAGTTTTTTATCCTGCTGAAAGGGTAATGTGTCTAATATGGCTTTGCGTCTTTTAGGCCCAAAATAAAGTAATTGGATTACCTTACGCTGGCACCATAACACATATGTGAGACACAGAAAAGAGCAATCCCAATAACTGTCAACTAGCGTAACACCCTTGCACATTATTGCTCCACGGCAAGGGTTTCTTATTTTCTTTTGCTTAGTTTCGTTCAGAGCTACACATGTGGGACACACGATGAGGATCAATCCCATTATAGTAGGACAGCTCTAGAAAAAGTTTGGTGTAACGTGATTAAAAATTCTGCACAATAGTAATTGTCGTTAAGTTCTTAGTAAAACCGATACTTCAAAAGAGCCCATATTCGGACAAAATGTTACTAAGAACTTATTAGCAATTATTAGCCGGGGACATTAAATCAAACAGGCGTGGAAATTTAAATACCTGGGAAGTGTTTTGACAGAGGACAGCAAATACAACGCTGAGATCCGAAGACGTATTGGGATGGCCAATGGCGCATTCCAAAAGCTAGGCAGACTATTACGAGACAGGAGGATTTCTTTGGTAACAAAGAAAGAGTAGTGATCTGCTACGTGACATATGTCCTACTTTACGCAGCGAATCTCGAACGGTCTCCTGAAAGATGAAGAAAAGACTCGAGAAGGATGCTAAGGGTATCATGGACTGAGCGTGTGAACAATGATGATGTTTTGGAGTGGATGCAAACAAGGAGGAAGCTTATACTTAACATCAGGAAGAGGCAGCTGAAATTTCTGGGACACCTAATGAGAAAGTAAGGCGTAGGAAAATCTGACGGAATAAAGGGAAAGAGAGACGAGAAAAAGCAACGAATGACATACCTATTTGGATGACAGAACATAGCCTGGGGGTAGTATTAAAGGGACAAAACTTATTGAGAACTAGAAAAAGTAGGAGGAAGTGGAGAGCCATGATCGTCTATGTCTTGAGAGGACATGGCACATAAAAAGGAAAGAACTATCTATGTAGTAACGACTTTCAAGTGTAGATTCACTCG
>OZ010581.1:26052851-26091231 GCA_963932145.1 Acanthosepion lycidas
AATATATATTTTATAGATCTGTATTATTACATTGAGCACTGTTTTGTTAACACCAAAAATTAAAGTAAATATCTATTGTGTCCAGAGACTTAATCAATCCAAAATAAAATTTATCTCTCTCTCTCTCTGTATATATATATATATATATATATATATATATATATATATATATATATATATATATAGATATAAATGTATATATATATAAGATATAAATGTATATATATAAGATATAAAAATGTTTTCTTATAATCTCTTATCATAAAAATAATAATAATATATATATATATATATATATATATATATATATATATATATATATATATATATATATATATATATATATATATATATATATATATAGGTAGGACATGAAAGAGTAGTGGATAGCGGCTTGGATTGAGGAATCGGAAAGCCGAGTTCAAATTCCAGTCGAATCCATTGGATTCACTTACGTGCTAATGCCCTTGGGAAAGGTGTGAATCCTCTTCTTCTCCCTCCAGCTATGGGTAAATAGCAGGACAGACTGCATTCTATAGCCTTTGATGACAACTGGTCTAGAAGAAAGGAAACTCTGAACTCAAAACCTGCGGAGGGTCGTTTGGGCACCCTGTGGCACGTAGTGCACCAGGTCTCTGTATTCGGCCCTTCAAAAAACGAAACCTTCACCACTATAATCAAATCTCATGTGCTGTTGTCGGGCTATCGGTTTCCTAGGAACTGATCTGCGTGAACCTCATACGTCGAATTCGACAGGAGAGTCGAGTATATATATATATATATATATATATATATATTTATATATATTATGCTGCTAAAATCCAAAATTACCTCATGTGGGTATAGTCTAGTTCAGGCTAACACTTACTCAGCCCAGAGACAGTCATGAGCTGAGGAAGAATGGAATACAGTCTGAAATAGACTCTTCTCACATGAGATAATTTGGAATATTTTGCTGTATAAAATATATGATGTGTTATAATAAATATATTTAGCACTCTCTGTGGATCAGTTTTAATATCTGATATTACTAAGATCCATCTGGATTATATACCAAAGGATCTATTAACTGTACTATTTATATATAAAATCTCAAACGCCACTAAATATAGAGGGTTACAATGGGATGTTCTATGGGCATAAAAATAATCAAGAAATGAAGTTCCTGGGGGCATATATGTTTGCTAAATTTACAGGAAATTTAATGAGGAGGAATCAAGTATATCTGGAAATAGTAATGACTTGAGCTCTTTAGCATGGTTTAAAGTTTTAGCAAGCTTGTATGACTAGATCAATTAATATTGAGTAGTGAGTTCGATTCTTACGTGGTGCGTTCAGAAAAAAAAAACAAAAAAACTTTCTCTCTTGTGCTCTGTCCCACATATTGATCACTTTTACCCATAAATATACCATACCTCAATATATATATATATATATATATATATATATATATATATATAAAAGTGAACACAGAACTCAACAATTAGAGGCGACAGTCAGTTTCATGCTAGACGCAATCGTCAGGCCACGAGTATATATATATATATATATATATATATATATATATATATATATATATATATATTTATATATATATATATATATGAGTGGGGAGTGAAGGGGTCAGGGGGTTTGTTTTATACATATATGAGAAATGTGCTTAATATCGGGGATAGTACGTTATGTGTACAATAGTGTGGATCCAGTAATCAACACTGCAATGCAACTGGTAGATAATAGATAATCCATTAAGTGTGAAACTGCCAGTCACCATGCAGTCTTGTTGTCTTTGTCCACAGCGCGTATATATATATATATATATATATATATATATATTCTTAATTTCTGTTCGTTTATTGCTCTCCCTCCTTGATAAGCTTTATCTTTTCCTCATATTTTGTCACATTCCTTAACCTCTTGCATCTTAGTGGATTTATTGCCTTACTTGTAATAAAATGGTTAAAAAAAACAGTGACATTTAAGCGCTACAATCTGCGTGTATTGCGTATCAGTTTAACGCTAAAACATATTTATAAAAGCATTATGATTTATTTTAAGTGTCAAGTCTATTCAAGAATATGGCTCCCCAGGATTTCTTACCCTTTGTCGCTATTGTTTGTCTTTTTACTGTCTCCCACTCCTTCTTCTGCCGTTCACTTACAATTATGCTAGTTAGTTTGTTAAGTGCTTTCCTTTGTCCCCCTTGCATTCAGTATGTGCTGGGAGTGTTAAATTATCAAGCCTTTCTTTTCTCATTATCTGTCCGACAAATTTCAGCTTCCTCTCTCTGGTTCTAAGTATGAGTCTCATTTTTGTTTCCATTGTCCTAAAGACTTTTTCGTTGCTTATATGATCCGTCCTTAATCGATATTACGAGGTAGTGCAAGATGGATTTCGGGGTGAATATATCGAAAGTAAAAAGAAACTCTAGTGTTTGGTCGCATGATCAAATTTGGGAAATTACATTTTTAGAATTATCTCTTAAAAAATTATGGTTTTAATCAAGTTACGTCAATTTCAAAATATTTTCTTTTAAAGTCGACATCAGTTATATAAACCAGATTGAACTGCAAAAATATTAACATACTGCGTCAGCCGGTAAATCAAGCTCTATACAAAATAAACAACTCCTGGCAACAGATTGCATATATATATATATATATTAAACCTGAACTCGAATAAAAAAAAATGTATGGCCTGTTTTATTTCAGGTAGAAACGTCGGTAGTCAAACAAAAACGTAGATCACGTGGTCTTTCTATAAATAAATATCAAGATCGATAAATATTAATGAAATATATCGATCACCAATCAAGTTATATCGAATAGAAATTCTGTGACAATGGTCGTGAAATTGTTTTATTAATTCGGAACTCGAATATGAATTTTAAAATTCAACTTTTAATTAGTAAAAATATACGCACCAGTAAATTTTTTCTTCATGTTCAATAAAAATCGAATGCAATTTGTTGATCGAAGGAAGTTGTGTCCAGAGACTTAATCAATCCAAAATAAATATCTATGTCAATTACGAAGAAATAATCCTCGATTTTAGCGAACCAGAGACCCCACCCCCACCAAAAAAAAAAGAAGAAAAAAACAATTCATACACATGGTGGAGCCTTAAATTTCTGCATTCATGAAAAATTAAAGACGTGAAGAATAATTACCTCAGGAACTAATTAGAAAAATGATCCCAATACCTAAAGGTTGGTCCATGAGAAGTTCTCATTATGTTTACATTAAACTCTCAGAAGACTGTTCCCGTCAAAAGTCGGGTAACATTTTTTAAAAATGACCAGCTCTCTTTTCTTTCAAAGAAAGTAAATATATATATATATAACATTTTTATGTTTATACATACAAATAGTTAAGTCAATGTTCTGTTTATAATAAACAGTATTAATATCATTTACCGCTCTGAATGTCCAAGAAATTTTTATGGAAAATATTCGTCCTCCGTAAGGAATCGAACCTCTATGGAACCGTCATATAGCCTGACGTGCCTTGACCGACTGAGCCACAGAGGCTCGTTCGGTTAGCAAGGTCGATTTTAATGCCTTTAAACTACAATCTTCCATGATTCTCTCACGTGCATTCATATCTGCTCAATGCGTATCCAAATGGAAACAAATGACGTCACACATTATGAAATGGACAAAGTCCGACAATTATTTAAGGCTTTTTTTTATGTTTATACATTCATGCTAACCGAAAGATCCTCTGTGTCTCAGTCGGTTGAGGCACGTCAATCTATATGACGGTTCCGTATAGGATACAGGTTCAATTCCTGTCGGAATCCAAATTCCTAAACCATTTCAAATTTAATAGTGATTTTCCAAGCGTAGCTCAGATGTGACACAAGGCCGAAAGTAAGGGGCACCCAGTGAGAATCGAACTCACTACTCAGTGGTAATTGTTCTAGCGAGACAAGCTTGCTAACCATTACACCGCCTCGAGGTGCCCAATTTCAAATTGAATATAAAGACTTCAAAAATGTCTCATTGCTTTCCTTCGTGTATCGGAGTTGGTTATATATTTTGTTACTACCCTCAAGTGGTCGTGAGTTCAATTTCTCGGTCAGATACTGAAAAAACTGGTTAGTCATGTACGAAAAATAATTAGTATCGCAGGGAGAAAATTATAAGCGAATATCCCACATCAGCCAAACAATGGACACCTGAGTGTATCTGTTTGAAACTTTTTCTCTATAACATTTATGTCAACCAAGATGAGAAATAATTAAATTATTTGCTTGATTTAATTTTATAGGTTGAGCGTTTCATGCTGGAACAAGGTATAAATTCGGATATCATGTTTGGTAGCACTGAAAAGCTTATTTTATGTCGATTAACACGCCCCTTTTTTGCGTTTGCGTAAATAAAGTTACATTGTCTTGAATTTATACCATATATTTGTCTATTTTACTGTTAATTTTCCTGCGATTATGATCATAATATTAACCTGTACGAGTATGAAAATCATTCTGCATCATGTATTGTAGAAACGCTTTTGGTTGATACAATTGAGAAAGATTCAATTTCACTTCATTTATATTCGAAATCAATAGATTCAACTTTGATATCCATTTTTTGTGTTCATATCTTTTGTTATCGTTAATTTTTGTATCCTAGCTTATGTATGTTTTAGTGATAGATATCGAAGCTTTGCAAAGGCAACGCAAGGTGCCGAGAAACGGGAAAATATCGTTAGACACAAAAAAAGAGTTCTGGATTGCTACGTGATATCCATTCAATATATGGCAATGAATGCTGGACAATCTCCCCACGTACGAGGAAAAAAATAGTCAGCAGAAATATGGCACTACGAAAGGATACTGAAAATGGCATGGAAAGAACGAGTTATCAACAAGGAAATCTTAGAGAAAATTGCAACAGAATGTACACTTATAGTCGGTATCAGGAAAAACAAATTCCTTGGACACATAAAGAGGACTTAAACCTGACAGGATATATTGGGAGCATAAGAAGTAGGAGAAGACAGTGAGGCACGTACCTGACGAATTTGTGCGAATGGACAGCGGAAAAGGGGCCTTAACAAAGAGAGGAAAAATATTAAGAATGACACTAGATAGAAAGTTGTGGAGAGACATGATCGCCTATGTCCTAAATTGACGCGTCACGTAGGAGAAGAGTGATATTTTTAAATGTGCAAAAATCTGGTAATAAGAATAAAATAAAATCCAAATAAAATAATCCAAATAAAATGAAATAGTCCAAATAAAATAAAATAATAAATAAATAAAATAATCAAATTAAAATATAATAATAAATAAATAAAATAATCAAAATCAAAATTAAAATAAAATAAAAGACTAATTATGTGCAGTCCCTGTCAGATAAACCTTCGGACCAAAATCTAGAAGATGCTCGGGTGGATGGAAATGATTATTAGTGTGCTACTGAAAACTAATACTTTCTAAAATTTTGAAGCGCCTATTATTTTCCATTTAAAAAAAAAATCAAAATTGAATTCAGTTGTCTCTTTTGTTTCTTAATATTTAATTATTTTAAATATGTGTACTATTTTTCCTTTGATAAGACTGCGGATAATTTACATAGCAGATCTCTATATTGAGGACCTGGACAATGCAAAAGGGCGACCTCAGCTTCGCTTCTAGGACGTCTGCGAAGGGGGCATGAGGGCGATGGGCAGGGATATCGAGAAGTGGCAAGACGTCGGCAAGGACCACTCACACTAGAGACGCGATTTACACTGAAGCGAGGAGAGGAGAAACGTAGGTTTATTGCCGGGGAGAACCATGCTCTCCAGTAACAACGAGGAGACATTCTAGTAAAGCGTCTTCGCATGCATTAGTTACAGTCGACACTATCATACATGTTTGTGCGTGTCTAGACATAATAGATGTTGAACCTTCATCAGCACGTGAGGCATAACTATTTAGGAGCAGATCCAAGGTATCTCATAAAACGTTACACCTCTCTATATGTTTGCCAGATTTATGTGATAACATTTTAAATGCTACCAATCGGGATTTACTATTGAAAGTACATCGTGATTAAAATGTCAATTACTTAGCTTTATATATACTGCAATATTCGTGTTTTCACTGACAGCCCTGTGTGTAAAATACATATTAATCATACTACCAAATCCAAAATGGTATCAATTTACATCTAAAATATATATTAATCTATATTTCGCACATATTTATAAGATATGATTTAAGATATAGATTTAAGCAGTTCAAGATGTATCAAAAGAAATTTTCTCGTATGGCAGAGATTGCACAGTCCGAAAAATTCTCCCCAAAATGTGATTAAAATTCAAGGTAACCTAACTTGTTTTATACTAAAGCTATAGAGCGGTGATATGATATGTTAATCTAGACAATATAAGCTTTTTAGAGATATCAAGTCAAAATTTAATCGGAGTTCACCTATCACAAATGATTTTGCATTCAAACTAATAAAGGTTTTTTTTTGTTTGTTTTTTTTTTTTTACAAAAGGACATTTAGCAGAAAATAAAAACACAAAGTGAAAAAAAAATGAACAATGGTAAACTGTCCAAATAATTATCTGTTTATCTTAGAATTCACAGCACATTGCAAGATAAGGTAATACTGAATAAAACCTAAGATATGAATACAAAAAGTGGTCAGTCAGTCAGTTATGTGCCATACCTGTGCATTGACATTTCCCGCAATAGGTTGCCATTTTATTCTGTGATAGACCAGTTTCTATCCAAGGCTATAGAACCCGGTCTGTTCTGCGACTTACCCATAGCTGGGAGAGAAGGGATTGATACCTTTCCCAAGGGTATTGGATACAACTGAAATTCAAACTCGGCTCTAAGATTCCTCAATCAGATACGCTATCCATTACACCACCGGACCCCCCCCCCTCCAATATTATTAAGATAAGAATATATACAGTTTTACTCTGGACTTGAAGAAAATAAAATTTTAGCGTTCCGGAAAGCATCCACTTTTGTTTACAAAGTAGCAATTATTAAGGAAAGCTGTCTGAATGGAACTTTCTTCTTTCATCAATTATGATATAAGTGTTAGGTTAGCTGATGATTAATTATATTGAGAAACTTTGAAAATCTTTGGTGTGTAGTTTCAACATATTTAAGTTAAATTTGTTTTCCAATGCTGTGATATATAATTTGGAATTGTTGCCATAATGCTGCTTTGGCTGTCCTTATATCTCCCAGTAGATTTGAATCTATTCAGGCACAAACTATTTCAATAAGATTAAAGTCTTGAACGCAGCACGGCTATTCTATGCTATGCAACACTCTTGGAATTTATTTTTGCCAAATATGTTCGAAACTGATTAGAACCTCAATTTGGAACATTAACTTACCGATAATAAAAGTTGTGGTCAATAAGTTGAAGACAGCTTGGTACTGTAGTCTTATCTAGATCTCGTTATAATTTCTACTGTCTATTACGCCACTGATAAAGTAGATATCTCAAACACATTTGGCAGACTGCAGACACAAACCATAACATTTGCCCCGCCGTACGTAAGAGACGCGATAACTTTGTTAATATCGCTCTCTTCAAACACTGTCTTCGATTACAAATGTTAGAGAATCCGTTGCTTAGACAAAAATGGCACACCTTACCGCACCGTTCAGTTCTTTAAATACAGAGTGATGCTGATTTCCAGTCCGTAGATCACAGGCAGTGATGTATTGCCTTTGCCTAGGGTTTTAAATATGAACGAAAAAGTAGGCGAAAACGATTAGTACTTTTACAGCAATATAAGAGAGAAAGTACCTTCCACTTTCAGAATCCTGGGGTTTTGGGACATCAATGAAGTACGACAGGTCACCATGAGGTGATAATAGGTATCTGCCCAGCCTGTTGACACCTATACTCGCTCTCTTCGATCCTCACTCGCATCCTAAAAAAATGAGTTTTTATTTCTGAAATTAAACGAGTCAAATATTAGTTCTACTGGCTGGTCTTTCTTTCTTTTCTTTTTTTTAAGCATTTCAACCCAAGCAAAGATAGAGTACGCAACGGGCTACAAAGAGTGAAAATAAGGGAAAAGACTGGGTGGATTGAGGAAAGGATAAAAAGAGGAACGGAGAAAATAAAAGGAAGAACAAGGCATCAGAAGATGTCAATCGGCATTACATTTAATTGAGTATAGTTATCAGAAAAAAGCAATTAAGAGGAAGGGAGTTCTATTGTCGGGAAGTGCAAGAGAAGGAGCTATTGTAGTAGAAGAGGCGGTTGCATTTAACTCTTTTGACAGTAAAAGGGCGGGAAATATATCATTAACTAGCAAAGTCACAATGCTTAATTTCGTATTGGAAACACTTCGCAAAGTGCTTTTGCCTGCATCTCTTCAACATTGTACTTACTTATATATATTTAAGAAATAAACGATCTAATAGAATTAATGTGGTAGTTACATAAAGTAGCGATCGACCTGCGGCGTTTTTGAAAGTGACATCTTCAGCCTTTAAATTCGTACTGAGGGTCAATAGGAAACTTATATTTTTGTACACATTTAAAAGCTGAGGATGCTGTCGCAAAGTATAATTATAAAAATATAATCTAGCTTGACGATTCTTGATCATATGAGAAGATGTTTTTCATATTTTGTAATTAAATATATATATATATATATATATATGTATTTTGTAATTAAATATATATATATATATATATATATATATATATATATATATATATATATATATATATTCAAATGTAACGAGAACGAAAAGAATATAAATTCAAAAGATCATAGCATTAATACCAAGAGTAGAGAACCTGTCGAGATGCATTCGCCTCGAAAGAAAAATGCATGTCGTGAGTACTTGTTTATTCGTATGTAACATCTGTATTATATATATATATATATATATATATATATATATATATATATATATATGAATCATTCATACAAAAAATATAGAGGTTAATGTTTGTTTTTGTATGAATGATCAATAACCTCTATATTTGTTTTTTGTATCAATGATTCATGAATTTATAAATCATAATTGCATCTTTTAATTGAAATATATATATATATATATATATATATATATATATATATATATATATATATATATATATATATATATACAATATCGCACATAAAGTGGTGTTAATACAGTATTGTTTTATTTAAATTAACAGGGCTGTAGAATTATATATTAGAAATAAATATACCTTTTTTCCTCGCCGGTATCACAACTCTGAGATTTATACACAATGCAAACTTCAGGAGGTGAATTAAGGCTTCACTCCTTAGCTATAATCGGCGTGCAGACGGGTGTCTTCCGTTACACGTGGCAGCGAGTATTACACCGTCCTTCGCTGTTAATGTTTTGTGTTTTGATGCTAGGAACCACTGTCTTATAGAGTACAACATTCTTTGCCTTGTCAGCTCTAATAAAAAAGCCAGGCATTCATCAAGTTCTTTGTCACTATCGTTTGACCAGAATTTCTGGGGAGGTCCATTTTATTAAGCTGACCTACTTAGCACTTTCTGTGACGTGTTGCATGTGGGTGCTTAGCAAGATGTCAGCCGATAGTTACATTACGTTGCACATGTACCAGGCTTGCATATATATATATATATATATATATATATGTATATAAGAAGAAAAAGGAACAAGAAGAGAATATAAAGAGAAATATCCACGACATTTGGCACATACACATAAACAAATATTCATGGTAATATTGATAATAGGAAAATAATTAACCTAACTTCAATAAGTAGCGCATAAATAAGCTTATAATTTATATTAATTACATACACACACACACACACACACACACACACACACACACACATATATATATATATATATATATATATATATATATATATATATATATATATATATATATATATAGTAAGGTAAAAAATCCGTTTGTACATAATCCAAGTGGTTCGTAGTAATATGAAAATATTAGAACTGACCACATAAAAAGAGCTCGATGTATTTTATTTAATTTCTACAGAGCAATGTAATTAATAATCAAATAAATCTCTTTACCTTATAAGGGAATAGGCTATATGGGCAGACAACGAATGTGGTCGTCTGCCTCATTTGAATCAGAGGAACGAATTAGTGTTTAAATGTCGACATAAAAACAAATTGAAATTTTCATAACATAATTTTGCCTTAATTTGCTACCCAAAATCACTCCCATCTTTAACTCTTCAAATGTCGACAAATAAACCAAAAACTAATTCTAATTTCCATATTGAAATTCTGGTTATTTAGCAACACTGTCACTCTTCTCTTTGTCTAAAACCTTTTACGCTATATTAATTATAATTTATAAACTTTTATCTACTTAGAATATCTCGCTAACGCTCTTACCATGAATCTCTTACGTCTCTTTATGCATATTAAATTTATTTTTGGTTTCGTTTCTTATTTCTTCTTTAATTTTAAATTTAAGTTAAAAATTTGTTTTCTACTAATAACCTCAATTTATCGTCATAAAGTTAATGTTCTGCTTAATTTTTATAAAATTTCTTCTCTTTAAGATAGATAGCTACCTATCTTCCTTGATCCCTACTCGTGACTGAAACATTGAAAAGTGTAAACTCTGTATTAAATGTTTTCGGCAAAATTAAGGCTTAACTTGACCATTTAGCTTCCAATATCAATTCACTATAGTTAACTACTACGTCTCGCTTCCTTTAAAAACATGAACTTCATTTCATTCCATAGCAGGGTTGAAAAGATAGACAACCAATTTCGTCGTCTGCCGAGATAGTCTATTCCCCATTAGAGGTCGAAGGATTTGTTTGAATATTACATATATATGGATTTTAAGTGTAAATTCAAAAATCTCTCTAACTCCTTCCTCGGCTAAGATTTTGACGCATATGTATTCAAATTAAAAAAAAAAAAAAAACTGTCATAATTTACATTAAAAATAGTGGTAAGCTAAGAACATTCAAAAAATATTCAGAACTTAGTCAAAGAATTCAATTTAACCTTAAACAGATCTATTCAAAGAAATATATTTTAAGACGTTTTTTTAATGATTATACGTTCTTGTTATCGATACAAATATTTAAGTGAATGCTCTGTTTATAATAAACAGTATTAACGACCCGAAAGTCCGAGAAATTTTTCATAGAAAATATGCGTCCTCCGACAGGAATCGAACGTGTATCCTATACGGAACCGTCATATAGCCTCGCGTGCTTTTACCGATTGAGCCACAGAAGAACGCTCCGGTTAGCAAGGTCGATTTTGCTGTTTTTAAACTACAATTCTCCATGATTTTCTCTCGTACATTCATATCTGCCGGTAAATGTCGTTAATACTGTTTATTATGAGCAGTGCATTTACTTAAATATGTGTATCTATAAAAAGAACGTATAAATATAAAAAAATGTTTTGAAATAATTGTCGGACTTTGTCCATTTCATAAAACTATATATATATATATATATATATATATATATATATATATATATATATATATATATATATATATGTCTGGGTGTGTCCATTTCATAAAACTATATATATATATATATATATATATATATGTCTGGGTGTGTGTGTGTGTATTAAGTTGAATACATATGTGCCAAAAACTTATCCTTAAAATACATTTGAAACATCCGTATGTTAATTTACGTCGAAACGGGTGTTCTTTTCCGCACTTCCTACACGATGATAACTTAATATCATTCATTCCCCTAATTTCTATATGAAATCACAATTTTTATGTTTTAAACCTATAGAAAAGTTTTCCATCTGCATTTCGTTTACAGGTCTGAGGATTTGAAGGCATGTTCTATCGGCTTTAATGAAATATCACCTATAATTTTTTTAAATATTATTTTATATATATATATATATATATATATATATATATATATATATATATATATGAGCCGGTGGTCATTTTATTAATCATAGAAATTGTTGAATTCTAAAAATACTGAAATTTAAGCCGGTGATTAGTAATTGATTTAATTCATAAAATCAAAAAATGGGTCAAAATTATCAATATCAGAGATAGAGCGTATGTAAGCATAAATAGGAAAGTGATCATTGAACCCAACATCCAGAAACAACAGTCTGTTTCATGCTTGAACACAATCGTCAACTGGCCTGACTATTACGTTTAAGATTCAAACAGGCTGCCGCTATTATATATATAACGGATAACACACATGCAAACACACACACACACACACACACATATATATATATATATATATATATATATATATATATATAAAATCCCAAATCCCCTCAAATGGAGAATAAGCTTATTTCAACCGACGAAATTCAGTCATATTCAACACTGATATAGACGAAGTTCATGTCGGAATTAGAAATTTAACTGTGACTCCATAAAAAAAAAAATTAACGTCGAAAAGCTAATACAGAATTATCTATTTCAATGTTTCTGTCAGACAAACGGCACAAGTAAGTGGGCAGCGGAGGCTAGAGTGTATTAGTCTTAAAGGGATGAGAATGAGAATTTTCAATGTAAGCCAGTTATTGTGTTATGAATTGTTGACATTCTGCCTTGATTTCATTAATTGATAAATTCATCAATTTCAAAGTTTATAGTAATAATTAATACTATTTTTAACCTGTGAAAATTTCACTGTTTTCCTATTTGAAATATCTGATTAATCTTTTAATTTTTCAGTTAACGATTGAATAAGTTCATGGCAAGTTCTACGATAATAAAATATCCGTAGAACTTCCTTTATCCCTTTGTTAAATATTTGAACTTAGCAAGTTTAACAAAATATTGTAACAGCAAGCATAAATATAAAAGTTGGTCGTTATTCTAAGAAGTAAGGGCGTACAAATGAAAAGATTTGAAACTGGCAATTTTTTTTTTTTTTTTTGAATTTCACTGAAAAAGACACTAGGCATGTCTATCTTCTTTCATTTATTTTCTGTCTAAAACCAAGTAGCGTCTTTGATGCCTTTTGTCTTCGCAAGCGATCAAAACGGTAATAGTTCATTATTTATGAGGTATTTACAGGAGACATTAAAGACTTCTATCTTTCTTTACCTTTCTTCTTTCATTTAAACCAAGAAAACGGAATAGTCCACTGTTTATGAGGTGCTGGCAGGGCGTAACGGTCGTGCAAACTAACGGAAGGAGGGAAAAGCGCAATTATAATAGGATACGTATGTGCGTGTGTGTGCATGTATGTGCGTGTTGCATGTATGTGCGTGCATGTGTGTGTGCATGCATGTGTGTGTGCATGTGTGCGGATGTGTGTGAGTATGTGTGTGTATGTGTGTGTCTTCTCGGTAGTCCCATATCAACTTATGAGTTATAACTTCTCAGTTTCTGAATTTAATACTCGTCATTTACGAATTGCTTTTCTTAGTAAGTCAACACATGGGAGGTTGAAAAATATTCCACTGGTGACCTGTGAAGACTTCTTAACCCGAGTAAATTCAATGAAGTAAAAACATCTCAGCAGCCGGGGAAAAAGTGTGTCGAGATGAGGCCACGATAACGCAATGAGTTAGACAAGTAGTCTGCTCGTGATAAATTGGATTTACTTCACTGCTTTCTGCAAGATTTACGTCTCCTGACCAAGACTCGCAGTAGACGAATGCTTTTAATCACACTGACTGCGCATCTCTTTATAGGGTGTATATCAACGGGAAAACAAATAAAAGTCGGAATTAATACGTTTGTTATATTTCTTTCGAAATCATATTTTGACTTGTGCCAGACTGCGGGAAGTTTTGGAGAACCATAACCGGCAATGTTCTGAAGGTAGACGGTAAACAGTAAAAGACTCTCCACTTCAAATATATTTTATTTATTTTACGGATTTGTCTCCAGAAGGAATTTACCTGCTAATTGCTCCTTTTCTGAGTTTTAATCTAAAACTTTTAGTGTAGAATATTCGTATTATGTGTTTATGTGTGTCATATCCCTGACCGAATTAATTAGGGGTTCAGAATTAATTTCAACCCGGAACTAATTTCAACTCGAAACTATGGGTTAGTATTTCTGTTAAGTTTACAGGTTAGGATTAGGTTTAGGTTTTTTAAATTGAGTTGAAATTAGTTCTGAGTTGAAAGTAATTCTGAGTTGAAATTAGTTCCGAGTTGAAATTAATTCCGAGGTGAATTTAAACAAATTTCAACTCAAAACTATGGGTTAGCATTTCTGCTAAATTTACGGGTTAGGATTAGGTTTAGGGTTTTTAAATTGAGTTGAAATTAGTTCCTAGTTGAAAGTAATTGTGAGTTGAAATTAGTTCCGAGTTGAAATTAATTCCGAGGTGAATTTAAACAAATTTCAACTCGAAACTATGGGTTAGCATTTCTGTTAAGTTTACGGGTTAGGATTAGGTTTAGGGTTTTTAAATTGAGTTGAAATTAGTTCAGAGTTGAAAGTAATTCCGAGGTGAAATTAGTTCCAAGTTGAAATTGGTTCCAAGTTGAAATTAATTCTGTCATTCATTAATTGCATAGATATTTCCCAACTGAACTGCATAATGAAGGAAATTATATTTCAAAAGTAATATTATTGTCAGTGTTTTTTTTTTGGGGGGGGCGATGAGGAGTTATGATTATTAACACTACTTATATTCTGACTATTATCTTCATCTTTGTTGTTGCTATTACAACATTTCGAATGTTGTGTCCTTGGGCCTTCGTCAGATCTCTATCGATCTAGTTGACCGATAGAGATTTCTGAATTGAACTCTTTATATAATATATGGGGATATGCTCTTTCAATCGATATCGTCTTGTTATTATTGTTTTTATTTAAGGGACACGCCTAGTGGATTAAAGCGTTGTTTTTTGTTTCTTTTTTAATTTGTTGACATAAAGGTTGTGAGCTCAATCCCTGGGTTGGGCTGTGAGCACTTGTATTGAGTTGAAACAGATGAGCAATAACTGAACAGTACTAAAAAAATAAAAAGGAACTAGAAGATATCCATAGAAAAATGAGAGTCTTACCCCATTGATTAAATAAAAGCGTTCATATTTCACTGCAGGTTACGCAGATCGATATACACCTGAAGAAGGTCAGAGAGGACAACGGCCGGTTCGGTTATAATAACAAAAAAAAAGGATGGGGAAAATAGTTCGACTATAAATGCGGTAAATAATCAAAAGGAGAGATGTTGTTTTGTGAAATAGTTTTATTATGTTGTTTTTATATATATATAAAAGGAGACACGGTGGAGTAATGGATAGCGGCTTGGATTGAGGAATCGGAGAGACGAGTTCGAATTCCAGTCGTATCTAATGCTAATGCCCTTGGGAAAGGTGTGTATCCTCTTCTTCTCCACTTGTGGGTAAATAGCAGGGCACACTGGGTTATATAGACTTCGATGGCAACTGGTCTAGGAGAAGGACAACTCTGAATTCAAAACCTGCGGAGGGTCATTTGGGAACCTTGTGGCATGTAGTGCACCAGGTCTCTGTATTTGGCCCTTCAAAAAGTGTGGATGGTCCTGCACGAAACCTTCACCACTTTAATCAAATCTCATGTGCTGTTGTCGGGCTGTCGGTTTCCTAGGAACTGATCTGTTTGACCATCATACGTCGATTATATATATATATATATATATATATATATATATATATATATATATATATATATATATATATATATATATATATATATATATATATATATATATATAGAGAGAGAGAGAGAGAGAGAGATTGAAAGTCACTTCAGGACTTTACTCAGGATGTAATATGTCCGTCTACCCAATTTCACACACAGGGCTTGGGTCAAGCCATGGTATGGTTTTCAGTCACTTTTCAAAGATGCCACACGCTGGGGACCGAAAACATCTCCTTCGTGACAAATAGATCATGGGGAAATTCGAACCCGGGTCTCATAGTCAGAAAGCGAACGTTATAAAAAGAGAGTGAAAAAAATGATGTTTCTTGCAAGACACAATCGTCAGACCACGTGTCCTCATGATTACGTCTAGCATGAAACAGCCTGTCGCCTCTGAGATTTGTCTTCAATATTCACCGTTATATTTACATACGCAGTATCTCTTATATTGAGCACTTTACCCCATACATATAGCACACCTTAAAACTATATTTCCTCTTTATATATATATATATATATATATATATATATATATATATATATATATATATATATATATATACACACACTCTCTCTCTCTCTCTCTCTATATATATATATATATATATATATATATATATATATATATATATAAGGTATTGAATATTTCGGACAATTTAATTCTGTTTTCCTTTATAAATGAAAATTTGGCAAGCAGAAAATGGGGTTAAATGTCACATTGATTGAGAATGTCGACCGACAGGAATGATGAACTCTTTAAAAATGAATTCCTTTTTATAGTGATTTTGGTATGACATTTTTTTTTCAAATGTCCTTCGACATTCAAATCTTTGCAGTGGATTTCATCTCAGGAATGGAAGAATGATTATTGTTTCTGATTCAATTAACCTCTTAGATATTAACTCAGTCATTGTTAACCACCATGACACACACACACACACACACACACACACATACATATATATATATATATATATCGGGTGTAACAGCAAAATTGTTCAAACCGAGTGCCAGCATAAGTGTACATTCCACAAAAAGTTTAATATCTAAAAAAAACACACGCTAAAATGAGATTCTTTTTACGTTTAGCCAGCTTGACACCACTTGACACCACTTGACGTAAGAATCATTGAATAACCCTTTGAGTTATTCAGCTAAAAAGAGAACAGATTAAAATCGTTTTCTTTTTCCCCAATGTCTTTCAAAATGAGCATTGCTGAGAGGAAAAAGATCCTTCTGGCCTTTAGTATTGGTACCAACATTCATACTCTGGCTTTCATCTTCAAAATCCATTCAAGAACCATAAAAAAGGTGAATAAGTTTAAAAAAGAGGGAACAGTAGAGAGGAAAATTGAATCCGCGGGTTACAACCGGAAGAGGGGTCATCATTTCAATTTATAGCTAAAGAGATCAATTAGAAAATATCCAACTCAATTCATAAGACGTTTGGCAAGGGAGAGTTGAGTTTCAGCTATGAGAGTCCAAAGATCAGTGAAGACAGACTTGAAAATAAAATCGTACGTGAAACTTGTGTTGCAATTTGCCAGGACAGAAACTTGGAAGTTTAGAAAGGGCAAAGATCATCTAGAATAACGTGAAAATGATCCTTGAATATATCAATTCAATCCTTCATGAGCTTCCGATCCTTATCTATGATTAATCAATGATGTACATGTCAGTTTCGTTTATGATCGATTTCATCACGATTTTCTCTTATGCTTGGAGAGGAATTATACATTCCTATTGCTCAAAGTAGAGTTTAGTAGTTTTATAAAAACCTCTGAGAATTCTAGTAAGATATCTTTAATCATTTCTAAGATACAACGGTTCAAAGCTTAATCTATCAAATGGACAAATTTTCTTTTACGCTATTTGGACAATTTTGCTGTTACACTCGGTATATATATATATATATATATATATATATATATATATATATATATATATATATATATATATATATATACAGACAGACAGAGAGATCCGTTTATCTCTCGAGAAATAGATTGTGCCATGTTTGGTTACAGTTCAGGCCTTTGTTGCTGAGTGTGACCTCTCCAGGGTGCAGGCCTCTGTGATGTTATATAGAAGTTTGCGATGCGTAGACGTGGCACTACTGCTTCCCCGTCTCGCCCGTACCGACAAGATCGAAACGAATACAAATGCATTGGATAGATTGGACACTCTTTCTTGAGACAAATCCAGTCTATTTAATATTTTATAATATTTTTTTCCAATTTCCGAATGAGCTGATGAAAATCGGAATTGAAATTATGGATGAACTGTCCAAAGTCCATGAATTTTTTGTTTTGTTGTGTAATTGCTCTTATCTCAGAACTCAGTGTTGTCGGCATGATAGAGAACGTCGGAGGCATTTGGAGCTAGTATCTTGTCGTTTGAATTTAACAAAGTTTGTAACCACTCCATATATCTTGATCTCGAGAATGTGAAGTTTGTGTTCATATATATATATATATATATATATATATATATATATATATATATATATATATATATATATATAGCATAATGAGAAGCCACGTATACTTTCTTAATATGTATATATAGAAGTTGCAAATTAAGAAATAATAATGTTTTTTATGAAAGTATTTATTTATTGATATATATATTTGATATTTCAGATTGACCTCAATCTTTCTCCAGAAATAACTCTGAAGAAAGATTGAGGTCAATCTGAAATATCAAATATATATATATAAATATATAAATATTTTCATAAAAAACATTATTATTTTTTGAAATTTGCAACTTTCTCTCTCTCCCTCTCTATCTATCTATCTATCTATACATATATATATATATATATATATATATATATATATATATATATATATATATATATATATATATATATGACGTCATACATTATGAAATGGACAAAGTTAATCATTTTAAATTATTTTAATTTTATGCTTAACTTTCTTTTTATAGATACAAATATTTAAGTAAATGCTCTGTTTATAATAAACAGTGTTAAATATCATTTATCGGCTTCATGTCCGAGAAATATTCATAGAAAATATTAAAATTTTTCAATTACGCCTGCACGTGATAAAAAAAAATAAAAACTGTTTCGTTTAAACATCTAGGTGTTTTTATGTTAAAATCGGTAACTAAATACTGGAAACTTGTTTTTTTAGTAACACCTAAGGATTAATAAGAATATACACCAATTCTTGATTTCTTTCATTTTCACTTCTTTTCACCAGGAAAATCAAGATTTCGGCACCAAGGGTAATTTCGTCTAAAGTTAATGTCTCATTTCTTTGAAGACTTTCTTCCATATAAAGAATATCTTGTGGCGACGTTGTCCCTCGTTTGCAGTTGTAATCCCGAATAATTCTCAATAGAATGATTCAGATGTGATCTTGGAAAATGTAATTTTACTGACATATGTACTTTTATTGTCGTCAAACTTTTGATCGCTTCTTCAAGAATGCGCACGTATTTTGAACTTCGGCGTTTTCCAAGACAGTTATTCGCAACTCACTTGAACACTTGCTATGTAATCCTTTTTAATATATTTTTGTATTTTTATTGCTATTTCGAAACGTTCATTCTTCATTAGGCTTCTTATCCAAGGGCCATCAACAATGTCTGCATACAATTTACAATCACGAATTTGAGGAAAATTCTGTGTCGTGAAAACAAATACTTGTTTTATTAACACTTTCGCTGCCGTGGACATGTATCCTTGTAAGGCATTTGGTTTCACGCTTTCCATTGAGATGAAATAGAGTGATTTTACTGAATCAGATGTTTTTTTTTTTTCGTTTTTTTTTTTTCTGCTTGCTAGCAAGTTGGTTCGTCGAGACATGTCAGGCATTTTTTTCTCACCAAAATCTGTCTTAGACATTTATAAATCTACAATTCATCCATACATTGAATATTGCCGCCATATTTTGTCTGATGCTTTTACTATATGTCCATCTAGCCAATTTCACTCACAAGGCTTGGGTCAACTTCAGTCACTTTCAAAGGTGCCACACGCTGGGGACCGAACAAATCATGAAATTTCGAACCCGGGTCTCAGTCAGAAAGGCAACGTTCTAACCACTCGGGGGCGTGTTCTCACTCTCTCTCTCTTTTTCTCTCTCTCTCTCTCTCTCTCTCTCTCTTTCTCTTTCTCTCGTTCACTATATGTATATATATATATATATATATATATATATATATATATATATATATATATATATATATAAAGAGAGAGAGAGAGAGAAAGTGGATGTTTCTTGCTAGACTCAATCGTTACGCCATGTGTCCTGATGAGTAGCTCTAGCAAGAAACAACCTGTCGCCTCTTGAGTTTTGACTTCAATATTCACTTTTATATTTACATACGCTCTATCTCTGATATTTAGCACTTTACCCCATAAATATGACACACCTTAAAACTATATTTCTTCTACACACACATACATATATATATATATATATATATATATATATATATATATATATATATATATATACTTTCTCTCTTTCTCCGTCTCTCTCTCTCTCTCTCTATATATATATATATATATATATATATATATATATAATATACATATACATATATATATATATATATATATAAATATACATATATATATATATATATATATATATATATATATATACACACACACATAGATAGATAGATAGATAGATAGATAGATAGATAGATAGATAGATAGATAGATATACGTGCTAATGTTTTATATAGTCATAAAAATGTAATTCCCGTCCTAGTGAAACATTTACTCTTTCTGAGATTAATTCAATTGTCTGCTTGTAAAATCAACCCTGTATTATTTTGGGTCTTTGCGTTTTCCCTAACTGTATACTAAATTGTAACAGAGTGGTTGTAGTTGATAAATGATTGCAGCAGACGATTTCCAAAATCCGAAGCTTTCTTGATAACTCGTTTAATGAGCCATTCATTCCTGTCTCAAGAGCTCGCGACTTGACAAGTAGAAAAATAAATGGAGATATTCACTGAACCCCAGAGTCAGTTTTGATGTATGACTGATCAGCTTCCACACATAATAAACACAATAAGGAGAAATTAAAGACTTCATTCCAGGAATATCAACATGAAATATAGGATATGAAAAGTTTGAGAGGAATTGAATGCCGTTCCGCTGTTCCTTTGTCTTTCTATGCTTTCTATGGTTAAATCACACAAGAACCTTTTAACACCAGTTTCTTTCAGCTCTATTCGCTTTGTCACTAAAACATCCAATAATTCTTGACTATTGATAACAGACTTTTTCGTGATTTTCACCCAGAAACATTAATTCCTGAAAACTGAAAATTCTTTCATTTCTATTTGCAACGTCTTTATATTCCAAACGCATTTACTCTTTGTTTCAATAGTATATGGATTTCTAAAATCCTTACAATATATTAGCTTTGTACAAGCAAAATACACATTATTTTATGTTGGCTTCAGTAGGAAGCCCATTTGTAAAATTCTTAAAATTATATTAGTTTTATACAAGTAAAATAGACATTACCTTTGCAATCATTTAATGTTGGTTTCAATAGGAAGTCCATTTGTTAAATCCTTAAAATTGTATTTGTTTTATACATGTAAAAAACTTATTTTTCTGCAATCATTTAATATCGGTTTCATTAGCGATAATGGCTAGGGGCTCGTATCAGTGTATGCTTGTCCACTAGGGCCGATAGCTAATCCCTTTTGCAGTAGCCTGCTCAGACACATTTATGTTTGTTCACCATCCACAGGGACCACCTGATGTTTATACTGCAAGTATGTTGAGAAGATCTTATTTACAGTTTCTGGATTGATCAACACCATGAACAAGGTCAGTACGCTTCAACCCTCGGTCATGATGACTTTACACATTGTGCAACACAACCATTGACGTCTCCCAAATATTTACGTGTACCTAATTTCACTCACAAACCGTAGTATGATTTTCCGTCACTTTCTAAAGACGTTGCATGCTGGGATCGCTTCAAACCGATAACATCAAGAAGTCACCTTCCTGAAAATTCGAGCTTGTTGAGATTCGAAACCGGTTCTCATGATTGGAAAGTGAATGATCTAAACATTCGGCTACAGGTTCATGGTTTCAGTATAAACGTATAATTAAAACATTATAGGTGTATTTGTTATATACAATAAAAAATCATGTTATCTTTGCAATTATCTAATATCTGTTTCAGTTACAAGTGTATTTACTTCTATACATAAAAAGGATATTGTCTTTGCAATCCTTTAATATTGGTTTCGATTTTAAATCTACTTTTAAAATCCTTACAAGTGTAATTAATTTATACAAGTAAAAAACATAGTATATATGCAAATCCTTCAATTAGTCTTAATAGTAAATGTATTTGTAAAAGTCCTTGCAAGTAAAAACCATATTATTTCTGCAATCCGTTACAACCGGTTTCAGAAATGAACGCATTTGTAAAATCCTTCATGCAAGTAAAAACAATAATCAATCTAATAAAATATATTTTTTTTAAATTATAAAAGTCTTTGTCATATTCTTACAAATGCATTTACAGCTAAAACCATATTCTCTATGATGACATTAATTCCTGTACACTGAGAAGATTTGAATTTTAATGTCTTTCTACAGAACACCATTTGCAGTACATCAACAGTTCTTAGAATATTGGCTTGTAAAATCTATAGGAAATCATGATATGTTTGTATTAGACATTTAAAAGGCCTCTTCAACTTATTGATTACATTAAGTCCTTACGAATAAAAATACGCTTCAATCTGATTTTCCATGCAATTCCATATTAAAAAAAAATACAATTTGCTTTCATTGTAAAATTACTTGCAAATTCTCTCGTAAAATTCCGTATTTAAAAAAGATGCATGGCTCTTAATAGGATAGCTTAGAGATGCCTGGCTCTTAACGCAATTACTGAAAGATGCCTGGCGCTTAACGCGCTTACTTAGAGATATCTTGCTCTTAATGTGCTGGTAGACATGGCTGGCTTTTAATGATATGGCTTACAGATAGCTGGCTCTTAATATGATGGCTTAGAGATGCATGGCTCTCAATGCGATTGATTAGAGATGCCTGGCTCTTAATGCGATGGCTTAGAGATGGTTGGATCTTAATGTGATGTCTTAGTGATGCCTGGCTCTTAATATGATGGTTTAGAGATGCCGGGCCGTTAACACGATGGTTTAGAGATGTCTGGCTCTTAATATGATGGCTCAAAGATGCATGGCTCTCAATGCGATTGATTAGAGATACCTGGCTCTTAATATGATGGCTTAGAGATGCCTGGCTCTTTATGTGACGGCTAAATCATGCCTGGCTCTTAACGCGATTACTTAGAGATGTCTGACTCTTAATGTGATGGCTTAGGGATGCCTGGCTCTTAATGTGAAGAATACTATTTCGCTAGCTTTTAGCCTACGCAAACAGATATTAGTCAAACTTTTGCCGGTAACATTAAAACTATTTGTACTAATAGAGTATTACTATTAAAGTAATCTATATGTCGAAGCAATGATTGTTTGGATTGTGTGTATAGTTTTTATAATAATAGCTGGTCACTCATATTCGAAAATACCAATCTCTCTACTAGGAGAGAGTGTGTTATCTAGCTTAGTCAATATTTTGAACAAGCCCTCGGCGCTATTGACATGGGTTCGTGGTATCGACGGCCCACCCAATTTCACTCACAAGGCTTGGGTCAACTCGTGGTATAGTTTTCGAAGATAGCCGTCTACTAGATTAGCAAGCCAATCCCTATTGCAGATATATATATATATATATATATATATATATATATATAATTAGTATATTATATCTCCCTTTTACGACATCTAACAATATATAGGGATTGGCCGTAGATGAATTACAATAGGAATATGAAAGGAATGCATATGATTCTACGTTACGTCCTCGCTAAAAATCTGAACTAAGGAAACTGAAAAATCGAGCTGACAAAAATAGAAATAGTCTAGTGATCGTCTTGCAATGTTGTCAACGTTAGACCAGCCCTCGGCCATGTTGACTTATGGGTTCGTGCCATCGACGGTCTATCCAATTTCACTCACAAGGCTTGGAGCAACTCGTGATATAGTTTTCGAAGATACCCGTCTACTAGATTGGCAAGCCAATCCCTATTGCAGACGCTAGCTCAAACACATTTGTCTTGCAACTTAGATCAGAATTTATCAGTTAAAAAATAATAGATGTCTTCTCTACGTTGGTAATTTAACGTTTCATACCCAGTCTTAACCTTAATAGCGTCGATTCTTTTTTTTTTTTTAAGCATTCAACCCCAAGCAAGGCGGAAAGCCACTAGCACGCAAGGGGTTAAAGAGTTGGAGCGAGAGCAAAGAGGAGTGATAGAGGAAAGGATGAAGAGACGGTTAGGGGATAGATCAGGGCATCTGGAGATGTCGAGTGACGTTACATTTGAATAGTTGGAGATTATAGCTATCAGGGAAACAAGAACTGGGGAGAGACTTCTACAGGCTAGAAGTGCGAGACATGAAGCTATTGGAGTAGAAGAGACGGCTACATTTAACAATTTCGACGGTGAAAGGGTGAGAGCGAGATGCCAGCCTAGATGAGCCCTTAAATTCATGACGTCTGGGAACCAACGAACGCAGCTCGTCGAGGCCGTTGTAGTAACGTTTTAGTGTACTAATAACAAGGAATGCAACTTTCCTTTTTGAATACCGTTTTCAGAAACATTACTTCATCGATAATTTTTTCCAAACTATAAAATTAGGCCTTCATTAAAAGTCTAGCAAACATCAGTCACTGAGGCCCATTGCAAGATAAATTATTGATAGGGCATTTCATATAACACTAAACTAATTGCTATGAGCGCGGGTTCATTAAATACTTTTTTTTTTAATTCAAATTATTTATTACTTCAATTTTCTTCGAGCATAAACTAAGAACATACTGTCCCCTCCCTTCTTCTGTACGCGCCGTTGAGACTCGTGTGTCGGCACAATCCACGATTTCGAATTATAAATATTTATAAGATAATTAATTTGGAAAGAAGATGCAGAAAAATCAGTCATACACTTTTTTTTTTCTTTTCATATTTCGACAAAATTATGGAGAGAAAAAAAAATTATTTTAATTACTTCAATTAAAGTTAATTTATAATTAATTGGCGGAGGCGTTCACTTCCATTGTAAAGTATTCTTTTAGGTGTTTCATAACGAGACTTCAAATCATTGTATGGAGTGATTACGTCTCGGGGGTTGTAAAAAGAAAGTTTCATTTGGTAAAAGTTGTTTGCTCTCGAAAAGACAAGCCGATCAAATCAATTTAACGAGAAACACTTTTCTTTCTTATATATCGGCTGCTAACAAACATATTCCTTTCTAATCTGTCTATATTTCTGAGATGAAGTATTGTAAATATTTACACTATTTTTCATTGTTCGGATTGTTGTTCTCATCTTAACCTTCGCATTCACGAAGTTTCGGACGTTGTGCACGCCACATGAACACATGGCCAAACTTTGTACAACACACTCCTGACAGGATGTTTCCGCAATCGTGATAAATTGCAATTCTTACCCCTTTCTCTTACATTCAAGCAACAGCCTCTAGCTTGAGTGTTTTCTGCCTTCTAGTTCTTTAACAATTTGTGTACCCTCCCCCACATATATATATATATATATATATATATATATATATATATATATATATATATATATATATATATATTGTGTGTATTTGTTTAATATATTGTAATTGACATCTTTGATAATGGCTTAAGTAAGCCGAAAGCTTATATTGTATTAAAAAAATATGGATCACTACTGTGAATTTCTTTCTTCTTTCAACGATAATGTTATTAAACTTATCAGAAATTACGAAAAAAATTTACATAAAATAAATAGACAACACTTATCTATATTATTTAATGAAACGTGTATGAATATATATATATATATATATATATATATATATATATATATATATATATACTTCCACACATTTTAACCCTCTTGTGTCTTAGTGGCTTTAATTCCTTGCATGAAGTGATACTGATGAAAGTTTAAAAGTACATGGAAATTGTAAGCTCTAGATAAGTGATCCAAATACATCTTGGCAAAAGGAGTTCTTATGTCAACAAATCAGCAGTTCAGGACAACTCTATGATATTCCGACATAACTGGATGGATTAAATATAAAAGTAGATTTGGTATATCCTTAAATCTACAATAAGAACAGCAGAGATTTAAATCAGATTTTCAATATTGTCGATGTGGTAATAAACCTCAGAATAAAACTTGGCCAAATACTGCCGATCTTAGATATTCTTGTACTTGTTTGCCATCCATTGTTATCCTTTCATGGGCGTCCCTGGCTGGGCTAGTATCACCTTGGCAAAAATATGACTAAAGAAATGTAATAAATGCTTAGTCTCGTTTACTTGGACAATGTCCAATCCAGGTTATCTACGTAATTTATTGTTGGCCTGAAATGACAAAAACTCGCCAAAGCCTCAACGTGGCATCTCTCACGGAATATGCGTTGTTCACACGCCATTCTCTCTAGGATCTTTCATGTTTCAATGCCGTAGATAGTATCGACAACCGATGCCAAAATTCGGGCCGCCGAACTGAATTCAACGCATAAAGATCTCGAAAATCTATCTAAAGAGACTTTCGTGGTGCCAGCATGTCATCTTTATGACATAAAAGCACCGGAAATAATCCACAATGCTGCCTGGCTTTCAGACAGATTTAGTTGATATAATACAATAAAACAATGTTTTATAGCAGGTGGCCGTTAGAAGCGCTAAAAAGAACCAGAATACGAAGCAGAGAAGAAGCATGGCTCTAGAAATCAGATTAATCAAAATTGAGAGAACGTGAAACGGACAAATGGAGTAAGAACAATAACTAGCGTATAGAGGCAGGGAATTAAAATGACATATATCTTCATACGAGGGCCAATATTCTAGCTGTGATAATTACATATTTCCAATCAACACCAGTGCTTTCTGTTAGAGCCAATAACGCAGTATGAATTGTGACTACTAATTATTCACGACAAAAGTTACTCTTTGTGCATATAAACGGATTTTTCTATCCCTTATATTTTCCCCTATTTGGTCTTTGTTTAGTCAGATCAATAAAATACCAGAATCTTGCATGAGAAATCGATCTTAAATTGTATTATTAATTACTGCTTTAGTTAAATAGGAGTTTTAATGTATAGACCTTAGACCTCCAAGCATAAACCGCCACGCACACCACGTTAAGGGTCGTAAAATTCATTACCACCAGAATCAAACTAGTAACTTCTAAGTAAATGAATGGGTCATCTCTCCTTGCCATGAACATTTATTTGAACTCAGGCCGACCCCAGACAACGCGTGAACCCCATATATCCGATCTGTTGCTGGAAACAATGGCCGGATCATTATATCGCTACAGTAATTATCTGTCTTCCTCTGCTATATTCTACATAAAGCCAGATAAGTCCAAAAACGAGGTATTGCTGCCTTATCTGGGCTGGAGCTGTTTAGTCCACACT
The DNA here is from genome assembly GCA_963932145.1 of Acanthosepion lycidas. Taxonomy (NCBI): domain Eukaryota; kingdom Metazoa; phylum Mollusca; class Cephalopoda; order Sepiida; family Sepiidae; genus Acanthosepion; species Acanthosepion lycidas. The sequence goes on from OZ010581.1 coordinate 26,079,955, forward strand.
TGCCTATCTTGAGAGAATTCAACAGCGTCCGCACGGCCTTGTGGGTGATGAATTACTTTCCATCCAACCGACGCTTTCGCACAGGCAAAACATCGCTAGCCCCTTGCTATTTCCATGGCATGTATTCTAACCCGATACTTTCCTTGGCCCCCCAACCCTGACCTTTACAACGGTGACCCACCATGCCACATACACAGGGGGGATTATCACCATTCTCTTCGTATTCCATGAGCATGGATTAGTTATATCCTGCTGTTAATCATGTGGTTTGAATATAGATTTTGAAGAAAAAAATAGTTAGTTTTACATCTGTCTATCTTCCTGAGATGATGCATTATAATTACATGCACTTTTTACATTATTCGGACTGTGAATATGACAATAAAAATAAGGATAACAGCACAAATAATGTAAATAGTTAATTTTACTTAAAATATGGTAAAAATACGTTTACATAGAGCGAGTGAAGGAACTCTCAGCACAGTTCAAAGTTTATCGTGTCAGATTTCCTTACTGATTAGTGATGAGTTTTCGCTTAAATATACGTGATTCTTATGGACTAGCTGAAGTATGAATGACTACATAGAATAACTATTGCTTTTACACACAATGTTAAATGTATATGCCTAACATAGGAACACTTTCCTTTGACCAACAAAAACTTAGGACTAAATAAATAGTAATCACGTTTTTTATTATTCTGAAGAATTTACTAGAACCGGTGAAATTATCATCTCTTCTTTCACCTGGAAATTGGTCATCATATCAGGGTCAGCAGTACACGAACGAAACAGCATCTCTTAATGCTGCCTACGCCATATTGACTCAATCTTGCTGCAGTAGTCTCGTTTTCGACTGACTTCCGCCACAGTTTTACCGACTGAGCATAAGCTTTGTCCAATCATGACACGCATCTTTTTGTCTGTTGTATTAACGCCAAAGGTCACTTACGTTGCTGCCAAGTGGAAAGGGAAAGAAGGAGCAACCTCAAACGTGAAGGTCGACTCCGTGCAAACTGATATTGCTTGGCGGTGAGTGTGAGAGCGAAAAACCGTTGGGAATAGGCAGATCCATTCCGCCCAGTGGCAATGATTTAGGGAAAGAAGGTGGAGAGAAATCGCGTTTTATGTTTGGTCGAAACATGACTGCCCATCCTTGTTTGTTGATATAAAGAAAAAAAAACCTTGTGAAGCTATTTAATCATAAGAATTGAAAAAAATTGTATAGAACCACGTAGCTAAGATAGTTGTTTATTTGCTACCATTAATCTGTATCTTTAAATTCGACTCATAGAGTAATAAATAGCGCAAGGATGAAGGGCAGGGGGAAAAACGGTTCCCATTCTCAAGTAGCCACCCGGCTGCACAGGAAAAAAATGTTGATTGTTAAATGAATATTTCTTACTGATGTCAGATTTCGAAACTTGTTTTGCAAAGCAGAGGAGGGGGACTCAGTTAGAAATTGGATTCTATACAGTTTTCCTACCTACAAATAGATAGATAGATAGATAGATAGATAGATAAGTACTAGGCGCAGATTACTTAGCAAAGAATGAACGATTGTAGGGAAGCAAACAAAAGACCTAGATAAACTGATTGACATATAGAAAGCAGAACATATATATATATATATATATATATATATATATATATATATATATATATATATTAAACTATCTATCTTATTCTATCTGTCTCTCTCTCTCTCTCTATATATATATATATATATATATATATATATATATATATATGTTAAGCTTTCTATCTCTATCTCACTTTCTATCTATCTATCTATCTATCTATCTCTCTCTGTCTCTCTCTCTCTCTCTCTATATATATATATATATATATATATATATATATTAAGCTTTTTGTCTCTATCTATCTATCGATTTGTAGGTAGGAAAACTGTATAGAATTCAATTTGTAATGGACTAAGTCTGATAATTATTTTAATACGTTTGGATTATACGTTATTTTCATGGATACAAATATTTAAATAAATGTTCTGTTTATAATTAAAAACAGTAAGTTGACTTTGCTAACCAGTCGTTTCCTCTGCTGCTAAATAGTATAGCACGTCAGGCTACATGATGTTTCGATGTAGGATATAGGTTTGATTCTTGTCTAATGACACCTGCTTTCTATGCAATTTCTCGGGCATTCAGGCAAGTAAATGTAGTTAATACTGTTTATTATAAACAGAGCATTTACTTAAATATTTGTATCTATGAAAATAACTTATAAACTGAAAATATATTAATATATATGTATGTATGCATATATCTATACGCACAAAAAGACAAAGTCCAGACCATTTCTCGCTACCACGATTATCTGGTCTTGGCTGTCTGTCGATCACGGTAGCGTCAAAAACTAGTTCCCTTCTGAACATTATCACTTTTTGAATAGTGTCACTGGGGAGAATGTTCCCTCTATACTGTTTAGAGACAGATCACCGTATTTTAGTATTTAGGTTGGAGTTTACTCAAGTATTTATGTAGATGGCACCAAGAAAATAATAAACAATGGACGAAATTAAGTAAAATATATATATATATTGTCGAATTAAGATAGAGAGATCGATCGATCGATCGATAGATGAATAGATGGTTAGTTTAATTCAGCACAGACTAACAATGAAGAAATGAATGAAGGATTTTTTTCTTTTACTAATGTTCACAATACAAAGCCGAAGAGCCGCTCAATGTAGAAATTTACTCTGTGGTGTTGTATGTGATTAAGTAAGGACAAGAAGTAAAGTTCTTCGGGCTATGCAGAAATGATATTGCTAATTCTAGACTTGAAAAGGTCAATATATATCGAGGCAATGACATTTAATGTTAAACCGGAGACCTTAGAATTATAGTATGAAAGTAAACTTTAGATGAATCCGGAAACCCAATCTTAAATAAGAATCAAGGAAAAACTCTACACCTTTTCAAAAGACTAGGAAGGAGTGTGAACCGTACGATAAGTGAATCTATCTACTTCTGTTAAAAGGTAAGTAAGAATGTATTTGAATTAATAATTGGGAGTGTATCATAGATTGTTAATATTTCGGATCGTACCATAGTTTTAGTTCACATCAAATATAGGGCAAAACATGGCTTACATGCATAATATTAAGGATCTTCATTTTCAATGTGCTTCGCTGTAAGATGCCGCAGTTTAGTTTAATTTATTACGAGGTCAAAGGTATGGACGCCCAGTGAGGATCTCATTTATTTCTAACAATCTGTAATAAAATCTTTCTGACAATTGCACCATTACGAGGTTCCTTTTTAAAATGGATATTTAAGACAGAGAGCACCCAGTGAGAATCATACACACTATTCAGTGGCAACAGTCAACCAAAGCATTTTCCTCTTATCGCTGCTAAAGGAATGAAAAAACGTGTTTCAACTTTAAATAACACAAAGCGTTGATGAGCCATCAAATCCAAATCACGATTAAATAGCACAGATTAAGGGGAAAAGACCTCAAATGGGGGGGGGTATTTTGGGAAATAGAATACGAAGAATGTTAGTGTATTGAAATAAGTGTCTGTCTGTTGGTTAGCAATACAGGACATCAGATTTTACAGGGTTTAAAATCAATCGTGTCACTAATTATAATTGGATTTTGCTATGTCGATCTAATCTGCTAGGTAATATGAAAAGCAAAATTCTATAGAATTTTGAATCCAAACTCGAATATCGAATCTAATCATCATAGATTCTGTTACATAATGGTTATTGTAGTGCCAACAAGATAAATAATTAAACCGAAAGAGAATGAAAAGCCAGAATAATTAATCGGGAATTTAATCAAAGAAATGAAAATTTCATACCATATGAAATTGCTTTTTGCATTCATCAATAACTGCGCTCTTAGAATGATCATCCCAAAGAGAATATTCTTCATCTTTTATGCTGATTTTCTTGAAATGGAACACAACTCTGAAAGTATGGGGCACCCAGTGAGCTTGTTAACCAATACACTACGGAGGTGGGCCTCCTCATCATCGTCTATACTCTGTTGCTCTTTTATCTTTTTGATCTCTCTCCTAAACCTGGCTCTGCCATTCACTTAAGAAACTCGCTAGGAAGGTTATACGTTGTTTTCCTCTGTCCCTCTTGCATCCACTATGTACCGTGAGTATAAATTTTTCCAAGCCTTCTTTCCTCGTTATGTACCCTAGAAATTTCAGCTATCTCTTCCTGATGTTAAGTCGGAGTGTCGTTTTTGTTTCCATTTTCTCTAAAATTTCGTTGTTGCTCACATGTCCGGTCTATGGTATTCTCAGCATCCTTCTGTAGATCTACATTAAGTCCAAAGAGAAAAAAAATTAAAATAAAGTGGCAAATCTACCGAATAGCTAAAATACTGAAAAGTGTGATGAAGTAATGAAAAAAAAAAAACATAATCCATTGATATCCACCGTAATATCCAGTTTACATAATATATTATTCAAGATAGGTTTTATAAAATATTATAATACATCTTAAAAATATCGTATTAATAATAGTTTAATGTTTATAACCCATTAATATCTGACTTGCCAATTAAGATGTTGAAACATCGATGGCGGTGTAGGTAATGGCTGCTGAAGTTAATGCGTAATGACTACTTCAATTATTACATAATTACTGCTACAATCATTACGTAATTGCTGCTTCAGTTATTAAGTAATGACTGCTCCAGTTATTACGTAATTACTGCTACAATCATTACGTAATGGCTGCATCCAGTTTTTGCGTAATGGCTGCTCCAGTTATTGTGCAATGGCTGCTACACTCATTGCGTAATGGCTGCTTCATTTTTTGCGTAATGGCTGCTCTAGTTACTGCGTAATGACAGCTACAGTGATTGTGTAATGACTGCTACAGTTATTGCGTAATATCTGCTACTCTTATCGCATAATAGCTGCTACATTTATTGCATAATAGCTGCTACAGTTATGGCGTAATGACTGCCACCGTTATTGCGCAATTACTGCTACAGTTTTTGCGTCATAGCTGCTACATATATTGCGTAATGGCTGCTACACTTATCGCGTAATGATTGCTACAGTCATTGCGTAAGGACTGCTATAGTTATTGCGTAATAGCTGCTACACTTATTGTGTAATAGCTGATATATATTGCGTAATGGCTGCTCCAGTTATTTCGATATGACTGCTACTGTTATTGTGTAGCAGTAACTATTTATATAATGCGTTGCATACTGGGAAGGACAATATTAAGGATGTCAAGAATCTCATTTTCTTTCCTTGTTCATTTTTAAGCGAGGTGGAAATATATTGCGAATGGAACCAGAATGCCCAGCTAACAAAGCCATGGAGTTTTACTTTGAAAAGACTGTCTTCAAAAATTTCAGAGGTCATCCAAGAACCACCATCGTCACAACGCTGAATCGAGACATTCAAAGAACAAAGCAGAAAGATTCCACTTTTTCCTTTGGAGAAGTTTACAATCAAGGAAGATACAAAAATAAAACGAAGAACAGCAATTTAAAGATGGAATCTCTTACTCAATGAAAATTGTTAACCAGATCAATTCTCTATACATTGCCCCATACCGAAGTTAGATATTTCAATGAGCTTCATAGGAAGTGGCTTTAACAGCGTGTGGAAAATGCGACACAGAAATCGTATTAGATTAAGGAAAGATGCATTCGACAACCTAAACAAAGTATCAAGGAACAGGAAAATATCGTAAGGAACTAATTAAAGATTACAGAAATATTCTGTAATATCAATCTTCTTTTATGGCTGTGAATGCTAGGCACTCTCTTAACTGAGGAAGAAAAAACTGTAGGCAACAGAAATATTGTTCTGCAGAAGGATGTTGAGAATGCCATGTACTGAGCGAATAAGAAACGAATACGTCTTAAAGAAAATGGAAACAAAAAGTGCTTATATAGTTAGAATCAGAAAGTTTGGTTCGGTTTGGTTTGTTTAACTGTGTATCAACCCCTTCTGGATCATTTAATGTCGAAGTTTAATTTTCCTATGTTACTATTAAAATATATTGCTGGAAATTTTGTTTTCTTTTGGGTGGGGGGTTACTATTACAATCTATTTTTTTTACTATTATAATATATATATTTTTTTTTTTTTTACTATTACAATCTTTTTTTTGTTTTACTATTACAATCTATTGCTGGAATGTTTCCTATAAAAATGCATTTTTATACTTTCATAGTGTTTCCACTCAGTTCACTATTTACCCATAGTTGGAATCTTACTACAGGTACTACAACGCCGGGTTAGGGTACCTGAGAACAACAGCAATTAAGAGGAGTTTATACCGTCTTCAAAAACTCCAATCTCCTGTGGCCTTGCTGTTGGATGGAGTTTATCGTCATACTCAAGACTGAAAATCAAAAAGAGTTGAAACTTCTAGTACATATAATGAAGAAGGAGGTCTTGGATAGTCTTTGTCAGTCTCAGGGATTATAGAGTTCAAAAGGCACAGCCGATGGCATCGGGTCACCTACCTGAAAACTTGGATTTAAACTTGACAAAGAGACAAATATTCCTCAGAGCTAAGAAGGATAGGATGTTGGATAGAGCCACGATCGCACACGCCCTTAATGGTTATTGCACATAGAATAATAACCGTCTTAGTGCAATAATATTGTGCTTTTATTCCTCATCAGTTTCAGTAGAATCCTGTCTTTGACCTAAATTTTACTAATGTCAGGCCCTCCTCTTCAATCGATATCTTACAACTTATCAAGTTTGTCTCAAAAACCACAACACTGCTATAGTGAGTTTCTCCCTTCATTGATGCTCATTGCGGATTTGTGCCAGACTAACCAACGTTTAAAAAATAGCAATAAATTAAAGTGGAACGTTTTAAACACGACTTTCAAATGTAGGGAGCAAAAGTTAGAATGGTGTCTGTCTATATTTGAGGTATTGTAATTATTTATTCAATTTTATTGAGATATTCACAAGGATACGTGGCCCAGGGGATGAAAACGTTGGTTGAATCCATTGACTTGAGCCAAAGTGTTATAAGTTCAATACCTGGCTACTGCAGTGGTGAACCAAAACTTGGAGAGTTGAGTTAAAGGACGATAACTAAGACACACGGAAGAGGCATGTTACGTGGAAGAAATAAATTCTTATCCCCTGAAGAAGGCCTATGGTACAACGGCCGAAACCTCGTGAACATAGCAATGTAGATGAGGACAACAGTCCGAGCAATGTAAATAATGGAAATAGTCCAATAAACTTTTTGACATATATCTTTTTTTATGCGCCGTCTTGGATGGTCATGGCTCTCCAGAATTTTCTAATCTTCGTAACTCTAAGCAATGTGTGTATCTTAATATCACTCCGTCCTTGTCCCTCCATCCATTTATAACAGAGTGTTGGTTTACTTACTATTTCTCTGTCCATCTCGAAAGACCAATTCCCGTAGGTTAACCGAGGTTAAGCAACGATGACCCTGGCCATACCTCGATGAGTAACTTGGGTATACCTGGTGCTGTAAGTTTGGATGCGCGAGAGGTGTAATGGTTACTGGCACGGAATTGTTAATCGGAGAGCCGAGTTCCAGTTTACATTGGGTTCGTTATATTCACTTACGCGTTAATACCATTGGGAAAGATATGGATCCACTTCGTCTTCCGCCATCTACGGATTAATTAGTAAGACCTGTATCACAAAAAATAATTTTATTAAAAAATGCTTACAACCTATAAATATTTCCTGGGTAAACTGCAAAGTGTTTATAAGCCGTAGAAAACGAATCAATCAATTATATTGCCCTACGCGAGTCTCACATTCTCCAAGATGTTTTTCATTATGTTCCAGAAGTTTCTGTCTGGTTCTAAGTACTGTCTATGGTTACATTAAATAAAAATTACTTTGTTGCTCACTTGTTCCCTCCATTGTATTTTCAGAATCCTTCTGTGGAACTCTGTTTTTATTTCTGAGGACATTGTCCAGTATTTCCTGCGATATAAAAAGATTGATAGTAATGAAGAATTTCGAACTTGTTTCCAATGAAGCTGTTTCTTAATCGTATTTCTTAATAGATTTACAAAAGGCTCATTGTTATTATATATGTTCCTGTGTTTATGGAGTTGTATTGTGTGGATGTAGTTGGCATTCTAAACATCTGCTAGACGATTAATGATTCCATTGTGAAGTGTTTACGAACTTAATAAAAACTTAAAAGAAAGATTATTGCTCAAAAATGCAATATATTTATCGAGTGACTTCGCAAGTTAAAGAATTATGAAACACTCTTAACGGTTCCAAAGTGTCTAAAAAGTGATTTGAAAATCTGGAGATCAAAGGAAGCTTAGTAAATATTGAGATAAATTGATACATTCTATTTGGAACTGTTTTCATCGCAACTCCCGAACTTAAAAAAAATCCTGCTGCAATGTTGTAGCACTATTGCCTGGCTGTGCTGGCCCATGTTGAAAATATATTACATTTCTTTTGACTTGAAATAAATAAAATAAAAACGCTAATTGATATTTCTAATAGGCGGAAGTATTTGATGCCGTCTTGATACACTACACTACACTACAACTAACCGAACACAAGGAAAATGCTTCTCATAAGTCAATAAGTTGTAATGTATGGCACTGTCTGTGTTGCTTTTGAAATAACACTAAGCTCTGGTTAGTTTATATAACAAAGGCTAGGGATCAATATTTTCACATTTTCTTGGAGACTTTTGTATACGTCTTCAGCAGGCAATGTAAGTTTCTGAAAGAAGTTTATATATATATATATATATATATATATATATATATATATATATATATATATATATATATATATATATATATATATATATCAGTAGAGATTTTAAGGATGATCGCAAATGTTGCTTTTATGTCACATCAGGTTTTCTTTTCTCTGATAAGCGATGCATTTCTTTTCTAGTTTTTTTTTTAAATTCCCTTTCAACTTAACGATGTAGTCTGTTAGAAATCCGCGATTCACTACCTAACAATCTCTAAGAGGATTATCTGTGATATGCCGGTTTATATTCAAAATTCTAAAGAGCTTTGCGTTTCATTTTATCTAGCCAAATTGATCTGCACAGCCAAATCCAATTTTAATTAGTCACACATTAAATGTTCACATAAAAACTGTCGAACTACACTAGAGACAAAGAGACAGCAAGTTTACTGAATACTCCAGAAAGTTTTTCAGAAGAAGAGACAGTAAGAATTTTCCAAGCTCCAGACCTTCACACAGTATCACATACATTCTGTGCAGAATTAGATTTATTTGGATTCGTCCTTGGATCTCCAAATTTTCAAATTATTTTGTTAGACATTTGGAACTGTAACGAATTCTTCGAAAACACATTTCAAGAAAGGAAAAACCGTTATAAATATTGTAATACTTAATTTATTCAGAAATTACAAGATTAATACAAATTAGCTTTAGAGTCTACAATCAAAAGAGATTCTCAGAATGGTAGCCTTTGCCTTCCAGACATGTATTAGCACTGAAAACTACTGCTTGTGCAACAATGGCCAAAGTGTTCAATTGGATTGCTGTATATGAATTTTAAATTTGTTGTCAAAGGGCCGCCGATGTATATAATATATATATATATAACCACTACACCACGTCGATATATATATATATATATATATATATATATATATATATATATATATATATATATATATATATATATATATATATATATATATATATATATATATATACAGTATTTACATTAGTCGGATTATTGTCCTCATCTTTGTCGCCATATTTGTCAAGACGTTTCGGCCGTTGTACGATCCGGCCTTCTTCAGGTGGTTGGAATTTCGAACTGAACCCTTTATTTCTCAAGGACACATGGCACAGTGGATAAAGGCGTTGGTTAGATCCAGTGACAGACCCAAAAGAGTGTGAGTTCAATACCCGGTTAAGGCAGTGGAGAACTTTCAGAGGGAAAATTAGCAAGAGATAACTGATAACTGACATCCATCAAACATGGCACGTGGAACTAGAACAGTCTACCCCAGTGATCGAAATAAATCTCAGAAATATAGACATATATATATATATATATATATATATATAGAATCCAGGTCATGTGGTTCCTCACCACTCTCCATTTTTCTTTCGGACAAAGTGGTAACACATTGTTTGGTTTTGAAATTTTCTTAAATATCATTTAATCACCATTTAATTACCATTGCATGTAGAGAGTTGTCGAAACATGAAAGCTACTCTGTAGCGATTTCAAAATGTTTTATTATAATTCTTTATAATGAAATAATAGTAATAATATATTGCTCTACTTTGTATTGAGCACATTTTTTAAGTAAATGTTACAAACAGCGTTATTTTACTTGATCCGTTCTTTCTCTCATTTGGATATAACAATGTCTAATGAATTAGTGGATTCATTTTTAAACGACCTGTTTTATTGATTAAAATATTATTGTCGTGGGTACTCGTATTTTGAGCGTAGGTTTCACATGACAATATCTGATATAATAACCTTTGAAATAATAATGTATTAAAAAAAATCTGTCTATATTTCTGAGATGAGGTATTATGTACACTATTTACATTATTCGAACACATGGCACAGTGGATAAAGGCGTTGGTTAGATCCAGTGACAGAGTTCAATACCCGTTTAAGGCAGTGGAGAACTTTCAGAGGGAAATTAACAGGAGGTAACTGATAACTGACACCCATTAAAACATGGCACGTAGAACTAGTACAGTCTACTGTTAGACATTTTGACGGTCGTCTTCGAGTATAGAATCCAGAGGTTAGCAGTGAATATTTCGGAGACAGTAGGAAAGCGTAGTTCAGGTTAGCAGTGGATATCGCAGCAAAGTAGCAGTGCGTAGTACTTCCTTCTGTCATCTTCGCCTGGTCAAGTTGGCACTGGTCATTCGGGTAGGGTAAACAAAAATGGCCGCCTTTATACACGACGGATAGAATGTTCTGCGGCTTCTGATTGGTTAACCTTCTATTGGTAGACTATAAAGCGAGTCAAGGCATTTGGACCAACTCACTAGTTATATTATACATATACATATACACAAAAAACTGTAACATCTACCACAGTTAGCGAAATGAAGGGTTCAGTTCGACATTCCAACCACCTGAAGAAGGCCGGAGCGTACAACGGTCGAAATATTGTAATAAATGTAGCGACAAAGATGAGGACAATAGTCCGAATAATGTAAATAATATTTTTTAAAAATCATAATAAAAAATAAATGAATTAATCCTTTAGAAATATTATATATTTATTTTGTTTTGTGGGAATTTTGCATTGC
>OZ010581.1:26091431-26113931 GCA_963932145.1 Acanthosepion lycidas
TTGCATTGCAAGCGCACAATTAATGACGAATCACAAAACTTACTTTTATATTCAATAAAGTTTTAATGTTTCCATTTCTCTGGTAAATCTTGAGAGGAAGTGACCCAAGGATTGAAGAGAAAAAAAGAAACGAAGGGGAGAGTGTGTACCGACGACGTATCATTTCAGATGAAATATAAGAGAGCGTTGTGATTGATTTCGAGCCACCTACTTCAGATTTGGCGCCGAGACCCACACGTCCATGTCTGCCATTGATGAAGCTGTCTCGTTGTAAGGTTCACATTTTGGCAGTCGTCTGCTAACTTGGCAACAGTTGATCCCAAGAGAAAGAAAACCGGTTTATTACTTGCTCTGCTTTTGTCCTGTGACTCACTTACACAATATCTCCATTTTTGGAAACTAGATTTCACTAAATAAAACATACGCAAATAGAAAAAGACAAAGAAACGAAGATAAGAAACGATTGGCAATAGAAGGGGGGGGGGGCAAAGATGATAGCGTAATGGAGTAAAAGACAGCAAAATTATGAATGAAATGCAAATATTTGGGGGAAATAGTCAATGAAATGTAGAGAAAGAACCAAAAGAAAGAGAGAAAGAAAGCAAAAGTCAAATACATTGTTTTCTTTCAAATTAATTTAAAAATGAATTGTTGTAATGTTTTGTGTGTTTAAAATAGCCGAGAATTAGGAAGGCCTTATAGAGATTATCGAAGGAACAAAAGTCTATATAGGGAAAACAAAGAGGTTTATTAAAAGTTTATACATAGAAAGGTAAAACTTGAATAAATCAACTGCTCCTCACATAATATATATATATATATATAATGTTTATTATTTTATATATTGTGTATAAATTATTACACCATAATATCATTATTAGTAAAGTATAATATAATTATAACTATATAATTATTTAATTTATATTTATATATATATATACACACACACACACACAAACACACACACACACACACACACACACACACATATATATATATATATATATATATATATATATATATATATATATATATATATATATATATATATAAATTGTTGTATACGTACCTATGAACACTAATGGGAATGTACCAATAGTCATAAATACGTTGGACACTATTATAAGTGGGGGGCAAACTGCTGCCTAAGCTAGGAAGCTCTTGCCGTGTCGAACTCTCGGGCAGAGAGGAACCCGGACGAGGCTATGCCGAATAACAGTCTCGTCCGAGGAGCTAGACAGATACCGATACCGTGTATGCGTGATCTACCTGCAATTTTTGCCCGAGCTCACTGGCTTGGCTTTCCCTATATTAAATTTGGCCTTGTGCCGCATCGTGGGCAGGCAGGTAAATATACTAATATGCTGTCTAAGTAGTTCACTACTAGCAGTGGTTTATCTACTTCATGCCGCTGGCGAGTATTGTACTTTGTTGATTTTACAGTGATTACCATTTCATTTCCAACCTCCGTCTTGGTTATTTCTCATTCAGTAACCTTTTCTAGGTTACAGCAACTGCGTTTTTTTTCTCCTCTGAGGGACTTTACCAGTCCAAAGTGGTGACGAGAAAGGCCGGTCTTCATCTGTATTATTATTAAACTTAGCGAGCAACAATCACTGATCCAAATGTAACACAGTAATCTTTACACAAATATAGCATAATCTTACCATTCTTATTATAGCCACCATAATGCCACAAGATCTCTATGAATTCCTAACTAGTCCCTATATGTACAACTTGTCTGTGGAGAGTGGCAATAAAATAACTAAAAAATGTAACCTTAATGAATATATTCAAAATGTAGCAATACTCTATACAAGACAGTAAGCAAAATGGTGTTAGTAATATCCCTCTACGACACAATCTTTAATTGTGGCAGAATCTTTATTTAAATGGAAGAAATTAATGCAGGATTTAGTTAATTAATAAAAATCATTCGGCGAACCCCACACACATTTATACACTCATTCAGACAAAGAATAAATGCACTGGTAAAATGAAAGGCAGCTTGCATCCACCAGAGAACAAACTACTACTCAAATCCTACTTTAATGTAGCTACTTGGCATCTTTATATTAGGGGCAGTCCGTTGTCACGGTACGGGTGGCGAGAGGGATGTACGTTCTGTACGACTCCAAATCATATAATTAAATAAAATATTTTATAATATAAACATTTTAAAAGTTACATTAAATTTTTAAATTTTAATTATAGTTTTTGTTTTTGTTATTTCTGCAAGATTTCTACGTTTCTGTGTTGATCAAAATTTAACACGAGATGGGTTTAATATGCTGCCACCTTTCAGGTAGCTTCCTAATTTCGTCTTTCCAGAACATTGTATCTTTCCCCGCAAATAACTGCGCGAGGTTCTGTTTCTGAATAAAAGAAAATGTCATCCCAAATTGCTTTAATACGCGGCAACCATTCAGAATGGTTTACTATTACCTATCCCAAGGATACATTTATCTTTTCTCAGAAAAAAAAGTCTTTTACAGTCTTCTAGAATTTTTTTTTTTCATTAAAGAATTTCTGTATTTTGCGTCGCGAGTCATCTCTAGCTTCTCTTCGTCTATCGACATTTCCTCAAGTTCAGCGCAGCATCATAGACAGAATGAAAGGCGGACGATTTTTTTATAGCATTCTTTTCGTCGCTTTAATTCAGAGGGGTGCAAAAGCATCAGTTTTTGGAGGACACGAGAGAATACTATACATGACGAATCGTAACAGGTCGACCCGCGACTTAGCCAAATGAAATGGTGGCTTGTCCCAATCTGCGAAAGTCAGGCGTTCCAAGGAATCTGAGAACGAAGCGGCATTTTCAACCTTTTATTACTACTACCGTGCTGATTATCTTCGCCCGGTTTTCGATCTTATATTAAAGCTTAAGCAAAGATAATCTATCACTGTCAAAACTCTGTGCCCACGGCGTTCAAATCATTACCACTCATTTAGAGTTGCCATAGATCTGATCAGTATGGTAGAATATGCCGTTTTTGTATAGCGTATGCATTCTGTAACGCATAAAGCAGAAATAAATTGTTAAAAAGATGGAGGAAGTGTTGGCTGAGTGGAAACCTTTCAAGTAATATCTAACAGTATTTGCTTGGTCACTAAAAAACGGTACTTTTTCGTTATTAGCAGTAATAAGAATATTATACCTATAAAAAGCTGTTGTATATGAGGAAAACAGTCTTTGACAAAGAATAAAAATATAAAATTAAGCTTCAAAGTAATCAGTCTGTCCAAGAGGAGAATATTTATAGATAATAGATTACGTCCAATATAGCTGCATAATCGTTATGTAACACGATAGTGGCAGATATGTCGGTGGTTTTTAGAGCATTTAGAATGGTTCTATCGTGTCTGTCTAAATGACTTGAAAAACTGGAGATCAAAGGATATGACGATATTAACCGGATGACAACATTGCTCGAAACGGTTGGATAATGAGTGAAGGGCTGGAATATGCTCATATTTGTCATTCATTCTCCTGGAAAGATTGCTGGCGTATTGAGTAGACATCCTGTCTCTTAATGTCCATTGGAGTCCTTCTGTTTTTCTAGTTGTGAGCATTCATTGTGAGGCAGATCAAAATTGGATTTTACTATGAACATCTGTGCGAGAAAAGTAGGACCCTGTAGAAACCAAACAAGAATATCAGATCTAATCCTGAAAGACATTGTTACGTAGTGAATGTACAATTCAAACAGATTACATCATTAATGTTGTAGAGTGGTTTCACAGTGGAGGCTTGTATTTGTACTAAGTCTGTCCTAAAATAGGTTCGACGTACAAAACGTTAGGAACTTCATATAATAGGTATGACGCAGAGAAAATCTAGTCGTGGTCTCTGATTCTTTAGTATCCGACTAACGGTCGTCCAGCATCGGCTGACTGACCGACAATATTCAGTCACCACCTCCCCTACGAGGGCGTCATGTGGCACAAGGCCTTTTTAACGTGGGATCTCCGAGCCTGTGGACTCGGCCAAACATATGCCCATTGAACCCGTATAAACGGGTTCAGGGTCGATTTACCTCCCCGAAAGAGAATCCACCCTTCGGCGTAGCCTCCTTCGGGTTCCTCCCGGCCCGAAGGCAGAGAGTTCAACCGATCAGGCAGTCGACTGACTGACCGACCCACTGAGCGACTCCTACTATACCTACTTATTATAGGTGGGAGAGTCTATTAACAATAGAATAGGTGTGTTCCACTATAACAACTAAACAGAAAGAGAAAGAAAACCTAGAAAATAATTACGGTTCTTATTAGATTTGTACACCAACACATGCGTGTCTGTTATTTAATGTCCGGATAATTAACTATTGGAAATCAAGGATGGGAATATGATACTGGAGAAAAAAGTAAAACTTTAGGGGTTGTCACGTTTTGGGTAGAAAGTTTTAGAAGTAGGACAGGAAAATAAGATTTTTTATTGGTCAGTGGTAGTACCTTTGAAAGAGAAGCGGTCGTCCCTACTTTACTCAGGTGAATTGGGATACGGAACTGTACTGGCAGACAACCTGCATCCAACCCACAAATTTGTGTGTGTATGTGTCTGGATTGTTTAAGGAAAGTCATGAAACTAATCTTTCATGCGGCCTGTCCTATTGCTAGTAATCTTCCACTGAAATAAAGTAGAAAGAGAATATTGAATCAATTGCTTTGTTTGCAGCTAGGGATGTTGATTTGCTATGCCGAGCTAGACAATTTTCTCGACAGAATTTATCTTACATAATTAAATCAAGGCTTGAAATTTGATCCAGAAGTATAAAAAATGTAATTTTACAAGTAGCACATGAAAATAAGATTTTGTATTGGTATATGGTCAATGCAGAGAAGCGGTGGTCTCTGCTTTACTCAGGTAAATTGGGATGCGGAACTGTACTAGCCCACAGCCTACAACCAACCCTTAGACATGGCTCCAAGATGGCCAGCTAAATTGTGGGAGAATAATCGGAAGGGTTTTCTGACCCGACCGTTAAAGGAGACGGCCTCTCCCAGTCTTCCCTGTACCAAGCGGTTATCGGCTAGTCGGCAAAATTGGAGTAGGAGGTCAGGGTCTTTACCAGTAGTTGGAGGAACTTCTGAGAGGAGGGACGAGGTAACCTCAACATCCCCTGTGCAAAAGGAATATATATATATATATATATATATATATATATATATATATATATATGTGTGTGTGTGTGTGTGTGTATGTGTGCGTGCATACGTGTGCGAGTACTAGACAAAATGCCCCAGCCTTGCTTCGAGTAACATATATTTTTTGTAAGAAATTGATGACTGATTTTAAATCATTATTATAATTTGTGGAGAAAAATTATGCATTTCACTATTATTCAATCATTTTTACCGATGTGACCGCCATGTTCTAGTTTCTCCTTGTATATTTTAGGAGTCATTCCCGTGTTCAAATTTAAATTTAATTTAAATCAAAGGAAAATAAAAATCAGTGGGTGGATTGTGACCTCCTCTGATCAAAATAAAATAAACTTATCCAACTAGCCTAGGAATCATTCCCTTGTTCAAATTTAAATATAATTTATATCAAAGGAGAAATAATTTCAGTCTGGAGTTTATGCGGCCCTCGCCCCCATTAATCAAAATGAAATATATTTATCCAAGTACCCTGGGTAATTTAGTTTCAGAATATATATGGGTATGGGGGTCTACCTATTGTTATGATGAGCTTAAGTATAAGGTACCTAGACTTTACGAATTTAAGCGTAGTACTATATTGGTGTCAAGATCTCATCATTTTACAGATGAAATGGTTACATGCAACCGTAAGTAACAGTTTCTTCTCTTGCAATTTACGCTTATTAAACTCTCTTCCGTCTTTATGCTTCCCAGACAACTTTGTTTTTCCATAAAATCATATGCAATGTAAATCGTTATTTTATGTCTTCTTAATTCTTATTCTTTTATTGTCCATTCTACTTAATAGCATATTTTCTCATACCCTATCACACTCAAGGAACACCTGAGTCTTAGTGACTTATTGCTTTGCTTGCGGTGAAATGTTAAACAAAATTCGCAATTGACACCTTCCTGTTTCTGGCCTGTCACATAGGCCGATAGAAAAGAAAGTGGCATATGAACTAATTGAGCAAAACATATATTCGATATCTTCCTTGAAGCTGAGACAGTAACTAAATGGCTGTTGCAGCCATTGCAAACTATGACAGGTATTGATCAAGAGAAACATGTATGATATACTTGGTTGGGCCACATGCACTTGGAGGTACTTGACAATAATTATGGAAACCGCGTCACGCAAAATGGAAAACAAAATGCACGAATGAAAATAAATCCAATTTACAATGAATGCCTGCCGAATTACATTATGAAACGTTAGGAAACTTTTAAAATCATAAGAATGTGCGACTGAAACTAAATTTAATTAGATGAGGAAAAACGACAGAAGAAGATTCAAGATGGAAACGAATTTTTTAAAGAAAGAAAAAAGGGAAACACACGATCATAACAAAGAGAAAATAAATTGTATTTATAAAGAAATAGAGGGAAAGAATCAGTGAACTATATACTGTAATTCCCCATGTATAATACGCATTTTTCTTTAAAAAATAATAAGCAAAATTAGGGGTGCGTATTATGTACGGCTACAATTTTTTTTTTTAAATTGCCGTTTCATAGGTTGATTTTAGTTGCGAAATGATTACATACCACAAACATACGACAACTTGATGCTAACATTCGGCTGTTGCGACCCCATAAGGATGTCAAATACAATCGTATGTACCTAACAATACTTACAAATGTAAAATGAAATAAGAATTATCATAAAACTAAATTTGAATAATATTATTCTATGTTTAAACCATTTTTAAAAAATAAGATAGGAAAAGCTGGCTTTAATGAAATTGGAGAGGTACAATTTATACGGTTTTGATTACGAAGCAAGTTTGCGTATTATGCGTGAGTAGAATCATTTTCCAAGTGCAATTTTAGGGATGTGTACTATGGATGAAGGCGTATTATACATGGAGAATTACGATATATAATGGAGCAATTACGCCATTAATAGTCAGCTACTATTTTTCGAGCACATCCGTCTGCTAGGGCGTTTATCCAATCCCTGTTTTAGACGCCTGGTCAGGAACCATTTGTGCTTGGCCAGCGACCACCGGTTGTTTATATTGAAACTTTTTCTTTGAGATAGCGCATCAAATAACATGATCAATAATTTAATCAAGGGCAGCACGCACAAATACTCGGTCACAATGACTTGCGTCTAGCAACCATCAACAGCTTCAATACGGATAAATCTATCCAATCTCACTTACAAGGCTTGGACCAGGGCGTGGTATGGTTTCCAGACAATTTCGAAGATGTTGCACGCTGGGATCATCTCCCCAGGATGATAATATGAAGACGTTACCTTCTTAACAAATCAATCATACTGAGGTTTGAAACTAGATTTTATGGTCAGAAAGTAAATATTTAAAATGTTAACGATTCGGCCACTCGTCTATTAAAATCTGAACAGAAAATATCCGTTTCCCGCCTTTCTAGCTTGTGAAACTCACTTCCGGCTTCTTGCTTTCCAGCCAGTCATGATCGTCAAAAATATAAATTCAATCGTTAATCTTTTATCTTCTTAATTCCATTTCTTTTATTGTTCTCTCGCCATAGTAAAGTTCTCTTTGTCTCATATTCTTCCACACGTCTTAGTGGCTTTATCCCCTTATTTAGAGAGAAATTATTAAAAAAAAAAAAAGAACAACAAATATAAATCAGTTCGGAGAAAACCTGAAATATGCCTAGACATATATACCCACCCACTTATTTAGTATCTCATAGAAACCATGCCACGTTGCATAGCCGACGTTACTCAGAATAGAGGAGTAACAGTGGATGAGATAGCTTTCATTAAATCTTTTTAGAAATAGCCAAGTTCATCCAGCAGGGATTGCATTTATTCTTGACCCATGACAATTCGTTCTTTGTTGACTTTCAATCCATTCTTCTATTACATGCTGTATACTTTTAGACGTGAGAGATCATGGCTCACCACATCCTCCAAGCCTTCTGTCACTCGTACCGCCACCCATGATTATCTGGTAGGAATCACGCTGCCTTAAACTGTCCCGCTTGCTTTCGATATTTTTGCGAGTCCCAAATTCTTCAATCTTTATCATGTGTTTAAGAAATTTGTTTTATCCTTTTTGTTTTCATTTTCTTGAAGACGTTTTTGTTGCTTACCCTCACCGTTCATGACATTCCCAGCATCCTACTGTAGAATTAAAATTCTGCTCCCTCCAGTTTCAGCTTTAACTATGAAGAGATGAGATTGCCTAGCATTCAATGCCATGCAAGAGGATTTATATTAGTTAGCAATTCACAACTCGTTTCCTTGTATATAACGATTTTTCCTGTTCTTATTACATTGTTTAGAATTCTGAATGCATTTTTGGTCAAACGAATCTATGTTCAGATATAGTTTTCACCTTTTCCAGCCTCTGTTAAAATACTTACCAGAGATTGAAACCACTTTGCATGTTTGATTTTGCCATGTCCAGGCCATAATTCACATCTTGAACTGTTTCCCTTGCTGACAACTATACATTCCGTCTTCCTACATTTGACAGTCTCTTCATCTTTCTTGCATTCACAACGTGTCTAGATTGCCCTTTACTGTTTCATGAATTAGCCTGTCACCTCTGAGTGTTGAGTTCAATATTCATATATATATATATATATATATATATATATATATATATATATATATATATATATATATATATATATATATGTATATATATTAATCTTAAGATTAAGTAAAGCCCTGGTTTTTGGTTTTATTCACGCAGTGTTTGATGTTATATATCAGAGATAAAATATATATACATTAATGAATATATTTATATGTATACCACATCTTTGCCATTAAATAGAGTTTCATGCCAAACACTATCTTCAGGAGCTAAAAATATTATTGTATCGAAAAGGTGGCGTAGTTAAGCACTATATTTATATAAATATAATCTTTTCATATATATATATATATATATATATATATATATATATATATATATATATATATGAATAAGGAAAATATGACAAATTGGGAAAAAATCTTGTGACGCCTCTCGTTCTTTAGGAATTCATCGAAATATATGAAGACGAGAAATCCATAGAAAATACTTTTAAGTTCCCCCAATACACCAATACCCTAATTAAGAGCTATAAATGACAAAACATTGGTTGTGAGCCATGAGCGCTAAATTCATGAAGTGACACTGAACATAAATACACTCATAATTTTCGATTCAACGCCATAAAAAGGCTTATAAATTATTTAAAATTAGAAAAGTGGAACATCCAACGAATTCAAATATATTATTCTACCCACCAAATCTATCACAACAATTGTAAAGAATTTATATTTAATTTTGGCATAAAAATTGTTATAGCAACAAATATACAAATTTATATTATTAACTCTTTCCCGTGATGTATCGCACTCTCTCTCTCTCTCTCTCTCTCTCTCTCTATATATATATATATATATATATATATATATATATATATATATATATATATATATATAGAGAGAGAGAGAGAGAGAGAGAGAGCGACAGATATATAGATATATATATATATATATATGTGTGTGTGTGTGTGTGTGTGTGTGTGTGTCAAAAGTGTGTGTATATAAATATAAATAAATATATATATGTATAATTATTTATATATTATATGCGCTGTACTTATTAGAAAGCGCTTGTCTGACGATCGCTAAAGCTTGAAACCCAGAGTCACAAGCTCACATCTATCCAACCATATATATATAGATATATGTGTGTGTGTGTGCTTAGAAAGAGTGAGAGAGGAAATATATAAATTACCGTAAGTGCACGAAAACTTCAAAATTTACAGCAAGAACAAAACTATATATATATATATATATATATATATATATATATATATATATATATATATATATATATATATATATATATGTATATCCAAGTATAGGATTGGCATATTCGGAATAAATGTCAACAACCAAAAAATAGTATTCTTAAAAGAGTGCTCAATACAGAGTGGAGCAAATATAATTATTTATTAGAAAATCATAACATAAGCATGTTATAAAATCACTAAAAAAATAGTAATTTTGTTTCAACACTTCTGGTGTCTTCTCAAGTGAAGGGGGTTGATACTGCAACTATGCTGATCAGATCTTAGTTACAGTTTCTGGGAAAATGCCTGTTATCTAGCGTGATCAACGATTTGAACAAGGCCAGCACGCTCAATCCCTCGGCCACGATGACTTGTGGCTTATTGCTAGTACAGCTATTGATGGCCCCTAAGGGTTTCGTCTACTCAATTTCACTCACAACCCGTGGTTCCAAATGTTGCCGCATGAGCTCGACCCCTCCTTCTTGTCAAATCGATCATGGTTAGATTCGAACCGGGTCTCATGGTCAGAATTCGAACGTTCTTTCAACTTTCACACGTTCATACCACAAGACTTCTGAACAACAAAAGATATTAAAGAAAATGCTCATAGAATCAAGAAAAAAGTGAAGGAAAATAAGGGACCTTTTGTAAACCAGAAAAAAGCTAAATTAAGGAGAGAAAAGATTTTTTTTTTTTTTTTTTTTTTAACCTGATAAGATTTCTTTGTTCGTACATGAACTGAATGAATTTAAACGAGGTAGTATATTGGCAACTTGGTCTTATCATTTTACTGTTGAAATAGCTAAAAGTAACCGTATGTTCTTTCTTAATGCTTTATTTTCTAGTATTTCTACACTGTGTAAGTCTCTTCCGGCTTCTTTCGTCACTGTCATCTAGAAAAGTTTAAATCGCCATTTTTTTTTTCTGTAACCTGTTCTCTTATTGTCCTTTCTCCTGACTAATGTTTCCTCATTTTCTGTCAGCTTTTGCACCCTTGTTGCGTCTTAGTGACATTATCATCTTGCTTAGGGGTGGAATGATTGAAAAAAAAAATCAGAGATATAAAGCGTAAAGAAATATACAAACGGTAAATTCTTAGATCGTCACGAAAGAAAGAGTCGTAGACATGTTGATTAAAAAAAAAAATAATATGGAAAAAGCTGATTGGAATGACAACACCAACAAAAAAAAGAAGCTAATTGACTGAAAGAAACAGCACATTAAAAAATGAGAGAAAAGGTAAACAATAAAAAATTAAACTATTTCTAAAAGAAAAAAAGTGTCTAAGTGCTTTGTAATGTCTCTAAATCTGGGAGCCGAGCTAAACGGATGAGAGATGAAGGTGTGATCGGAGTGGAGGTGTCCATGTGAAATCCATAAAGTTACTCGCTAATCGATAACATACAGGGAAAAGAAGTAGTTTGGATATTACAAGACAGATTGAGTGTCAATAAACTAAGAAAAAATCTCTGAATGAATGAGACAAAAATAGAATTTTATAAATAAAGCTAAATAAATAAGAATGCGAAAACTCACAGGTACACATATGTGTGTGTGTATGTGTGCATGAGTGTGTGTGTGTGCGTGTGTGTGTGCATGAGTATGTGTGTCTGCCTGTCTGTGAGTGCAAAATGAAAGGAAACCTAGGAAACTTTTACGTTGTCTCTGACAAATTCAACTAATTCGACTGTACAGAATTAAATATATCACTGTCGCTTACGAAAATTGCAGATTTCTTCCCGGTATAAAGGTTTTATGCTTACAGTATAGATAGATAGATAGATAGATAGATAGATAGATAGATAGATAGATAGATAGATAGATAGAAAGAAAAAATGAATGAAAAATAGGTTGATTGAAAGAAATATATTGAACAAATAAACAGAAGAGATAGATAGATAGATAGATAGATAGATAGATAGGAAAATGAAGATAGATTGATTGAAAGAAATGTATTGAATAAATAAACTGAAGAGATTGATTGAAAGAAATGTATTGAATAAATAAACTGAAGAGATAGATAGATAGATAGATAGATAGAAAAAATGAATGAAAAATAGATTGATTGAAAGAAATATATTGAACAAATAAACAGAAGCGATAGATAGATAGAAGCACCGATATATATATATATATATATATATATATATATATATATATATATATATATATATCACAAACTCTTCAAGTAATTTCTTTATTTTAAATGAAATATTCAAAGTGTCAGCTGCCTTATAAGCGGATAGTCATGTCATTCTTTTTCTCTAACGAAAATCTCCTGTTGATTAAAACTGTTTTATTTTTTGGAAGGTAACTTTCAGTGTTCTAATACCTACTTCGGATTGACGCGTCATATTTTAAGTCATCTATTATGATACAACTCAGGTAGCGAAAATTCCGTAACGGCTTGCTTCTGGCGACTCAAGTTCGTTGGGTCATCTATCTTGCTCATGGCTTTTCATGCTGTTGATTTCCGTCAAATATAAGTGGAGAATATTTGCGCCATGTTTTTCAATAAAATTACACTGGTCTACAATTTTTCACAGGTTGATTACTTCAGAAATTAAATGTGCCAATTCATATATATTTCGGCATTTTCAATTCGAAAATGGCCTTAAAATGAGATGCATGTCTCTAGACTTAGAGATATTTAGTCATTTATGTTATATATATAAAGTAAAACGGATGTCTCCCAGAAAAATAATGTTACTTTGAAGAATCTGCTTTGATGTTCTGTTCTACGTATGGTACCAGAGCAATACAAAAACACATAAAGAAGACAATTCATATATTTTTGTATTAAATAAAATACAATCGGAAAATTATTTTCATAAATATATACAACCGCAGCTATTCAGCAACCATACGTCGCTTCTTAGTTTGTCTTTTTCAAACTGCAGACGGATCATCTCTGGCCACAGTCCAACGATAATCAGTCAGTATTAATGGACTCTTATATAGTTTCTACACTGCTGCAATGCTATGATCAAATCTTTTCCCCCGTGCTCGTAACTCACAGTTTTAAGAAAAAAAAAATCAAAACTAGAATCTGTGAGAGTGGTTCTTCAACGAGACGT
Source organism: Acanthosepion lycidas (assembly GCA_963932145.1). Taxonomy (NCBI): domain Eukaryota; kingdom Metazoa; phylum Mollusca; class Cephalopoda; order Sepiida; family Sepiidae; genus Acanthosepion; species Acanthosepion lycidas. The sequence goes on from OZ010581.1 coordinate 26,104,442, forward strand.
TACAGCCACGATATTTCTATGCCATCAAGGAGGTTGTTGGGGGATGCGCAGAATGAACTAAAAATTTTGCTATGGTATTAAAATAAATCAGAAGGAAATTTTTTATGTCAGGTTGCGTGATCTTCTCTTGCATCCACAACAATAAATAATTCTTGATATAGACAAGGCAAAACATGCATGCAATTCAAAAAAACAAATGTATTTATATACAAATAAAAATATTATATACAAAATATTTTACAAGATGTTATTGTGTTGGTATGTTCGTAGTAACTGAACTTTTTGTATGTACTTTTTGTGTTTTGTGTATTTGTATTACAGTCTTTAAGAAAATTATAATTAGTGTTAAGAATATCGTTATTATGTTTTTAGAATCGAGTCATTCAGAATTAGTCTACCCTTAACTGTAAATATTAGGTATGTTCGATAATAGTATTTACTTAAATTGTAGTGAGTGTTAATAATTCACTTTGGATAAGTAAAGTATTGCGAGTAGAAGTTATTTGTATTCACAGAGTAATCTTCGAGTCGAGTTTGTGAGTGAGTCAGTTGTGGTTTCGTTTGCGCGGGAAAATTATAATTGCAAGTTACGTGGATTAGATTAGCGCTTCTCTGTGTTTGCTGGACTGACTGATTTATTGTAGATGGTCAAAGAGAATATATAGTTTGAGATTCTTGAATGACGAAGAAGTTCGTAGAAGATATTGAACGGGAAAGATTTGCCGTCTCGATTCGTCGAGACGGGAGTAGTAGTCGTCACATTTTTCGTCTGCATCTCCCGTCACACGTGTTTTGGTTTCTTTTTAAGAAGTCATGATCACGTGGATGGCTCCAGAACGATTTTGCGCCAAAACTTCGAAGTGCACGTGCGGGCGACCTGATTGGTAGAAATTAACCAATCCGAGGGTTACATTTACGAATCAAAGTTGGAATAGTGCATTACTCGAAGAAGGTAAGATTGGGCTAATAGACGAGTCCAATAAGGTCATCCACCAGTTTTCTGTAACTTTCTACCCTTTCGGAAACTTACTTGCCACTCACACAAAAGCATTACTTGCAGTGTTTTTTTTTTTTTCTTCTATTTTTTTTTCATTTTTTTTTTACCTTTCCGTGTAGTACACTGTCAAAATATTCGCCCAAAATAATTTTACGAATCTAGGGAACAATAAAGATGTCTTCCTTCATCTTTTCTTCACTAGTCCTGGTAAATTTATACTGCACATACCTGAATGATGCTTTTGCCTTGTTTATAGCATTCGCAAAGAGACCAAGAAGAGGTGTCAACAAGATTTAATTTGACGGAACTAGTGGTTGATGCTGAACATCTTCCCTCCCAGTTTCCAGTGATTATAGTGGCAAGCTTCTCTTGATCAAATGAAAATTTCTGTCTCGGCTGTCTCATTTACGAAGAGAACAACCACCCTTGTTATATCCTCCCTGTCGCCCTAGCAAGAGAGCAACAGCATTCAAATCTCGGCAAAGTTGCCATTTACTTTTATTATAGTTGATATATCCCAGTTGTTCACTATTTACATTATTCGAACTATTGTCCTCATCTTTGTCACCATATTTATTACAACGTTTCGGCCTTTCATTATCCGTCTATATCTCTGAGATGAGGTATTATACATTATTTACATTATTCGGATTATTGTCCTCATCTTTGTCACCATATTTAGTACAACATTATAGGCTTCTACAGGTGGCTGTAATATCGAACTGAATCCTTTATTTCGCTCACTGGAGTAGACTGTTCTAGTTCCACGTGCCATGTCTAATGGATGTCAGTTATCAGTTATCTCTTGTTAATTTCCCTTTCCAAGTTCTCCACTTAACCAGGTATTGAACTCACAATCTTTGGGTACTGTTACTAGATCTAACCAACGCTTTTGTCCACAGTGGATAACTGGACATTCCAACCACTTGAAGAAGTACAATGGCCGAAACGTTGAAGTAAATATGGTGTCAAAGATGAGTACAATAATCCGAATATTCTAAATAGTGTACATAATACCTCATTACAGAAATGTAGAAAGATACCTCTGTAGTTGTTTCATATTGTCATAAGTTTATTTCATGTGGCTTGCAACATTAACTGGGATTGGCTGTAAAACATCATTGTGTAAGCAGACAACATTGAAATTTGTCATCGAGGAATCAATGAAGGATCTCCATTTTTCTGGATTGTAACTGATGTTAAGTGATTGCATAAGACCGCTGGTATATTTTCAGTACACCAAATCACCTTCCATAACGAAGAATAGGACTTGATCTTTTGTAACAATAACGGAAACGGGAAATCCATACCTAACCAACAAATAGATACCACTTCTGTAACATGAAATCTAACAGTTCTGCTTTACTCTGTGAAAGTCCCAAACCTCCGACTATGTCCTGTAAGGTCATCGTTATTTACCAGGTATGATTCAGAGAGTGATTTTGGACAGTAATTGAACTATATAAAGTTCATGATAGAAGCTCTGAAATTTTATTTATCGTTATCACCTGACACAATTTCATATGATTCCGCTGTTTTGGGGGACTGGTATGTCTTCATTATTGAGACAAGACTGATTAAATGTTTGGATATTAGATTGTCTAATTGTTTGTCTTTAAAATTCTCAATTGGAGGCACTATACAGAAGTAGCAATCAGTGACATGACCGGTCGGCTTTCTCCATATAACGGACACTTCAAAAGGCATAATCTTTTCCTTCATGGTTCGAGATTGACTGCGATTTGTTGTACGAGTATTGCTGTCTATATGAGGCGCCCACGTCTTGTTTTGGCCTCCAATATTCCATCAAAATATAGTTGGTAAAACTTTCTCACAACAGGTGTTATATTTCTCTTTTGAGAAGCAAAGGTCACTTTGCCACATACATAGCAGAGGTTATCGGCTTTGTTCAGACATTCACGTTGCATTTTTCACAGGTTGGTTAAATGTGTGAAAAGCTGAGCGGAAAGGAGAATAATAATTAGTTTATTAGGAAAATAATTATATATAATAATGTTATTAGGAGAACAATAATTAATCTCGCAAGGACAACAATTTTGATGAACTACTCATAAACACTAGTATCGTATCTTGAAATCTCGAGCCAATCAACAATTACAGATATAATTTTTATTTCCAGTGCCACCAAATTAACTATGATTGACTACTGTTGGTTTTGAAGCTTACATATTGTAGACCAGTGTTATCAATGCTCCAAGTAAGATCTTTAGATAAATGGAAAACGAGAATCAATATTTCATTATTGTACATAAACTACTTCGGAGAATGTGATTTCTGGAGTTTTATTGACTTCGGCGCAAAATTTATTCTGCAGGACAAAGTGTAAAACAGGCAATGACACAAACAGACACACATACCTCCATATATATATATATATATATATATATATATATATATATATATATATATATATATATGTATATGTGTGTGTGTGTGAAGAAATATATTCTTAAGATGTGCTATATTTATAGAATAAATATAAAAGTGAACATTGAAATCAACACTTAGAGGCGACAGGCTGTTTCATGTTAACCGCAGTCGTGACATAACGATTGCCTCTAGCATGAAACAGCCTGTCGCCTCTAAGTGTTGATTTCAATGTTCACTTTTATATATATATATATATATATATATATATATATATATATATATATATATATATATTAGGTTGGTTCAAAAATAATTTTTGACGTTCAACTTTATGTGAGAAAACGACATTATTTTTGCACCAACCTCTTACATATATATATATATATATATATATATATATATATATATATATATATATATATATCCCATCGAATTCTACGCATGAGTACCAAGCATTTCAGTTCCTAGGAACCTAGGGCCCGACACCAGCAGATGAAATTTGATTATAGAGGCGAAGGAGTTGTTCCGTACTATCCACCCTCTTAAAAGGGCCGAATAGAGAAACCTGGTGCTCTACGTGCCACAAGTTCCCCAAAACGACTCATCTCACGCTTTGAAATCAGAGTTGCCATTCTCCTAGACCAGTTGCCATTTAGCCATAGCTGGACAAGAAGAAGAGGATTCATACCTTTGAAAAGGGTATTAGCAAGTAAATGAATGTAATGGATTCAACTGGATTCTCCGATTCCTCAATCCAAGCTGGTATCTTTATCGCCACCGTGTCTCTTCCTATATATATATATATATATATAACCTACGGATGGTTACTGAATAGAATAATCAATGACGGATAATAATTAGGAAAGAACAACACATATAAGACTCGCGCGTAGAAGCAATCGTCAACTGCTAGAAGTGAGTCACAAGCACACACATACATACGCACACACACAGACACACATATATATATATATATTAATTCAGTATCGAATTTGTAGATATACATATATATAGAACCACCGAACCACTCTCTTTCTATCTATCTATCTATCTATCTATCTATATATATATATATATATATATATATATATATATATATAAAGAAATATGCTATATTTATGGAATAAAGTGCTCAATATCAGAGATAGAGCGTGTGTAAATATAAAAGTGAACATAGAAGTCAACACTTAGAGGCGACAGTCTGTTTCATGCTATATGCAATCGTCAGGCCACATGTGCAGAATAAAGAACGAATGTCCCTTAAACGGTAATTGTTTACAAAAGAGCTTAATATACCAAGCCACGATAAAATCACCAGATAATGAAGAAAAAGTATACATAGGAGTAATTGAAGGGCCCTGGAAACAAAGAAATTATACACACAAAACATCTTTCACAAATAGTAAATATGCAAACAGTACAATACTTTCTAAGTATATCTGGGAAATTAAAAACAAAACGAACATCACACCAAAAATATCTTGGAAGATAAGGAAAAAATCATCAGCCTACAATAAGCAATCAAAAACTTGCAAACTTTGCTCGGAGGAAAAAATAGCCATCATTACTTTTCCCGACCAAAATAAATTATTAAACAAAAGATCCGAGCTCATCTCAAAATGCAGACATGAAAATAAATTTTTACTACGTAACCTAAAAAATTAAAAACGGAAAAATAAAATAAAAACAAATAAATATACTAATAAACAAAATAACAAAAAAAAATAAAAAAATAGAAATAAAACATAAAAAATACTATGTTACTTAAAAATCGAAAACCGAAAAGAGAAAATATACAAGTAAAATAAATTAACCTAAATTCATCCAAGTAAATAAATAAATAAACCAATCCCAAATAAAGATAATCAATTAAAAACTGTTCCCGCCAAAATAATACTTAGAATGAACTACAACAATCAACCCCAAAACTGAACAAATAGCTTTAATTAAATTCCCAAACCAAAACAAAACTGTTAAATAAGTGATATAAACAAATTTTTACTACGTAAATAAATAAAATAAGAAACAAAAATAAAAACAATCAATATAATTTGACCTAAATAGATAAACAAACGACTTCCGGTGAAATAACCGCCATAACAGAATACCCACAATGCACCACTAACCCGTATATATATAAATAGCCGAGAAAAATAACAGCACAGGTGGCCTGACGATTGCATATAGCATGAAACAGACTGTCGCCTCTAAGTGTTGACTTCTACGTTCACTTTTATATATATATATATATATATATATATATATATATATATATATATATATATATATATGTATGTGTGTGTGTGTCTGTGTATTGAAGTGCAGTATTGTTACACATGGAATAAAATCCCAATAACGAAAAATACTATTCTTACAAGAGTGTTCAATACCGATTAGAGCTATTAATATATATATATATATATATATATATATATATTAGTTTGTCTCTATATGTGTATATGAAATTAAATATTAGCACTGACGTTGTATTTTTGATACATATATATATATATATATATATATATATATATATATATATATATATATATGTGTGTGTGTTGAGGCGAGTTATATTGGTTTTTATGAGTGATTTTTCACAGACATGTTGACGCTCGTTCATACCCACGGCTTTCCAACATACGCGTAGTGATATTTATAAACAGATGGCCGCCAATCTGTTCTCCACATTCCTTCTTCTCTATAAATAAGTGATTCGATTTTCAAGCCAAAAGCGGAAATATGTATATCGGGAAAGTTAGCCGTACATTATACACATTGAATCTGGGATTTTAAATAATTTTCTTAAAAACAACATTCAACCTTCCTTTTTTTTTTTCAATCTTTTTTTTCTCGCTTCTTTTCTCTTCTTACTTGGAAATATCATATGTTGTAAGTTTGGATGTGCGGGTCTTGTAATGGATATTGGCTCGGAATTATTAATTGGAGAGCTGAGTTCCAATTTCCGTTAAGTTCATTATATTTACTTACACGAAAATACGCTTTAGAAATAAATGAATCCCCATATTTTCAACCCCACCCCAGCTATTTTTCAGTATATATGACTAAACGTTTATTATCTCCCACAAACACGAAAATATCGTATAATTTAGAAATTTTCTGGATTTTAATAACCTGCAAAGTATATACACACACACACACATTCACACTCATATATATCTATATATATATATATATATATATATATATATATATATATATATATATATATATATATATATATATGTCTGCTCTAGGTTGTATTGAGCACTTTTAGTTAATTGTTTACACGTGTCGGTTTTATTTCTTTGGACTTTAAACCTGTATCTGTGGAATTTTTTTCGAGACTTTCATAGTTCTAGTTCTTTCTTTTTTTTTTAAACCTTTTTTACCTTCGTGGTTGATTTGATTATTTGCAAATCAAGAATTCGAAGGCTTTTTGAAACGAGTATAGTTACCTATATTATATATATAATATATATATATATATATATATATATATATATATATATATATATATATATATATATGCGTGTGTGTGTGTATTATTAGTAGTAATCTTACAAGTATAAGAAATTATACTCGTCCGGAAAATCTTCAGTGTTTTGATTTGCAAATAATCAAACCAATACCAAAGGAAAAAATGTATAAAAAAGAAAGAACAAAGAACATGTACGTCAGCCGAAAATAATCGTCTAGCATTCAAGTCCAAAGGCCAAAGAAAAAAAACCCGACGCGCGTAAGCAAAATAACTAAATAAAGCGCTCAATACAGTAAGTGGAGCAGACCTATTTAAACCTAGATAGCCAGACAAACCCAGACAAACCTACCAAGGTTTCACCTAAGCGGATCGTCAGGGAAGGCTTGCTTCCCTGACTATCCGCTTAGGTGAAACCTTGGTAGGTTTGTCTGTCTCTCTAGGTTTAACTATATATATATATATATATATATATATATGAAAAAACTGTCGGCGTTAACCTAGAAAAAGACAAGATTATAAAGGTAAATACAATAGGAAAACTGTATTGTTAGCCGACACTTTTGGTCCAATGTGGACTTTTTCAAGGCAAAAACGAAATGAATTTATTGAAAACAAAGTAACTATTAACAACAAACAAAATTTCCTTAGCAAGTAGAAGAATTTAGAATTTAAATATTAATCTACGCCCAAGTTTGTTTCCCAATATCACCTTTCCTAACCGAATATCTGTTCTCCCAAGCCAATATGCGCAACAACTATATCAAGAAATCAAAAGGAATGGTTGATTCCGTCAACACAACACTTAAGACACAAATACACGTCAAAGTACGCGTCAAAGTACTTGACGTAATTTTCACTAGACAATATGTATACAATAGCGCTTTCTAAATTCATCAAGTTTCTAAGTTTGTTTGTTGATAATAGTTACTTTGTTTTCGATAAATTAATTTCGTTTTTGCATTGAAAATTCTACATTGGACAAAACACATCGGCTATTAATACAGTTCTCTTATTGCTTTTACCTTTATACATATATATATATATATATATATATATATATATATATATATATATATATATATATGTGTGTGTGTGTGTGTGTGTGTGTGTGTTTGAATAACTAAATTAAATCTTTTGTGTAAATATTCCAGAAATCCTGCTTTAACCTACATACATGTAACATCTGTGTTTCGATCTATAATATCAATATTTTTTAGCTTTTACGTCTTAGCATCAGATACATAAAAGTAAGATAAATCATATGGTCTGGTGCTTTTGCTATGTATTTTGAGATTCTTGATAAAATACAAAGAAGAATCTTCACTTTTATTGGTCCTTACCTGACATCTCAGCTTCAGTCCCTTTCAGCCGCCGCCATATTGTAACTCCCCTGAACCTTTTTTATGAATATTTTCTTGGTAATTGTTCTGATGAAGTTTCCTCTAAACCACCTAGATTCTATGAATTTAAGCGCATTATTAGATTGGTGGCAAGATATCTTGATGTTATGGTTGAAATGGCTAAATGTAACCGCAAGTCCTATGTTAACAGTTTCTTTGTTGTAGTATCTTCTTGATTTCCATTCAGCTTTGAACATCAAGAATTTAAATGCAACGACAGTCGTTATCTTCTGTCTTACAATTCTTTTATTGTTCTCTCTCATTGTGTTTCTTTCTTGTTTTTTTTTTGGGGGGGGGGTTCTAATATTCTCTGAAAGAAAGTTGCCAGAAATTCGTTTTGTTTTTTTGTTTTTTTAATATTCTCTGAAAGAAAGTTGCCAGAAATCAAATATTATTATTACTTTAAAAAAAAATGTAAGGGATAAATTCAATCCGATTTGAAATCAGTAGAACTTACTAAAGATATACGGAGGTAATTTCCGAAATTCAATTAACTACACGCAAATAATACTGGACAATTAACCAAGATGAATATTTCAGATCTAAGAATCAGTGTTCGATTTTAACGGAAGAGAAAATATCATGTTCCCTCTGGCAAAGGTGGATTTTGTAAAATCTGCGTACTGTTGATTAGATGACAGATGAGCTCAGAATACGAGAGAAAATTCAACCCAAGAGGAGACAGGCAATATTGGTATGATTAGAAAAAAAATGAAATTATGATTCCATTTGTGGTTCTAACTTCACGTAGATATCTTTTATCCGCTGGGTGAGTACAAAGAACTAATGGAAACGAAAGTAATTGCAAGAAAATATTTTGCTAGTCAGAATACGTCAATACTAATTTGTTATATCTTTGTACGGCTGGCTACCCCAGGTTGGCTCGCCAAAACCTGTTGTAGACTCCTGCTCAGGCACATGTGTGCTTCGTCGACAACCGTTTGAGCCTGCATGAGTTTTATACTGATCAGAAGCCACCTCCCTGAAAAAGTGAACATGATGATATTTGAACTCTGGACCCATAATCGGAAAGCGAACGTCCTAAACACTCGGATATATATATATATATATATATATATATATATATATATATATATATATATATATATATTTGCTCTCGACTCTCCCGTCGAATTAGACGTATGAGGGTCAAGCAGATCAGTTCCTAGGAAACTGACAGCCCGCCAAAAGCACAGGAGATTTGATTATAATTATCCACACTTT
>OZ010581.1:26116431-26136431 GCA_963932145.1 Acanthosepion lycidas
TAAAGGAAAGAAAGGACTCTTTATTTTCCTTTCCGTGTCTGTTATTAGTACTGTGTTATGTACATATCTGTTATCTAATATGCGGATATATATCGTACTATGCTAAGATTTCAATACCGATCGTTTCTAGGAAGACTGCTGTACCAAATTCTTCCTACTGCTGTTTTCTTCTTATTTGCCAGTGTATTGTATTTAATCAAGTAAATATTGTAAATCAAGGCGTGTTAGGATTCTTTGTACGATTTTCTATGTTCTTTTGTGTCTTCCCAGAGAACGCATTAGATATGAGGACCAGCAACTACAAGCACAAGACAGGTGAATAGAATCATGGCAAAACAAAATTTGCAGTAAGAATTGAAGGAGAAAAGTGAGTCTAACTGCAAAGTTCAAAGCCCAACTAAACAGATGCTTGAAACGCGTGCTTCTTTAGGAGAAAAAAAAACATCCCGATTCCCATCGTCTAGCCATTTACCTAGAAATGTCCTGCAGAGTAAACATTACGGTCGAATTGCCCGAAAAGAATAGACCGAATGAAAACAGCCAAACTCTCTTTAAAAAAAAAAAAGAAGAGATGGTTTTACGATAAAAAATACGTGGAATTTTATATAATCGCTTCAGTGAATTTATATATTGATTAATACAAAAGTAGATGCTCGAGAAACGGAAAAATACGTTGAATGCTGAAGAAAACTAAACAGACTAGAAAGGCCAAAGATGGTTAGTAAATTTATCTTGCAGTCCAGTCTTTAGTGCCGTAGGTACTTTTCCCAGCGGGGAGGCACAATTACTCTGTCTCTGTAAACATTTTGTTTATTTAAGGTATATTTAGGCAGCAATGCTTACTTTAATAATGTTTTATTATATAGAACTGATGAAGTGATACTGAATGTCTACTGAGAAGTTAGCTACACACTTTATGTTTTTAACATGGATTGATTGACTCATTTTCTACGGTTTATCAATACTTAGGTTATTTAAAGCCAGAAAATATTCTTACAGCGTAAGAATGTTTTTGAAATAATAATAATTTAGTCATACAAGTTTTACTAATAAACCAATAACTGGAAAAGATAACCCTTCAAACCATTCGCAAAGGTACTTGTTTTTTTTTTTTGTTTTTTTTTTTTTTGTTTACCGGCATACGTGGGTAATGGATAATTTCATGCCGAAACTTAATTTTGCTTGGCTTATAATTAATATCTTTTAAAAATGTATTGCTGATAATATTTTTTTCCAAAAATGTTTTGCTGGTAATTTACATATATATTTTTAATGAATTGCTGGTAATATTTTCTTTCTAAAATGTTCCTACTGGTGTTTTCTTCTTATTTGTATTTTATTTAATCAAGTAAATATTGTAAGACAAGGCGTGTTAGGATACTTTGTACAATTTTCGCTGTTCTTTTGTGTCTTCCCAGAGAACGCATTAGATAATGCCGGTAATATTTTTTTTTTCAAAAATGTATAGCTGGTAATATTTTATTTCAAAAAGGTATTGCTGGTAATATTTTCTTTTTAATTTTATTGCAGGTAATATGTTCTTTTTTTTTTCAAATGTTCTGCTGGTAATGTATTTTTTTTCAAAAATAATTTTCTGGTAATATTTTTTTTCCAAAAATATACTGCCGTTATATTTATTATAAAAATCTATTTTTATACTTTCATGGTGTTTTGACTCCAGTTTGGGCGTTAACTATTTGTCCATAGGGGAGACCTAAAATGTTCTACGACCGCGGAGTCAGTGTAGACATGTGAAAAAAAAGCAATGAAGAGGTGATTCCTCGTACCTTAAAACCCCCCGTTTAGAGTCTTGCTTATCTTCATACCCAGGACGCCTAATTTTGATGGGCGTACCCCTTTTCAGAGATGCAGTTGGCGTATTCTGAATCCCTAGCCGACAGGGTTCATAAAGGTACCTGATAGTGAATATAACTAATACAATCGAAATCGGAACTCGGCTCTTCAATTAACATTTCCGAGCTATTATCCTTTACACCACCCACACATCCAAGGTTACAGCACCTGGTATTCCCAAGCAGTCACCCATTTAGGTACTGACCAGGGTCGACGTTGCTTAACTTTGGTGATCGCACGGCAACCAATATGGCCAATAGCCCGCTTTAGCCAAACAGCATAGACCGAAAGCAAATAGACCTGAAATTGTATTAAATATTTGTCCCATAAAATTAAAGAAAAGAGGACATTTATTAATTAAAAGACATTTTATTAATAAAAAGCATACAAATCCAAATAGCTATATATTTGAGTAAATTCCTAGTTGCATGTTGACGAATGAGGAACTTGTGTGTTTTTACAAACGAATACCCTATTTACTATCTGCCAAACGTGCACCTACGCTTTAGAGTCTGTAATCCTACCAGACGGTGACTGAAAACAGAAGGGGGTTTTGTTTGAAATAGCGTTTATTGACGTGTCTGACGTTCCCTCTGCTACTACGTATATCCACTACAGTCAATCGTCTTTGTACGTTTCTGCTGTCGTAGCATAAACTTATTACATGGATGATTTTACTGCGACCAGATGATCTACATTTCCATACAATACGAAAAAGTAACAAAAATTATAATGTTTCTATCCATATATAATTATTGCAGATCATAAAAAATACTTTAAAAATACAGAAAATTTAATAACTATAAAAATAATGATTGCTAAGAGAACTTCTAAAAAAGAAAAAAACAACTTTTTAGCAAAAGAATTGTTCCAGACAATTTTTTCTTCTTTTTTTTTTGCATTTGGGAATATTTATTTTTGTTGAAAATAAAGGAAATCATCAACACATATTAGTTTCGTTCTTTCTTTCTTTCTTTCTTTCTTTCTTTCTTTCTTTCTTTCTTTCTTTCTTTCCTGACCTTTCATAGTTCCCAGAAAATTACCATATGTAAACATATCACACAAATCCACGGTACTCGTTTTCATTTCCGTACGTGATTAGTCAACAATACAAAAGTAGTCTGCAAAAACGATTAAAAATACTGTAAGACCTTCACATTAAATGACGTTAACGAAATCTCTTTTGAATAGGTGAGAACGTATTAAAATGCCAATAACATGTAGGGTCTCTTTAGTCACGTGATAACACGAACTGGCATTCGTTTTAAACATCAGATGGAGACCTAACTCTCGACATTCTAAATCCTTCCTTTAAAAACGAGGTACACTGGTGGCAAGTACTCGGACCATAATTTCAGTAATTTTCTTCACATGTTTCCAGCTGATATCAAATGACATATTCAGCAGCTAACCATTAGTTTTCATCTAGATAACTCGCAAAGAACCAGTCTTAAACCTTTAAAATTTCACCGTGATAACTACTTATTTTGTATGTTAGCCATTCGTTCAGATTGAGCCACCCTTAGTAAATATGTTTGCAATCAGTCTTCGTTTAGATTCTTACTTACTTTACATTAATGTCGTCTTTCTCACTCAGGTAGAATATCGTAGCACCAATTGTATTTTAGCAGGCAAACAAGTTTTCGCCATTGGCATTATTACCTTGAATATTTTATTTGGTCTTATTGCCTACGTGACTCAACATGATGAATACCGATCATGAACAGGAAAACAGGAAGGAGGATGAAAAAGAAAATATTCCTTTCGGAATGATGAAATAAAATAATAGGTAATGTCAATGATGTGATTAACCGTTTCTATGCAGGAAACATTCTATATTGATTGACCTAACAGTTAGAATTAATGTCGGTTGGGATTTCTAATCTAGAATTAACGAATTGAAAAGGATCAAAGAATATTGCCGCTGAGTATTGACCTCAAAGTCCATATATATATTATATTTACATACACACTATCCCTGGAATTTAACACCTTAACATACATATAGATAGATAGATAAATAGATAGATAGATAGATAGATAGATCTAAACAGATTGTGAGAGATAGATAGATAGATCTAAACAGATTGTGAGAGATAGATAGATAGATAGATCTAAACAGATTGTGAGAGATAGATAGATAGATAGATAGATAGATAGATAGAAAGAAGAAACTTGGAAAATATATTTCTTAGTCATTGCCAACGAGTTTCGTCAATCCGACTGTATCAAGGTAAGTTTAAAAGTGAAATGTTTTTTATATATACATTAAATTCAAAATATGAATATCCTTACACGTTTCCCTTTATATTTTGAATTGAATGTTTTTTTTATAGTACAAAATTTAACAATAGATAGAAAAAAAGCAGAATTTATATGGCATTTTTAAAAAAAGCTAAAAAAAACAAAACAAGCGGTTTCGTCCCAGGATTTATCAAGTTTATTTTTCTGGGATGTAAAAAATATATTAGCGTGTAAAATAAATTAACGGATTTAACGAATGCAATGGAAGAGAAAAAATGATTTCAAGAAACTAGAGTCCAATAACATTCATACCCAGTAAGCATCCCCTTTTGTTTACAAAGGGAAGCCCCACGGGATCTGATATACAAGGATTCCAGAAGGATTCAGCTACTTATTACATGCTCAGCAATATATATATATATATATATATATATATATATATATATATATATATATAGATAGATAGATAGATAGATAAATAGATAGATAGATAGGTAGATTATGGAAAACTAGGTAATCCGTATGGGTAGACCCAAGGAAGAGAAAATTCAGAGAGATCAATTTAAATCCAGAGTAAATAATTTAATAAAAACAGACCACTTTAAGGTTCCATGTACTAAATTATTTACCCACAGCCCTTTTAAAGGTCTGCGGATCACCAGACTTTACTTCCCATATCGGATATATATATATATATATATATATATATATATATATATATATATATATATATATATATATATATATATATATATATATATATATATATATATATATATACTTCCCATATCGGATATATATATATATATACACGAATGGGTATACAAAATTAAACTGCAATTCATTTAAATATATTAGCTACAATAATATTCCACCACAACAATAAAATATACCGCATGAAACAGAATTTCTTTTTTTAAAACAACCGGTGTTAACCGAAAATAAAAAATATATATAATAATTTCTACACTTGAAAATTGATTTGGCATGAAATTCGGAGTTGCGTAATTAATGTAATATATTATGTATAGTTCTTTATATATATATATATATATATATATATATATATATATATATATATATATATATATATATATATATATATATATATATATATATATATATGTTTAGTTTATGAAAGACTAGTTAATCCGTATGGGTAAACATTAGAAGGATAAAATGCAGAGAGCTGAATGTAAATCCCGAGCAAATAATTTAAATAGATTTAATTTAATGTTTTTATTTAAATATATATATATATATATATATATATATATATAAGGAATATGTATAAAGACAAAAGGAAACCTTTATTAGCCGACACTTTTCGTCCTTTGATGGACGTTATTCTACCTTTATTGATATATATATATTTATTTTTTTTACATATATATATATATTTAATTATATATCAATTTTTATTTTTCATACCTGTAAAGAATAGGGTGCGGGCAAATATATGACAAGATGGAAAACGTGATAATAGCGTATTTCTTAACGAGAAGGAATTTTTCCAGCAGTTATGAAATTTATCTCATATATTAGGTTGGTGCAAAAATAATTTCGTTTTCTAACATATGTTACTATGTAAGAAAACGAAATTATTTTTGCACCAACCTAATATAAAAGGTGCCAAAAAGTGAAGGCGTTATACAACATGCATCGACAGGCGTTTACATCTAAACATTAAATCTGCTGAGTTGCAGGATTTCAATTTTGCATCCTGTATGTATATATATATATATATACATATATATATATATATATATTAGGTTTGTGCAAAAATAATGACGTAATAATGTCGTTTTTTCCGTATTTTTTAACGTCAAAAAACGTCATTATTACGTCATTATTTTTGCACCAATCTAATATTTGTACAATGAGTTACTTTATTGTTTTAACACTGATGCAAATAAGCACTAAATTATCATTAAATATTTGTCAAACTTTTTAAACTTAAGACTACATCATTCAGCTTTTTGTTGCGTTTACTTTTTCCGTTATTTTTATTAAAATGAGCACTAAATTATCATGAAATATTTGCCAATTGTCTATATCCCTGAGATGAGGTAATATAATATATAACAGTAAGATGCCTTTTAAAAATAAATCATCGCGGGTGTTATGTGTGTTTTTAGTAAAGAGATGTGCAAGGAAATGTCTGTCTTGTGATCTTTCCACATATCTGTGTGTAGAATTGTGGTGGGTGCTAGTTTCAGACAAATTCAATCTCTGCATTTTCGGACAAAAGCCAAATCGAAAACCAAGGAATACGTAGGCAAATGAAACCATACCAGAGTTCATACCGGAAAAAAATATATGCAGAAATGATTGAAAACAATGGTTTAATTTTCTTTTTCATCGCTTATGCCAAAACAAATTTCCTGAAATCCCACCCAGGAAGCAATGTGTTACCTTTGGTTTTATAATTAGAACGTGGATAAATTGAAGTAAATGATAGGTATTTCGACGCTGTTGGTAAAATTTGTTAAAGTAATCGCATTTGCAGAAGCGATTTAATAGCAACACGCTAAACGCTACCCTGTCTGGTTTCGGTAACTGAGTCAAAATTTCAAGTGTATTCTCAAAGCAATTCGTGAAATGATTTCAAGTGTTTTATATAAAGACATCGAACTGACAAGGAATTTATGCAGTTGAGAAAATATTGATTTTATTTGACAATGTAAAATCATAACTTTTAATAGATTTAGTGCAATGAATAGGAAAAAATATAGATAGAAATAAAGAAATGAGACTAGAAAAGAAAGAAAGAACAATGGTCAGAAAGAGGGGAGATAACGACAAGAAAGAAAGAAAGAAAGAAAGAAAGAAAGAAAGAAAGAGTGAGAGAAATGTGATCAGAAGATAAAAAGAAAGAAAAAAACGACGAAGGAAAGGATGGAATCATAATCAAAAGAAACAAACAAACAACGAAATAAAGTAAGAACGATAGAAATGTGGTCAGAAGATAAAAAAAAAGAAATTAATTTGTTCAAAAGAAAGAAACGAACGACAATTAGAAGAAACAAATTCTTACCTTTCTTTGAGAAAAGAAAAAACGAAAGGTAAAAAGACGGTTAGAAGCAAGAGAATCAGGTGATAAAAAGGACGGAAAAAGGAAGGAAGGAAGGAAGGAAGAAAGAAAGAAAGGAAGAAGCTCAAAGAAAAGAATAAAAGCAACCTAATTATCAAAAAATACTGCCGCAGGAAGATATCTTAAAAAAATATATAAAAATGGATATTAAAAATAATTATAAGAAGAAAGAAATAAAGATTGATATTTTCAACGAATCGTTAATCGGGGATGAACGAATCGAAAATGATCGAGGAATGCCGTTGCAAGGGTAATGAAAAACTATTGACACCGGCAAAGGCCCTCCTCTCACTTTATATATAATAATGAACTCTCCCGTCGGTTTCGACGTATGAGGATCTGTTAACTTATTGATTCAGTTATGAAAGTCTATGCGATAATCTTAAGTGGAATTTAAAACCCGCTAGTGATTTACAAAGGAGGCCACATATGGGGCAGGTGTTAGAATTGTGAGATGAGATCACTGTTAGATTGGCTGGCCTTTTAGATCTTGCTCTCGCTTCTTGAAGATGATTCAGACAAGCAGACTGAAAATTGCTGAGTCCACTAAAACATGTTGATCTAAGTTCTACCCGCTCCAGAGCTAAGCGCTCAAGGGTGTTATGTAGTATATTAACTGCTGACAAGTTGCTTTTCAGCTTGTCTTTGTATCTTCACTTTGCATATATATATATATATATATATATATATTTATATATATATATATATATATATATATATAAATGAATAAATATAAGATGTTGTACAAAATGAGCGGTGGTGTTAATAAAATAATGCTCGATATAATATAACTGAGGTATTAACTTTATATTAATCAATATTCATATTATCTCTCACCAGTAACACGACACTGATTTTCAAGCACAACAAACAAACTCAGATGTGCCCGAGCAAGCTTCTGCAACAGGGACTGAGCAGCTGCCCTGCCGAACAGGCATTCTTAGATTCGAACGACCAAACATAATATATACATATATATATATATATATATATGTGTGTGTGTGTGTGTTGTGTGTGTGTATTTGTGTGGTTGCATATGTTTGTGCGTATGTGTGTTTATGTTTGTGCGTGTGTGTGTGTTTGTATGTGCGTCTGTGTGTGTCTGTATGTGTTTGTGTATGTGTTTTGTGCTGGTGTTTTTTATATGTGTGCTTGTGTTTATGTTTGTGTGTGTGTTTATGTGTGTGTGTTTATGTGTGTGTTTGTGTTTATGTTCGTGTGTATTTGTGTGTGTGTTTATGTGTGTGTTTGTGTTTATATTACAGCTGTACAAAATATTTACTCATACATATACTTCATACAAACAGACAGAATTTAATACGCACAGACACACACAGACACATATATATATATATCGAAAAAAATAGCATTGAGAATGATGGTAGAGAAGGTGAGCGAAAGGGGAATCAAAATGAAACTTTTAATTTTGTCCAGATTTTATTGTGGAAACATCACGAAAGGACAAAACTATCATCGACATATCTGGAAAGGAAAAATCGAGAAAGCAAGTTTATTGCATTTTGGGTCTGTGAACAGCAAAATTGAATTTTACCGAACTGATTTAAACAGAGTAAATTAGTTTCGTTGAGTGGTCACTTCAGAATAGCTCAAAAATAGTTTCTTTTTATTCTAATACATTTAATTGATTTATTTTACTTAGAAAATGTATAATTTCGTAAGCGTATGACCAAACAGACAGCGTAAGGTAAAGGAAACTGCCGACAAAAAAAAAGTCTGTAGATGCATTTTTTCTTCGTAAACCAAAAACATACGTTAGTATCGACCAGTAACTAATCAATAAAAAGCTTTAATAAAATTCAGCCATTTTTTTTTTTTTTTTTTTTTTAAATTTTAGTCTTGCTTATTTTATTTTGATATTTTTTCAACTGTTTTTCCTTTGTTGTTTGTCAGGGAAATGTATCTTTGTTTTGTTGTACATTTTTCATCTTTTGTATGTGTGTACATTTATTTATTTTTGTAATGTCTACTTCACGAAAGTATTTTATGTTGTAATTTTTTAATTTCATTTTGTGAGCTGGGAAAGCAAAATTGTTGCAGAAATACTAGGTTTGTGAATGCTTCTTGAAAAACTAAAATCAGAATATATTTTTCATATATTTATAGGCGGGGAGTGCTCCATACTGCTTGTAAATATAGGTATAGATGTCTGAAGATCACTTGAGTCGTGATATAGACAGTCACGTTGCAGAGTTGATTTTTATTCTCCCACTGTTTACATTTATCTAGCTAGACATGTATAGTCTACATTTTTTCTTTTTTAATCCCGATCACTCCATGCAGAGCTGTAAATTCACTATGACACAACGGGTTATTGGTTGTGGATGTATTAGAAAACAAAAACATTATTAAAGAGCGAGAAGAAACGAAGAGTAATGAGGAACACATGAGATAGCGATTGAGGTTTTATTTGAAGATTACAATTGACATTTGAAGATTACAATTGAATGGAAATCATGGAGTCCGAAAGGAGCTCTACAAACGAGAAGTAGAAAAAAAAAGAACAGTTAGCATAGAGATTACGGATAAATCTAGCCAACACAAGTGTAAATGAATGAAAACGGGTCCCCAGTCTCTTACTGCCCTTAAATTTATAAAGTTTAGGCACCATAGCCAATAACTCACCCGGAAAAATTATAATGAAAATATTTACAGAAAGGCACAAGGAGGTAACGTTAAGATGGCGGAAAAATGACTGAAGCCGAGATGCCAGATCAAGTTCAGTAATATTGCAGATTATTTGGACTTAATCGAGGATCTCTAGATATATAGCATAGCCTAAATGTTCGAGAAATTTCGTAGAAAATATGCGTTCTTCCACAGGAACTGAACCTGTGTCATATACAGAACCTTCAATTGATCTGACATGTTATACAACAGAGAAAATACTACAGAGAAAGCGTGTGGTTAGCAATGTCCAAACTACTTTTTATAAACAACAAATCATCGACGATTGTCCCCGAAAAATCATATCTGCTAAGGAAATATACCTCAACGTAAATGTAGACAAAATATTATGAAACGGATTATGTCGGACAATTATTAAATATTTTTATCTATTTATACATTAAATTAATGGGTGCAATTTATTTAAGTAAACACTGTTTTTTAAATAAAAATTTATACAATTACATTTACTGGCCAGAATGACATTTCTAGAAAATTCAGTCAGGTAAACGTAATTAATAGTGTTTATTTAAAAAAACAGCTTTGATTTAAATAAATTGCTTTTATCAAAATAACTTATAAACAGAAAATATGTTAAAAAATTGTTGGACTTAATCCGCTTCTGCGTGTGTGTATAAATTCTATGTAAGAATTAAATTTTAGATTAATGTAGTATATGAATGCATTCAGCAATCCTTTTTAAATTGGGTAGCATATATATATATATATATATATATATATATATATATATATATATATATATATATATATATATATATATATATATATATATATATATATATATATATATATATATCTCCTTACTCTGTCCTGGACATTGAGTTCTACCAGGATTCTATCCTCTCGGAATTTTTTATTCAAAAAATATACATGTGTGTATATGCACCTGTGGATTTTGCATATATATGTATATTTACCACTAATATTATCTATCTATCTATCTATCTATATAAACATATATATATATATATATATATATATATATATATATATATATATATATATATATATACACACATATATATATATATATATATATATATATATATATATATATATATATATATATACTTAATTAATATGGCTGACGTCCGGTTGCTTCTACCTAGGATCGAAACCATATATATATATATATATATATATATATATATAAATAAATAGAGAGAAAGAGAGAGAGGGGGAGACAGACGAGCCTATGATTTCAGCAATAATGTCATTAATTTTCAGACTGTACTGTTTTACATCTTCTCATTCGCTGATTCAATTCTCGCTTTTCCATCACGCAGTACCTGTTTACTTGATGCTCCATACCTTGACGGACCTCACTGGACTCTGTCATCGATTTTCTCTACACGCTATATTTATCGGTCTGTCTGTCTGTCTCTCTTTCTCTGTTCGTGCAAATATTCTAAGAGAGCCGGAAATGGAGGGTGCGTGTGTGGGTGTTCGCGCATGTACGGCCAAAGAAACAGAAAGGGTGATACACAGTAGATAAAAAATAACATGAAAATGAAATTTTGGAAACAGACGATGGAAGAAATAATATACGCTCGCCGAATGGTAATTCGATCTGACACCGTGTATCGAACAAGGGAAGATGTACTCTTGCCATACGCATTAGACTGGTGTAAACGGCGACCACGTGAAAGTTTCTCAAACTAATTAGCAGTTCTGCCAGATACGTAAATTAATAATGTTTCGAACAGGGAAGAGAAGATACATTTCACTAGTCTATACCATCATGACTCATTCACAAGTAAGATGAATTTTTTTTCCCAGGGTGAGTATAAAAAGTTTGCCATGTCAATAAATAACAATTTATTTAAGTCTATATTCAAAATGACATCTGACATAGTTAAAACTTCAAAATAAAAATACATCTTTCTGTTCGTATATGTGATGAGTCGTAACTCCAATGTAGCCCGGCATGTTAAAAATAGTGCATAAAAATGAAAAAAATCTCAGAAAATTTTTTGGATGGCGAATGACAGTATTTGAATGTCTTGCTTCACTCATTCATATGATAGGATTTATTAAGTTGGACTTCAATAAATACAACGTCAATCAAAAAAATAAATAAATAAAAAAACAGAAAGTAATATGCAACGTTTTTTTTTTGTTTGTTTGTTTGTTTTTTTGCTCTTTTGGTTTCTCAGACGTTGTCATCTGCAAAGAGGAAAAAAAAACAACTAAACGAAATTTATTTTCCAATATGTAGAAAATAAGTTCTAAAATTTAAAAAAAAACTATTAAATATATATACATTTTACAAATGGACGCGTGGCCTTTATGTTCTATTTTAGTACGAATAAATATAATAACACATTAAAAGGATAATCAGGTAGCGTAACATTTGAAATTAAAATCAACGAGTCTGGTTCAAACCCTGCTGGATACACCTCCTCACTAAAATCATCTAAAAGCATCAATTTTCTCTCTGTCTGGGTTAAAAAGAGCTCTTTATCCTTGGGGGGCAGTTTAGGAGAATATAAAATCTGAATTCGAAAATCTTGGAGAAAGTAACTAATTCATTATCTCTCCAAAGGAACCATTTAATTCATAGACGTCATAGTGATAGCCCTTAAACCGAGTCCATCATAGAAATTCATAATGATGAATTAATAAAATCTAATCCCTTCCAATGGCTCAGTACATGTGTCATTTATAACAAATTTAGTATAAGAGATAAGGAAATTGAATATTGGGATATGAGCTAAAGATATTTTTCTCCAACGAGATGCTAAAAAAATTATATTAAACCAAAAGCTTGCCATGTTCTTAAATAACCTCTTCAGATCTAGACTCGTTTGGATGCCTTGAACAACGCCGATCTCTTTCGGAGATGTCTAAACTATCAGCTAGGTTCAACCATTTTCGCAGATCAATGATTAAAAATAGCTTCAGGCTAAGGGCTCTTCTAGATGATCTATGGTTACAGCATATGGACAAAAAAGTATTTCACCTTCCATCAATGAATAACGAGAATTTACATTCAAATGAACCTTTAAGAACGTGATAGAAAGCTGCGACCACAGTAAAATAAGAATTTTGACTCCAGAAGATGTCGGTGTGAACAATATCGGTCATCAAATGTGAGGAAAGGCTGAAGCAGAGGATTACATAATACCACAGTGGGTAACTGGATAGACAAAAGAAAGCCAATGATAGGCAACTATCAGCAAAACAACTAGCAACCAAAGCGAAATCAATCGGATTTCAAATCGAAAACATCATATTTGGTGAATGCTCTTCAAAAGGAGGAGAATTATTCATTCCAAATTCAATACCCTACTTTGAGCTTTATGCAGATCCTGGTAGATACGTGGGTTTCGGAAATTTTAGAGAAATAGCACACGTCCCAAACAAAGGATTTTGCTACCGCAGAACTGACGATAACACAGATGCTGCTATCAAATTATCGCTACGAGTGCACAGCACCGATGGTAGGCATACAGGACACGTGATACATTATCAACTATATACCAGACAAAAATAAACAATTAACTTACGTGACTGGAGAGATATAAGGAACAACAAAGTATGACTACATCAAAATAACATGTATTCTGTCATGAAGGGGAAAACTCGTCCTTAAGATATCCATTAACAATGATGTGCGCCTAATATAAACAGAATAGGGATTCATGTTTGGTAAAGTCATACATCTAAATGACAAAACAATACGTTATGAAATCTTATAGACTGAGGCTATTCAGTAAATAAACAAATAATATAAACCATAGTACGTGAAGACGCCCAACAGCAGCAACAACTAAAACTGATAGCAGATGTAACGAGAAGAGAAAATAATGATACGATCATGATGTTGACAATCTCCATTACCTTATGTAAAGGCTTTACACTGAAGCGTCTATCAATACTGAAAAGAGCGAAAATAGGTAACCGATTTGAGAAACTTGTTCTCTAGTAGAAATATTTTAAAGGAAATATACTGTTAATTTCAACCGATAGTAATGTTTACTGTTCGGTTAATAAACACCGAATCTATCATGTTTGGAAAAGGGTATGCACATCATTTAAAAAGCGGCACAAATGCAAACTTCAAACACAAGGGGAAATTTCCGGTAAGATTACTGGAATGTAATGAATGTTTTCTTAATTTTTGGTGAATTATTACTTTCTGAGTAAGGAGTTATTAATTAATTCTAGTTTTACTATTAATTGTTTTTTTTTCATTCATCCTAATAAGTACACAGACACATACACGCACACACATACACACGTATTGTATGGTTTGCGATGTGGTGTGGGCATTGAGGGTTGCTTAATGTTGGCCATAATTTAACTTTTAGTAATATTCTCCTTCTCTCTACTCTTTCCTCTGCGATGGAGAACGTTCTAGGTTGTTTTTTTTTAACTTTTTTCTGATGTCATATATATATATATATATATATATATATATATATATGCATGTTTATTATATTAAATTATATTATATTTAGGCTCTACTTTTGTATCAAGCACTATTTTTTAAAAATAATTTAAAAAAATACTAAAGAACTTTGGATTATTTACCTAACGAATTCTATTTTCTATATATTTTTACACACATTTAAATTCAATTTCAAACGTTCATATCATTGATTTCAAAGAGGACTCAATACCATGAGTAGAGTAACTGTTGTATATTATAAGTCCACTAGCAGCATGGCTCGGCGTTGCCCGTCCTTGATTCAAAAATCGTACGACTCATACAGCAATCGCTATCATTTGACTTAAAATATTTTTGCTCTTCCTTGCCTTGCTGATGTTGCTATGATGCCTTACTTCTTGCCTATCTCACACTGCGAATTTTTTCTAAGCTCTATACTAAACATTAAATCTGTTACGAAAAAAGAACTAAACAAAATGAACACAAAACGATCAGCTTTAAAAAAGGACTCGTAACTGGAAAAAACGAATGAAAAAAAAGAATGTTAACAACAAATACTTTTTCACACCCAACCCAGGTCTGCGGAATCAGAATCAACGTTGAGTTTAAGGAAGCGAATGAGCCTATTGGAGTAAAGTGCCTTGCAGATTTAAATTTTTTTTCACTTGTGACGAATGCAGCTATCGATTTTTTTTGTCACTCCAACGTGCATCCTTGATATAAAAAAATACTATTGTAAATTGTGGAGGTCTTTACATTAATATATATATATATATATATATATATATATATATATATATATATATATATATATATATGCGGCACCTTTGGAAAGTACCTGAAAAATTATACCACGGGTTGATCCAAGCGTTGTAAGTGAAACCCTGGGCAGCCGCCGATAGCTATGCTTGTCTAGCGAAAGGTTTGAGTATGTTGAAATTGTTGATCACGCAAGATAACACGCTGTTTCCATATACATGGCAACTAAGGTCTGCTTAGCAGACGTGTATAAACCACAGGTGGGCTCTGTGGGAGTTGAATAAACAGAAATGCGCCTTAGAAAGCGTCTTTAATAGGGATTGTCTAGTCATTTGGAAAGTGCCTGAAAAACCATGCTACCAAAGCGATGACGGAACTCCACCGATAGCTGTGCTGGTCAAGTCGAAGAGATGAGCGTGTTGGGCTTGGTCAACTTGTTGCTCACGCTAGATAACACGCTCCTTCCAAAGAACTGCAAGTACTGTCTGCATATAGTTGCAGTATAAACCATATACGGGCTCTATGGGTGATGAATAAACGCAAATGCGCCAGAGAAAAATGTTTTCAATAGGAATTGCATAGACGGGTATCCTCGAATACGATTGGCCATATATATATATATATATATATATATATATATATATATATATATATATATATATATATATATATATGGCATGACGATTGTGTCTAGCATGAAACAGCCTGTCGCCTCTGAGTGTTGACTTCAATGTTCACTTTTATATTTATATATATATGTGTGTGCGTTTGTATGTTTGTGCGTGTTGTATATATATATATATATATATATATATATATATATGTGTGTGTGTGTGTGTGTGTGTAATTGACGTGTAAATATGGATTTATAGCTTTTCAAGGCATCTTAACTTTTGATTGAAACCAATTTTCTGAATAGTGGGTTGTTTCTTTTTAATGTAATGACCTCCACAATTTATAATAGTATTTTTTTTTTGCATTTAGTATGATAAAGACTATTGTACTGTCGACCAATATCTGACGGAAATTAATACGAATGCTGTGGTTTAGCGTTATACGTTTTGATCGTGCACTTTAAACTGACAATAATCCGAACGCCATATTTGTTAACAATGGTCCTTTCATAAGGACCTAATAATTTCTTGTGAACGAAATGTAGAATTCTTCATGAACGAATTATGATATTGATGACTTCGTGTCTTTCCTTCTTCTACTTATATTGTCGTGAAGAATGTCTTCCAATAATCTGAATAAAGAAAATTTAAAGGCGTTAATCCACTAAATAGCGACGATGAAATAGATCCTCTTAACCTAACAAATTCCATTCGATTGTTTTTATTGATTGAAGGCACGCATTTTTCCCCAAAAGAATGGCACGTATTTTCTTTAATAAAATTGGACAAATTTGTATGGATTTTGATTTTTGATTTTTCCTCCATTGTTTTAAAATAGAAATCTCCAGACATTTTCTGCCAATTACTGCTCGTAAGAAATAACACATAATATTTAGTCGATCGATGGCTACTAAAATTTGATCGGTTTCTGATTGAGAACATTACATGGTTAGTTTGGCTCTGATTTGATTTTAAATATTGCTGGGGTATTTAATATCAAAGTTAATTTTCTTTTTTAATAAAGTGCATTTAAATATGTAAGCACATATTTGATTCGAAGAAAAGGAACTATTGGTTGTTTTTATTTGAGTTTAGTAACATCTGCTTGGTGATATTTATTATTGTAAAATTACAGAAGTATGACATGATTATTTGAAGACACAAGGCCAAATTGGGGATGGCTCGTCTTCTTCAACGTAGCTATGCAGAATAATTGATCCATTAGCAGAAATATTAAAGCTTGGAAGATGATTGCGTCTAGCATAAAACAGCCTGTCGCCCCTGAATGTTGACTTCAGTGTTCACTTTTATATTGAAATATATGTGTGTGTGTATGCGTGTTCTGTGTGTGTATATATATATATATATATATATATATATATATATATATATATATATATATATATATATATATATATATATATATATATGTTTTATAGCTTTTCAAGGCATCTTAACTTTTGATTGAAACCAAATTTTTGAATAGTGGGTTGTTATTTGTTTTTAATGTAAAGGCCTCCACAATTTACAATAGTATTTTTTTTATATTAAGGATGCCCGTTGGAGTGACAAATAGTGACTCGGATTGTGGAATCGGAGAGCCAAGTTCGAATTCCAGTTGAATCCATTGCATTCACTTACGTGCCAATATCCTTGGGAAAGGTATAAATCCTCTTCTTTTCTCTCCCAGTAAATACCACGACAGACCGAGTTCTATAGCCTTGGATGGTAACTGGTTTATCATAGAAAGAAATGGAAGCCTACTGCAGGAAAAAATTTCTGACTCGTCGGCCATGTATCGAAAGATAGGTGATCACCTAAGCGTATATCAAGCATGGCACATAACTGTGGCGTCAACATATATATGAATTTTTTTTTTATTTCCACCAAAATATTATATTTAATCTTTCGGGTTATTATATAACTATAATATCCTTTTTCTGATATGAATGCCTTTCTGGCCCCATATTTATAATTCTTCGTGCGTGGTTGGGAATAAAATGCATATACCTGAAGATAATTAGAATATTAGCATTGGAAGCATTTAAGTCCTTCCGGTGCAGGTAAATATTGGTCGATTTTATTTCAAAATGAAATTTTGCAGTTTTGCATCAAAACTATGGAACACTCCTTGCTCGAATGCGTTTCATGTTGGAATGAAAGATTAATCGCAGAAATGTAAAAATAAAAGAACGTAAGAACTATTTCGTAACAATAACTTAAATACACTAGCAGTTTACAATTTTGACCTGATATATGACCGTTTAATTAGAAGAAAAATGAATAGATTAAGAAGGAAATATATCGAAAGTGCACTGATCACACAATTCTGTACAGCCAATTTCACACTGAAATTATGTATAAATCATCGCAAATGCAATACTAATATAAGGACTAACAGTGAAAAATAGAAATCATCTCGGTGTGGTAAAATTTAAAATCCAGGAGGAATTAATGACTTTATTAAGAAAAACAAAATCGCAAGCCAAAGTAACTGAAAAGAGTTGAATAACCATCTGAATAGTACAGTTTCTGCTAAAACTGTTCACCGTGAGTTCCATAAGGCTGCATATCATGAAATAGCCGCTATGAGGAAACCTCTTCTCTTCACTCGCAACATTCAAAAGATGTTGAAGTGGTGCAGAGATCACAATCCCTGGTCTGCAGACCAATAGAAGCAAATCATATTCTCAAACAAGTCCAGTTTTTCTCTTTTCCGAACTTCAGGGTGAGTTTATGTGTGGAGGCAGCCCGAAAAAGCTTACAACCCTGAGTGTCTTCTTCCAACAGGGAAGCATGGAGATTGTTCAGTGATAGTTTGGGCCGCAATATCAATAGTTGCCCTGCATGGTAGAATCAACAGCAACTATTACCTGAACATTTTGGGAGATCATGTTCATCCAATGGTCAAGACTTTATTGCCTGATGGTGACGCCATATTCCAAGCCTATAATGCTTCAATACATACCGCTCGAGTGGTTAAGAATTGGTATGAAGAGCATGAAAGTCAGCTAGAACAGATGGAATGGCCTCCCAAATCTCAAGATATCAATATTATTGAACATTTGTGGTGCATTTTGGAGCTTCAATTTAGGAGCCGCTATCCTCCACCGTCGTGTGGTAAAGTGCTGGAGAAGGTTTTAATAAAAGAATGACTGAAAAAGTATCTGGATGAAGTCAGGAAGCTGTATGATTCCATTCCTAGACGTATTAAAGCTGCCTGTGAGGCTAAAGGAGGACCAACTCCATATTAAATAATTTTTCTTTGAATTTACCAATTGTTCCAATTATTTTGTCCAACACCTGTGTATATATATATATATATATATATATATATATATATATATATATATATATACCCAAGTATATGATTAGTGTATATGGAAGAAATTCCAATAACCAACAATTACTATTCTTAAAAGAGTGCTCAATACAGAGTAGAGCAGATAAAATTATTTATTGAATATTATATATTTATATATATATGGCCGTGCGTCTCGAAAAGGACCCCCGATCGGTTGTGAACTGGGGCAGGAATTGGCTGGTCAACTTTAATGCCACAAAAACAAAACTGCTCTCTATTAATCACCACCAAGATCCTTCCCTGCCCTCCATTAGAATGTCTGACGCTCAACTTCAGGAGAGCACCTCTCTGCGGCTGCTCGGTCTCACGTTGACTGCTGACCTGAGATGGAACAAATACATTGAGTCAAATACGTCCACCGCAACAAAAGTTGGTTCCCTGTTGCGCGCCAGGAAATTTTTCTCCCCAGAATCGATCCTTCAAATCTAAAAATCAACAATTCGCCCTTGCATGGAGTATTGCTGCCATATATGGTCTGGAACCCCTTCTGTTTGGCTCGGGGTTCTTGATAACCTCTAGAGGCGAATATGCAATATAATTGGCCCTGTTCTGAATTCTCGTCTACAGTCACTCTCTCGCAGACGCACCGTCGCTTCTCTCTGTCTTTTTTATTAATGCTTTCATGGTAATTGCTCCAAGGAGCTGCATTCGCTGGTTCCCAGACTTCATGAATTCAAGCGCCCTACGAGGCTGACATCCGCTCTGACCCTTTCACTGTCGAAATTACTAAATGTAGCCGTCTCTTCTACTCCAATAACTTCATGTTTCGCACCTCTTGCCTGTGGAACTCCCTTCCCCATTCCAGTTTCCCTGAGAGCTATAATCTGCAACTATTCAAGTGTAATGTCAATTCGACCCTCTAAGTGTTGACTTCTATGTTCACTATTATATTTATATATATATATATATATATATATATATATATATATATATATATATATATATATATATTGATGCATGTTTCATTAAATA
>OZ010581.1:26141431-26166431 GCA_963932145.1 Acanthosepion lycidas
TTTTTGGATTCCACAGATGGACTACTAATGGGAAAAGTGACTTGACCCAAAGAGTTGTGAGTTCAATTCCTGGCTTCAACAGAGGGAACAAAAACTGGGAGACTTGAGTTACTAATAGAAATTAACTAAAACTGAAATAGCACAAAAATGCATGACACGTGGAATTAGAACAATCTACGCTTGTGGACTAAATAAATGGTTCTGTTTGAAATTCCGACGTATATCAACTGAAGGTAGTCGAAGTGTATAACGAAAGAATCTTCGTGAATATGACAATAAAGAGGAAGACAACAGTTCGAATGATAGTGTAAATAAATAGTTTCTGCACTGAATACAAATCTTACTGGTAAACGAACCTTCCATCATTATTGTATTTCCTATCACGGCTGCATAGTATGATATATGCACAGTTCTTCATCATTCTATTCTTTGGTTTTGATTTCCTGTCTGAAAATTGATCTTCTAGATCTAGAAAATAGAAATAGGTTCGCTTTGGTTGTGCTTTAGGGATACAGTTCTATGTCTCGAGTTATTTGGTATGTTAAAGTTTTCCTATTATTTAGAGCACCAAAGAAAAGATTCCCAGTAATCTTTGAACCATTAATGTGTATAATATTTCACAAATAAGGTTTAAGATAAAGTCGATTTTTTGTATTACAATTCACCTTCATGGCGTTGAAGGTCATAGCTCTAACGTTTACAATTCCACACTAACTTTCAGAGTTGTATGCCTTGGATCCATATTAATTATGAGTGTGGTAAGTTATTGAACAGTGGGTATATTTCTAGCACTTTAACTTTTAGGGTTTTATAAACATTGTTATAAAATTTTCAGCGTTTTTGCATGAACGGATGTAGAAAATGTAAAGATATATTTTTTACTGTATATATAATAAATTTTGAGAAGCAAATAAAAATCATGAAGACTAAAAAAACATACGACAGAATTATTAAACTGTTGTGGATTCCGGGTTGAAATCCGGTACCAATAAATAACAAACGCCAGGAATAAATATATGAAAATAATGTATTAACGTAATAATACAAACTGGTAAAGCAGGTTAGTAGTTCCAGGAACACGGGTTAGTAGTAAATATATATATATACAGTTTTTGGTATTGAAGTATCGCTGTATGACTTCTTGCTGAGTCTACGTGCTCGCTCACTGTGGCTCCGACAACGCTGTTACCTCACCCTCACACTTCCGGTTACCTACAACTTTTTACTCTGTCACTCTGGACTGGACTGGACTGGACTGGACTCGACTCGACTCCACTCGACTCGACTCGACTCCACTCCACTCCACTCCACTCCACTCCACTCCACTCTTCGGTCTTGCTCTCAGGTCTTCCCGTAGCCGTAGTATATGTATATACTGGGTGAGTCCATTTGTGTATAAAGGGGAGGATCACTCAACATAAGCAAAACGATTCCTACTCATTACATATGTATAAATAAAAGAGAGTCTGTTGTCCAGTAAGACAAATACAAAAGTCACCTTGTCAAACCTATTAACAAAAGCAAGGACAAAAATGCTTTCATTTCTTCCAAGGAAACATTTTTCCAAGCTCTGATTTGTGAGTTGGACTTTGTTGTGTCACATAATTTTTTCACATTGTTTGCATACCAGTTTAGTTTCCACTACCATTAATTGAATAACTATGTCAGATAAAAAAACGCATATTCCTCACTAGCTTCTTCATTAACATTTGTAAGTGCAGGAGTATAGGAAAACTCTGGTAGCCAGAGGTGATCGTATGCTTGTGATGGTTCAAAAATTTCACCTTCTTGGTTGGAATCACTTTCAGTCTCACTGTCGTGCCATCACCAATATCTGTGGGGGTAAATCCGAGAAATTCTTTTTTGTCGCTCTCACTGTCCATGACAAGTTCCTCTATCATCATAAGAGATTCACACCTTGCCCCTGGGGTCACTATTGGGATTGAAAAACAAATGTTTTCAAAAGACTTTATTAAAATTTGTTGATAAAACAACTATTTTAATTAGGACAAAATGACTGACATCCGGCCATTTCCAGTTCATATCACATGGTTAATGGTGTCGTTTCCATAGTAATAGGTTATTTTTATTACGTTGGTGCAAAAATAATATCGTTTTCTGACGTTAACAAATACGTCAAAAAACGATATTATTTTTGCACTAACCTAATAGAAATGTACTTACCCTTTGAAACAAAGCTATGTCATTCAACAAACATGTCCGCTCAGAGAAAGAGAGCGCTTGTTGACATGTAAACCTGTAGAATTGTCAAGGTTAATGCCCTTTTCTCTATTATCTGTGATTAGACATGCTTCATTGTTAAAGTGGGTGAAGTGGTTTACCGTTGTCTTCCCCGCGGTATGCAGGGTTCAAGAGTCTAGTCTACCTTTCTATTTAAATCCTTAGCTGGAGAGACACTCACACATTTTTTTCCATAAGGGAATTAATACCAAATCGAACGTAACTATCTAGGCCTCGATTTGCACTCAGCTCATCGATTATACCGTCAGTACTTCGTGTAGATGCATCACTCGTATACCCTTATGTTAGCAGACGTATATAGGGGAATTCATGTCATTTTCATAATGTGGCAATGATTTTTGTGAATTTTACCGAATTCTAGATGTTTCACATTATAAACCATATTTAAAAATATCCACAAAACATATTTTAACAAACAGTTATCGTAACAGAAAGTGCGCTAACTTTACAATTAAAATATTTTGAACTGAAATTGAAAGCAGAATCATATGAGATAATGTCTAAAAAATTAAAAAGACAAATTTTATATCAAAGGCAGACTAGAAGATGTTCTTTCGGTGCAATATCAGATTTTGTCTGAAGGCGTTCGTAATAAGCAATGCATTTCCAATCCCGCCAGGTACATAGAAAAACTTTGTCTTAGCTGTGAAGGCCTGGACTGATTGAAATACGGATTTTATCTCTTCAGAACATTTGACTTGAAAATAGCGATAAAATAGCGAGATGCTTGTGGTGCTGTTTAGTGTGTAGGGTATTTTATTTATTTATTTATTTTTTTTTTTGTAGAGTAGAAACTAATTCATCACCCACAAGGATGCAAAGAGGGTCCCGAACTAGAAATTGTAGAAATGACAGTTGCAATCTAGATATGGCAGCAGTACTCCATTTTTAATCTAATCTGGCTCTTGTAAAGACAGAATATGGCCGCAGGAGCCAGCTACTTGCTGGAGCTGTACAAGACACCGATTATTTTCCACTATATTGAGGTCTGACGGGAACTTAAGTCACAACAGATATTCAAGGCAAAGAACATCTTTAAAAGAATGATAGATGTAAGTTTTGGCTCTAATCAGAGATGGCGCAACGTTAATATGTACTCCCAAAAAACCTGTAGTTAATATAAATTTTAATATACTTTGGAACACATTGACAACTAAATGGGTCATGCTAAATAAAGTAATAATAAAATAAATACAATTTGAGTTGATTGGTTAATCTGTATGATTCTATTAAGGGTAAACCATCGATTGTTCAAATCAGACGAAACGCTACAATAATGATATATTCATGTGTTTAAAAGATCTGTCACAGAATTTCTAACGTTCCACTCTAAATAATTCCAGTATTGTATCATTAGAGTGTGTGAAAAGTATTTTCGGCTCGCATATACTGTCCTTAGATATGTACATACATAATGGCTGGGCATTCGTATCCGAATGTAACATCTGCTAGGGCGGCTAGCTAATTCCCATTTCAAACGCCCTCTCAGGAAGATTTGTGTTTGTGCAACACCCTCAGAGTCCACCTTAGGATCAGCTCTTAATCTGTTACTGTCAGAATACTTTTTAACGAAACAACATCGATTACCTGAAATATTTACAATTTAAAATTTTGCTGTCATTTTTAACCTCCCCAAAATGATTTTCAAAATGATAGTGTTTTGAAATTAATTGAAAATGGCACAATCTATTTTGCACACACACATACACACACACACATAGATAGATAGATAGATAGATAGATAGATAGATAGATAGATTATTGTTCTCACCTTTGTTGTTGCTATCACAGTCGTCCAGTCGTTTTTCTCTCCGATCATCACCAGGTGTATGTTTAGTGGTGTGGGCTTTAGGATTAAAATAAATGGTTGATTTACGCACACCAAGAAGATTAATGGAGGATGATAAAGACGAGGAAAGACAAGGGTAATTTTAACAAAAAATACAAAGAATTTATTTACGGATTCACAAGCTTGAAGTTGTTTCATTAGCCAGTTTCAGGAAAATAAATCAGAATTTTTTTATAGTGCATAGTTTTAACGAATTGTCATGGAAGGGAAATGTTCATGCAACAGATTAAATAATCTGATAATATTCAAAAATGCTTAAAACAAGATGGTTGGTCACAGAAGAGATACATGGTTTGCATACGTTTAAAAGTCGACTAAGAGTGATAGTTTGAAATACTGGGCTTTATTGGATTCGTAATACGTAAAGATTTTTCAAACGAACGATTTTTTTTCAGCTGAATTGAAGTTACCAATAATTCTATTAGCTGAATCGAAGTTACCAATACTTCTACTAGCTGAATCGAAGATACCAATAATTCTACTAGCTGAATCTAAGTTACCAATAATTCTACTTGCTAAATCCAAGTTACCAATAATTCTACATGTGTTAAAGAAACCGGAATGCTGAAATTGTCAATGGTCAGGTGTTAAAGCAAGCGTTACTGACAGCGTAGGTCTTTAATACGTATATAATAAAGTCTAGATTTATCTAAGGCCAAATGACAATGTCCGTGTTAACAATGGCGTAGTGCATCGTGGGATTGAAACATGACATTGGGCGGTTTCTAATTGACAACAACTTATCAATGAGAAAATCTTATGTTGTTTTATCGCTTTCAGTCAAAGAGCAACTATTTCTCTTGGGACTGGCACTCTTTTAGTGAGACCTTTTACGTCTGAATTTATTAGATGTCGTCAGCCATTAACGTGACTTCTTTGGGCATACGAAGTAAAAGAATCATGAGACCATTTTTGAGTGGGGGTGTTTTTAAGATGAGATCTCAAGAACAGATGTCAAAGTAAGTGAGATTGACAATGGTTATGTCTGTCAAAAGGCGAAATGAAGGAAAAATAAAATTATATAAATAAGGTAAACTGAAATAGTCAGAGTAATTTTTAACATCCTGCTATCATGAGTGTAATTGGAATATATGCATAGATATTCGCTTTTCACAACCAATTTTTCTTTCTTCTTTTAACCTATATCTTCTTTTTCATTTTCCCTTATCTTTTTCTGAGGAAGTTTGACGTTGACAATGCAGAACACTGGATGGGAGTTCTATTTTTTTTTACTTATAAACCAAAACTAAACATAAACTAACCTTTCGGGCAGTAATACGCAAAAATATTTAAACAGAAACAAAACTGAAGAATCAGAAATCTTTAAAAAGACCGTCGGATATTGTTAGATATTGCTGGCTCAAATTCGTGTTATTTTTCTAAATAATTTAGCAAAGAACGCCTGCATCAATATAATCTTGGTCGTTTTACAGCCTATACTGTGATGTGTATTCGCCGACGCTTAAATTTAATCTAATAGAGAGTACAAGATTTTTAAAGTAAAATCAAAACAGATCTTCCGCTTTTTTCTTTCATATCTTTATTTTCAATCATATTACCGTATATTTTGTCCATCTCTCAAGGACGAAGTGTCTTTTTTTAATATCAGAGTGACTCATTCTAACCAGTTCACTCGCCCTTGCCGTTTTCCGCATTAATGTTCTTTTGTCCAGTTTAGTGTTGCAGCATCACCACGCTGCAGCTACAGCTTCATCTGGCTAGATTATACTGCTCTATTTTCTGTAGGAAGCCGAGTATTTTTACGGAGTAGAGTTGCCAGTTCGATACGCAATAGGTTTTGAACTCTGACTTGTATTCCTCTTGGTAAACCAATGCTAGAGCCACCATGCAAGGGAGTAAACGGGAATTTGAACTGTTCACGCCGATTACCAAATTTCACGCCTACAACCACTAAATAGAACACTATGTTCAGTTTACATGAGCATGCCGTTCTCATTCTTAAATCTCCCATGGTTGTCTTTCCTGTCGTATTTTCATAAATGATAACCTTTATCAATGATGCCATTATTCATTCTGCGCTACATCCTCCAGAGATTGAACCCACGACTTTCAAGAAAAAATATATATTTACTAAGCCATTTCCCTTTGAAACGCTCACGTTGTGCAGTGGTTGCAATGCTTCGACAAACAGAAAAAAAAGGAAGTATTTGTCTATATTTCTGGGATGATTTATTATGTACACTATTTACATTATTCGGACTATTCTCCTCATCTCACTATGTTTATCACAACATTTCGGCCGATGTACGCTCCGACCTTCTTCAGGTGTTTGGAATGTCAAACTGAACCCTTTTTTCGCTCACTGAGGTAGATTGTTCTAGTTCCACGTGCCATGTATAATTGATGTCAGTTATCTCCTGTTAATTCCCCTTTCCAAGTTCTCCGCCGCCTTAAACAGGTATTGAACTCACATTTTTGGGTCCTGTCACTGGATCTAACTAACTCCTTTATCTACTGTGCCATGTGTCTTTGAGGACATCTGTGTATGAATTTCTGGGTATGAAAAACCTAA
This sequence comes from Acanthosepion lycidas, assembly GCA_963932145.1. NCBI lineage: Eukaryota > Metazoa > Mollusca > Cephalopoda > Sepiida > Sepiidae > Acanthosepion > Acanthosepion lycidas. The sequence continues at coordinate 26,148,076 of OZ010581.1, forward strand.
TGTCTTCAGTTCAATTTTTACCAGTGCTGATATTGCAGTTTTTGCTGTTATCATTACATGTTTTTACCAGAGCTCATATTGCAAATTTTGTTGTTATTATCGATTTTCTCTGGCAAAAACTTAAGGAATGAGCACATATGCGAGGCCACAAAAATCTCCTGAGCCGACCAAGCATAGAAATGAATACAATATGGGGCCAGAGAAAAGCGACAATGACAACAAAAATTGCAATTACTAATAACTGACATCCATTAGACATTGCACGTGGAACTAGAACAGTTTACCTCAATGAGCAAAATAAAGAGTTCAGTTCCAACCACCTGAAGAAGACCGGAGCGTAATAAACATGGCGACAAAGATGAGGACAATAGTCCGAATAACGTAAATAGTGTAAAAAAGGAAGTGTTTTGAACTATTCGACTTATGACAGACGGGTGTATCTCCATCTTGAAATGCGAAAACTATTCAATGTCAATACTGAATGCCGTGCGCATGCGTAAAAATATACAAAATAAAAAAATGAAGCTGCATTTAGTGCGCTGATTAATGGTTCCAGTCAGATAACTTGTCAGTAAATAGATTTGGGTATTGGCAATCTACAGTTGTACTGAATTGTGTCATTTATCTGCTTATTTCGTGGTAAACACAAGCAAACCTTAAACAGGTTTATAATAAACCGATTAAGGAGATAAAATAAATAAGAAATGTTTTCCAACTGGCTGAATTAGGCAGGGTACGTGATTGAAAAGGTCTCAGGTAATAGATGCTGGTTGAATTAAGTACGCATCCTGGCTGAAAAGTTATATATTCCCCTGCTGTGTTTATTGTTCGTTACAGGAATATAAATACAGATTTCAGAACGGCAATCTTCTACACTAGAAATCTCTCTCCAGTTAGAAGATTAGCGTGGCAAAATTCTCGATTTGTCATTTCCCCTATGTAATCATTGGCGTAGGCTCGGTTCAATAATATCGGCATGGTGGAGTAATTGATAGAGGTTCCAATCGGAAAGATGTGTTCGAATTCCAGTCGAGTTTATTATATTCACTTACGTGCTAAAACCCTTGGGAAAGTTTCTCCCTAATGGTTAAATATGGGTAAATAGCAGGACATACTGAGCCTTGGTTGGCGACTAGTCTAGAAGGAAAGCTCTTAATGCAAACCAAACTGGAGAGGGTTGAGCTCCGTCATGAAAACACCACTGCTACTACGTCAACAGTATATATGGTTCCCTTACGACCCTAATTGGTTATGTGATCAAGTATGTCACTCGAAATGGTGTTTGGCTACTAGAGTTGCATTTTCCCTTAGTAAACCGAGTCGGTTGTGTCGCTACTTTAAGGGAAATCTTCAAACCAATACACCAAAGATACATTGTCTCTGTCCCTTATAAAAATGAAATCACTCTCAGAATATTTTGTAGTATTAGCAAAACGTCTATGATCTACTGCTATTGACACCAGTAGATACATTCTGCTGATTAATTGTCATTTTTTGAAGAGGGAGATATATATGAGACAATATTCTCAATACAAATATTTGCTAACCGTCGTTCCTAAGTGGAGGAGGGAATTGTCACTGGGTCACTTCTTTCTAACCAGGAATTCTCATTAATTACTGATTCGTCAATTTACGGTCAGTGAAAACACCGCGACGTCCTTCATCTATTTCTTTTGTTTTATAGAACTTGCGACCGTTAACTGATCTTACGATATACACCCTATCTCATAAATAAGCTATATGCAGTTATTTATTTTCTAGAAGATTATTTCTCACTCTATTTCTTAAGTTGCTCTTCGATTTTACACAGGCAATGCCCCAACAGTGTGTTACACCTAAACAATCTTCTTCACTTATATTCGCTCATTTTGAGTAGTAGTAACTGATTGTTACAACGTGAATTGACTATTTATATTTTCATACTCTTCATGTCTGGAACGCTTGATTTCATCAACATAAGCAGGCTTAATTTTTGTCTTCCAATTTTTAATTTATTAGAACTTGAAGACGCGAGATACGAAGACGTTCAATAATGAAAGTCTCTCGACTCTTAACCGAACAATGATCAACCTGTAATCAGGATAAAGAGTGGCGGCGTGTGTTTGAGGTAAAATCGTTATGCATTGCTACAATTCATAGGATATACGGGGGAGACAACAATCTCCTGAGATAAATTTATTTAGTCAGTATAGACATAGTTTTCTTTGAATATGTTCAGTAAATATAGACTGTTACCAAAATTATTTTCATATATATGGCACTTCTTTGTTTAGAATTAATTTGTGTTAACGTCTGTTCCTATTTTCATTGGGCGTGTTTCTGGATATAAAACGCACCGGTGTAAAACACGCATCTAGAATTCATCAAGGGATAATTAAGAAGAAAGTAATATTCAGCTTACGATTCCTTTACCCACACACACACACACACACACATATATATATATATATATATATATATATATATATATATATATATATATATATATATATATATATATATATATATATATATATATATATATATATATATATATATATATATATATATATATATATATATATATATATATTACTTTAAGGTCTTGACTACAGAGTGCGTCAATCACCAAGCAAAGTGTTCTACGGGAACGCGGGTTCGAATCCTGCCAGAGACCGCATATTTTTCTCTAAGATGTCTTGAATATGTTTCAGACTATTATTTTTTAACAACAGTGTATTTTAGCTTAGACCGTCTGATCTTTAAGGTCAGATTGGAGACAAAATAGGAATGTCTATTTTGATTGGCTGAGCCGAACCTGGGAATGTTAGGGAGATAAGTTTTTACACGTCATATACAGCAGACGTGATTATTCCGTTCCTCGGGCAACTGGCTCCCTAGTGACACCACTGGCTAGTTAAAAATGTTCACAACATAAGCAGGTTGTATCATCACTACAAAAGTAGACATTTTGTTACCCGATTTCCCAATTAACACCATCACTTGATAAGGCACCAGAAGTGTTGAAATTAAATAGCCATTTTTTTTTTTTGTAGTGTTGTTATAACATGCTTATACTTACCTGGCACATGTCATTTTTCTCCAGACGAGGCTCTGCCGAAGGGCAGAGTCTCGTCTCGTCTCGGGAAACAGACTCCGTTTTTACGTGGTCTATAGGGAATTTTGCCCGAGCCTACGGGCTCGGATACCCTACTTTAAAAGTCGGCCTTGTGCCACATTTTACTGCGGGGGGCAGCGAGCAAATAATTATAAAATGTTTATTTTATATTTGAATAATTATTTGTTCTACTTTGTACTGAGCACTTTAAAAAATATCGGTTTTGGTTATTGGTATTTTATTCCATCTATACCAAGTATTCATTCATATATATATATATATATATATATATATATATATATATATATATTTCACTCAATACTAGGCTCTTCGGCCAGTCTAGTGGGAGAGTCATTGTTATACGATGTGTATGATATGACTGGACGAGAAGTTGTCAAAAATATTGTAATTCGGAAAATAGGTCGGATAGATAATAATTTACTTTTTACTTGAAGATGTCAAGATTAATGTGTTCCAAGTAGCAGCTCTGAGGGTTTCTGCTCTACACATAAGTTGGAAAACAAAGTACAACTTCCTTCTTACATTTTAAATATGGGGAATTCAACTCGCTGAAATTTGACAGAATTCCGGAAAACGGAGGAGGAAGTATGAGTGATAAATGTCTACGTTCAAATTTATAGCTTGTCAACTAGACTCGAAACGAGACCTCTTTTAGTTGTGAAGAAACAGAAAACGATTTAACTCACTGGACAGGTTACACACACGTGATCGAAATGCAAGTTTTTTTTTTTTTTTATTTACGCGTCGTCGTAAGATTTTTGTAGGGCAATAGCTACGAGAAATTATCGATCATTTCCGAACCACTTTAACACGGGTATGAGATGTGGTTCACTTAAAGCTGTTCATTTCGAAACACGTTTGTCGAGTAGCACCATCTAATGAACAGCAAAAGAAGTAAAGGGCGAAAATGGACAAGCATTCAGCTGGCAATGTCGTCACGCACTGGTATTCGTTGTTGGTTTCTTATAGAAATCAGGCCCGATTCCCAATGCCTCCTACGCACTCAACACTTCCCAGGTCCCGTGTAGGGTGGCAATCAGTGTTTGCGGGATTTGTTAGAAAGATTTGAAATCGGGCCAAACGGGGGAAAAGAGATGAAAATTTCCGGTCTCCGTCTAGTTGGTCTGTTCATACAGGAATGATTTCAACTGAGATCACAAGTGCCGATGTTGAGTTGCCAATCAGAGAATACGTACGTATTCGACACGAAACGATAAAAGCTAAAAAGCCTCCGTAGATAAGTATGTTTGCATAGATTTCCATCCATTTACGCCCCATAAACCTTTTCGCTGATTGTCAGATGGTGACCAACGGGGTGAAAGCTAAATGGTTTATCGCGCATTTAGTGACATAGTAATTGTGAGTTCAATCTCTTGGCCGTGCAGCGTGTATCTGGATTCATTAAAAAACAGGGCGAGCAATACTCAATAAGAAACATACCAAGATTTCTGTAGACATGTTCAGTGGGACGAGAGCATTCTACCCCGATAGATTTAATAAAGGGCTTAGTTCGAAATGTTCTGAATGTTTCCCGGGTCAACATGGACTTGAGGAAGGCCGTAGCACTCGAGGGCGAAAACGTTGCGATAATAACAACAATAGTCAGCAGAGTAATAATTTAAATAAAATTTACATATATATATATATATATATATATATATAGGGTGTGGACATATATTCCACAAGCTAGTATACAGTGTTTATATCGAATTCATGCACACAGACACACACACACAAGCACACAAGCGTGTGTGTGTGTGTGTGTGTGTGTGTGTGTCCATGTGAGTGGCATTATTTGTTTCAAAACATCTTGTCATTGTGACCCTTGTATACCACAAATGCTTGAAGCGTTACAAATCCCCTAGCTGACTAAAGGGCCACTTTAGTGACCCCGGACATTTATGCGTTGTCAATTCAGCGATTATAAAATTAATGAGAAAGGAAACACCGATAAAGCCTTAGATATCAAGCCTGTATATATATATATATATATATATATATATATATATATATATATATATATATATATATATATATTTCTGATTAAAAAATTTAGACATGTTGTGCTTACTTATCTTCAAGAAGATCCTTTCGTTATAACACAGGAGAATTCCTGTTTCATGATAAAAGACCGCATGGAAGGCACACTGGTTATACTTACTCCGAGTGCTTTCGATATTTTTTCCAGTATCATCCTCAGAATTTTGGTGTCTAAGACAAATAGTCCTCTTAGTTGTGATTACAAATAGGATCTTATTGAAGATAAGTAAGCACAATATCTCTCCATTGTTTAAACAGACATCTTTAAATGAAAATACGCACCCAAAATATATGATATATATATATACACAGGTAAGATGAGAACGAATAGACTACTATTCCGATGTTCGTAACATTTAATATAAAGAGGGATCTTTAAAAAGTAGCCCAATATTCTTTCTTTTAGGATATTAATCAAAAACATGTCAATAAACGCTACACAATAGCAGGCTAGTTTCAATGCGAAGCACCGCATCTCATCGGGCGATTTTAAATGATCGTCAATATATATATGAAATTTTCATTAAATGCATGTATAACTCTATGCATGTACATAAAAATCTACACATTCAGTTAGAATTTAAAATTAAAAAAACACACACACACACTTTACAATGGCTAAAAACAGACGACAGCTCTCTGACAGACAAAACAGTCGGACATTTTTTACATAGTGTATATCCAGAAAAAATATACGGTCACAGAAAAAAATAAATAAAAACATTAAACCGCTGCCAGTTCAGTCGTCTTTAATGTAAATTCTATAAAAGAGATTACTGCACAAATACACAATTTCATATATATATATATATATATATATATATATATATAATTTTTTTTATTTAGATAATAACAAGTAACTGCAGCATAGATATTTATTTATCTACAAAGCTAAATGATATAAGCCACAGAATCGTATATTTAATTAAGACGAAATTCCATATACTGAAAATGGTTTTTCTTTTGTTACGTCTGAAGATGGGTTCTTTAAATGCTATGAATTTAATCAATCTTTCTTCCTGTGCTTTTGGTAACCTTAACCCTATTTTGTTTTAAGGTCACTTTCCCCGATTATTTTCTTCTCGAAGATCTTTGAATATTTCTTCTATTCCCATCTCTAACTCTTTTAATGATGTACCACAAGATCCCAGCTGGATTAATATCTGGAGAGATGGGATCCATTTGTTATGAAAGCGATATGTATGCTAAATAATAACACGAGACTTGGATTCCCTCAAAGGCATTTTACATTTTATCCAATCGGGCGTTTTGTCAATTAATCTCAACCTGTCTGTGTTGGCGTTCTTCCGAAATGTGAACATTACATTATTGTTTACGAAGTCTAAGTGAATGCCTAACTCGTTGATATATATATATATATCTCACATAATCTGCAGTGGGTGGCCAAAAATTCACCCCAGGTTAACCTTGCACTTTACTTCGTTCCTTGCCAGGTTTGATAATGTGTATAAATATCTGTTCGATTATGATACAACGCATTTAATTCTTCTGATAACTCCGTCCTGGGTATGACGATAAACCACATCCAGGTCCTGTGTATGACGATAAACTACGCCCAACAGCAAGGCCTCTGATCAGGAGGTTTTGAAGAGTGTGGAACCACCTCTTGCTATTATATGAAACTGTAAAAATAGATTTTAATACCAGAAATGCATTTTTTTTTAATTATTGCCAGCAATACATTTTTGAAGAAAAAAATATTACCAAAAATAGATTTATGAAGGAAAAAATATTATCAGCAACAAAATTTTTGTTGACATTAAATAAGCCATTAAAGTTGATATGCTGAAAACAGAACATACCAAACTAAATCTTCTGATAACTTTTAAACATTTGGTTTATTTTGTTTTACGGCATATCAACACCTCAGTGGGCTATTTAATGCCGGTAAGATTTTTAGATAGGTTCGTATGAATAGAATATTTATTTATTAGTTATTTAAAAAAAAAAAAATGCATTGCTGCTAATTGTCTTTTTTTCAGCCCTGTCGATGAAAGGTAGAGAGGGGTCTCTCAGGTGATTAATGGAGAGAAGTTTAGTTTAGGAGTCGATGAAACTGGCAAGCTATCTTCTGCACCAGTTAACGACGGTTTTGAGGTCGTTTTGTACATCAGCTCCCATTCTGACTGATCTGCCTTACTACATGAAACAGAATGTCATCTCTGAGTTTTGACTTCAATCCTCACTTTTATATTTACATACGCTCTATATCAGTTATTGAACACTTTATCCCATACATATAGCATACATTAAATCTATAATTCTTCATAAATATATATATATATATATATATATGTGTGTGTGTATGTATGTATATGTATATATATATATATATATATATATATATATATATATATATATATATATATATGATGTTTAGTAAGCAGATATGAATCCAAAGAGAGTTCAATATAAATACAAAGCAATATTATAGCAATAATGAATAAGGAATCCATGAAAATCTATTACGTGATAATAATTGTATTTCATGGGCTATTAGCCAATCATTCAGTCCAAAAATTATGGCGTCTGAATCATTGGGCAATAGCCCATGATCTAAAATTATTACCACATAATGGGTTTTTAAGGAATACTTATTCATTATACACACACACACATATATATATATATATATATATATATATATGTATGTGTGTGTGTGTGTGTGTGTGTGTGTGTGTGTGTGTGTGTGTGTGTGTGTGTGTGAAAAGTGTCTGTATATAAATATAATTAAATATATATATATATATATATATGTATAATTATTTATATATTTTATGCGCGGTACTTATTAGAATATATTATTAGAATATATATATATATATATATATATATATATATATATATATATATATATATATATATATATATATATATATATATATATATACACAGAGAGAGAGATATTTGCCCAATGCATTTTGAAGACGAAAATGTGTATTGTGTGTGTATGTATTTGTTTGGTTATTCGAAATAATAAAATGTCATATTTTACTGAAAGCTGGCGTGGCTCGTGACTAAAATGAAAGAATGAAAATAATTGACTTTCAAAAAAAGTCTTTTGACATTTTATTTTATTTGCATTAAATGTCCGAATTTAGAGATAAACATCCATCAGAATGGATAGATTTGCGTTGTCAATGTTGACTATGTTATAAATTATCGCAAATGATGCCTCCAAAGTTATACATTAATGAAGTCCAAAATGGGCGAATGCATTATCGGATATTTTTTTTCGAAATATTATACTTTCATGAGCGTTTTTTCCAATTGTCATTAACGTATAACTCGGTGGGGATCATTTACCCAATTGTACATGTGTATGTGTGCGCGTGCGCACGCGCGTGTGTGTAAATGATAAAATGAATGATATGCAATATCTATACAAATTATAGTTGGGTATTAAATAATTTTGTATTGCTGTCATCAATTCACTCCTTACAAACATAGTCAAAGCAACATATGTTTCTCAGTTTCTGTTGAGGGTGTTCGTACAGCGTGAAATCTTGACAAAAAAGAATAAAATTTTAAACTGTTTCTTACATTTACCCTCTTGCCAGAAACTAAACCTTCCCAATCCTAACGAAAAAGCTAAAGAAAAGAAAACATACATTTACCCTCTCATATATATATATATATATATATATATATATATATATATATATATATATATATATATATATATATTAAATGGGCACTACCAGAAGTTATTGGCCGAGTGTGGCGATCCGGGCATGTGGCCCGATTTGAAAGTGCTTGAAAACAATATCACCTGCTGACGAAGTCTTTGTGTGTGAAGTTTTGCAGGCAGACTTGTTTGTTGATGATGTTTGGTGACTGAGGGTTCGGCCTCACAGGCTTGGAACAGTAGATCACGGCAGGTAAAACAGCAATTAATGTCCAGTCGTCTTCGATACATTATAAACCATAGAGTATTGAAAAGATACAACTGGGCTTCAACAATAGTCTGAACATGGATTGGTTAGTCATCAATATATATATATATATATATATATATATATATATATATATATATATATGCATAGTAAGATTTATAATCCGCTGTCATTAGTAATAATTTTAATTTTTAAAAAACAGTGCTCAATATAATTCTGCAGAGCATAAATATTATAAATTTGCTAATTTAAAAATATGGTTCCATCGCTACCCGGGAATTACCATCAAAAATCGCTTAAAAATGAAGCAGTACTAAGGATTTTAATTTAATTCTATAATTATATTTGAAGTTTTTAGTTTCTGTTTTTGAAAGATGGTAATTTCTTTGAAGCGATGGAACCTTACTTTTAAATTAGTAAATTTATATTATATATATATATATATATATATATATATATATATATATATATATATATATATATATATATATATAAAGAAATATAGTCTTAAGGTGTGCTATATTTATGGAGTAAAGTGGCTCAATATCAGAGATAGAGCGTGTGTAAATATAAAAGTGAACATAGAAGTCAACACTTAGAGGCGACAGTCTGTTTCATGCTATATGCAATCGTCAGGCCTGACGATTGCATTTAGCATGAAACAGACTGTTGACTTCTATGTTTACTTTTATATATATATATATATATAAATATATATATATATTTTATTTAAAAATATGATTCCTTTAAATAAATAAATAATTATATGTAGGCTCTACTTTTGTATCGAGCACTGTATTTTAAAATTAAAAACAAAAAGACTAAAAAACTTCGGATTGTTTACCTACTGAGTCCTATTTTCTATATATTTTCACACACACACGCACACACACACACATAAACACACACACACACATATATATATATATATATATATATATATATATATATATATATATATATATATATACATATATATATATATATATATATATATATATGATGGCTTGAAGTTTTAGAAACAAACATTTGCTGCTCGGTGTTGACGTCAGAGCCCACATCTATCTATCTCTCTCTCTCTCTCTCTCTCTCTCTATATATATATATATATATATATATATATATATATATATATATATATATGTTTGTGTGTGTGTGTACTGAGTTTGTATATTTATTATTATGGTCAACCTTATTACTTAAATATAACGTTTGACCAAAAATTATCGGGATAGATGTGATAAAAGCAGAATTGCAACATATCTTTTTATCTATTCGGCATTTTATCTTCTTCGATGTAGTCCCCTTCTGAAGTCACATACATTACCCAACATCGTTTCTATTGAAGAAAACATTCCTGGAATTCATTTCTTTGAACAGCAAGCAGCTGCCTTGTTGCAGTCTCTTGGCTTTCTACGAAGTCTTGTTCCTTTCAAATGGGATTTGATTTTTGCAGAGGAAAACGTCGCAGGCGGTAAAATCTGGGGAATATGTTAGTTGCAAAACGTGGGTAATATTGTTCACCCCATGGTCAGTGATGAAATCTATACAATGTGCTGAGACGAGCGCACTGTACATATTTTCTTTCTAAGCAATGCGCTGTTCTGGCATCTCATCTACAGTCGCTCTCTCACAGACGCGCCATTGCCTGTCTCTGTCTTTTTTACAAATTCCTTCATGGTATTGCTCCGAGGAGCTGCATTCGCTGGTTCCCAGACTCCAAGAATTCAAAACTCCTAAATGTGGCCGCCTTTTCTACGCCAATCGCTTCATATCTCGCACCTCTCGCATGTGGAACTCCCTTCCCTATTCCAGTTACCCTGAGAGCTATAATCTCCAACTATTCAAGTGTAATGTCAATCGAAATCTCCAGTTGCCTTGATCTATCCACTATCCTTCTTTTCATCCTTTCCTTTATCACTCCTATCTGATCTTGCTCCAAATCTTCTGTAACCCCTTGCGTCCTAGTGGCTTCTCGCCTTGCTTGGGGTGAAAAGATTAAAAAAGTGCTGCTATAAAATTTCTATCTGAATGTATCTGCGCGACAATGATGAAGGTTAGTCTGTGCCAAGCTGTTTCACTCTGCGTAATTTAGCTCCGTTATCATAACAGCAGTCCGGATACTTTTTGATCAGAATTCATATGAGCACGTTATTTTTTTTTCTCATTCAGAATCATTCTTTTTCATTTTCCTCATCTTATTTATGTGGTTCCAACAAAACTATTCAGCAAACAAAATCACTTAAGTAACATATGGATTTCGATTACTGGTCAATATCTATCGTGTTTTTTTTCTCTGGAAAGTGTGCAAATTTTCTCCTTTGTAGACAAGTTAATAATGTTTTCTTTTTAAAAATATAACTCACAAAAAACGATCTAATCATAAATAAGCGAATGATACGGAAAGAAATCATTCAAGAACGAATTCACTGAAGCAGACGACTGACGAACCCCGACTGAGGTGAACAAGATGCAATATTCAAAAGTGAAATGTGCCAACTTATATAATGTTTTTTCTTTTCTTTTCTTTAGCTTTTTCGTTAGAATTGGGAAGGATTTGTTGCTGGCAAGTGCAACCTTGGAAAGGCCATTGTGATCTTTTAGAAGAAAGGCAGTGTTTGAATAAATGTATATCCGCTTGTTCGTCACGTTGGATGGAGAGGAACGAAAAAGAATATTCATTATTTCTTTGTTGCATCCACGAACAAAAATGTTTTGCCTCATTTTGTTGGTCTACACACAACAGCTTAAATATGTCGCTTACTCTACGCATCTCAACAGCGCCAAATAAAGGAATAACAGAAGAAATTGCCTTGTTTTTTTTTTCTTCTGGGTTGTAACCCTTCTTTTATTAGTTTCCTGGTTATTAAACTCATTAACAATGTATTATGACTCTTGGTACAATAAGCAATTTCACATTTTAGTAATAATAATAATAATAATAATAATAATAATAATAATAATAATAATATCTTCAAAAAGCTATTAAAATACAAGGACCTTGAAATTGAAATCTCAAAATTGTAGCACATGGGAACATCAACAATCCTCGTTGTAGTTGGAGCCATCGAATTGGTTGGAAAAGATTCCAGTGGACTAATCGAAGGGATTCCTGGAAGCCCATGCCTTAAAGAAATACGAAAAAATGTTCTCACGAGTACATCCCACACCGTACGAAGGGCTTTGTCTATGTAATATATATATATCAAAGTATATGAAATTTTATCATATAATACTTATTGGCAAGAATAATTTTTTTTTTAATATAACCCTAATTTTACAGCTATGAATAGCTATTATAACCTTACTTCGTTGTCAAGTTTTTTTAATTTTTCGTATACTTGCGTTTTGATTGGTCATTCTAGCTTTTGTAAGAACGTTTTCCCCTTGCGAAGGATCGTTAATTAATTTGAAACTTTTAAAGCCATTTCTTTTACATTCAACATCATCACTTGATAACACACCGGAGGTGTTGAAACAAAATGGCTATTTTTGTAGTGATTTTATAACATATTTATGTTATAATTTTTAAATAAATAAATATATATATATAAACAAACAAACAAAAAACATATATATATATATATATATATATATATATATATATATATATATATATATATATATATGTGTGTGTGTGTGTGTGTGTGTGTTTTGTTTGTTTGCTTTTTTCAAGTGGAAAATGTCATGATACCATTTCTAATCTTCATCATCTTAGTTCCCTAGGCGGGATACGGAAAGAAATAAGTACACATCAGAAATCAAAGGAAATAATAATAATAATAATAATAATAATAATAATAATAATAATAATAATAATAATAATAATAATATTATTATTATTATTATTATTATTATTATTATTATTATTATTATTATCATTATTATTATTATTATTATCTCTTTTGGTTTCTGGTGTGTACTCATTTCATCTGGGTCCCGACCAGATCTATGGTCAGAAATGGCATCATGACATTTTCCACTGACTAATTAAAAAAAAAAAAAGGTCCTTAACGGTGACGAAGGTTTGCTGCTTGTGTAGTTTATACACTCTATCGTTGATCTTAAATTTGTTGGTTGTAATTCGTCCCTATTTGTTAATGTTATTTTCCCATTCCGCTGAGGCTTTCCTAATAACCTCTTTAGAAATAGTTTTGTGCTAGTCATCGATATTGAAGTAATAGTGATTGCCTGTTTTATCCAACTTGATAATGTTTTTGTTGATTTTGCGGATTTGGGCAATGGTTTTTTTCATATTTCTCCGTGGATTATTATATTTAGTGGTGTATTTCTTTTTTATATTTACTACAAAGAATAAGTCTTTTTTCAAATCCCAGGAGAAGATTATCGCTAGGTGGGGTTTTCTGGGACTTAAATCCAAAGGAAACGAAAGATTCATATTCGTTGTGGTGTACTTTTTTGGGCGATGAGTAGCTTCCATCTCATTATAGTCAAAGTTGAAATTTATTACTATAACATACAACTTCTCACAAATACGATTCGAAAAGACTGCGGAATATTCATACCTATATTCTTACAACTATTCATCTCTGAGAAACGGGTTTTTTAGGTTAGAAAAAATTCATCGCCTACAATGCCACATAATCAATTTTAAAACACTGTCAAGGCTGAAAACACAGATATGGTAGAAATATTTAATTTTTGAGCCGAACCTATCTACGGCAACGTTCAAACTTGCCACCTTCAGACAAACCTATTTCTACTCCCTTTACCATTCTTTGTATGTACAGATCTTCCAATTTTAAGATTTCGAAGATTTCTTTGACTTAAAACCATAATACTTCTTCTATGGCAGAACGCAGAATTGATTTAAATGACGGAATAGTTACATATACATCCAGAAAAAATTATGACAGGAGAATGAGACTTTAAAATTATATGAATAAAAGTATTTGACAAAGAAAAAAGGTTTTGGTAAACATTTCAAGAACCTAATACAATTTTAATTGACAATCTTTGGCACTATTATTCATTTTTTAAGGTTATATTTAGTTATATAAACCGTATTCAGTTTTTATATGAATTAATTTCTGGAAAAGATTTCCAAAACCCGTTTGACAACCAGCACACTGAGAATCGACAATTTCTAGTTCATTAAAGCATCTTTAATTACCAAAATCCTTTGCTTAAATAGTTTTTAAGACAGATTTTAAGACAGTGGAACTCCCTTCCTCTTACATGCTTCCCTGCTAACTACAATCTTCAAAAAATTAAATGCAACATCAAAGAGCATCTTCTGTTGACATGAAACCCGTTTTTCTTATCCTTTCCTCAATTCCCACTACATATAGTCTTTTCCCTCAATTTCACTCTCTGTAACGCTCTCCATGCGAGTAACACTTCAGCCTTGCTTGGGATTAAATGCTTAAAAAGATTCTGATTCTTATAGAATCAAATGCTTTTGACCACCAAATACTAAAGTTGGATCAAATCCAAAACAAACTTAAATAATATACGTCACTCTATTAAATGGCTCTGCATTTTTCGAAGATTAAACCTTCATATGTAACCTTAATATTAGCCCTCGAGAAACGATATTTTGGTATTAATGTCAGGAACAAGAGGAATTAATAACGACTTCAAAATAGTTATTCATAAGTAAATGGTGTACATGAAGAGAGTAATGTCTATTTATGATAAGCAATAAACAAATTCGAAGGACACGCGAAAAGTCTTTCGTAATAGTAATATTCTCCATTTCCCTGTTTCCTTATCAGGAAGAAATTCACCATTCATTGAGCGGGAAGCGAGTTTTAGTGTCGGTTGGATTTATAAAGTCTATCTCTTAAAATGTTACTTTTTTTTTTTTCAGTAAAGTAGGTTTCTCAAGTGCAGTAGATGTTGATGGGCGATTTCCTTCCTAACCTATTATTTGAAGTATTGAGGAACTTCAACATATTTATTATGTCATTATTTTTCGTGGTACGCATTTTCATTGTTTTCGCTGATACCGTTATCGAAATGCCGAATATTTAAGCTAATAATAAATATACATTTTTTTTGTCCTCACCGTTAGCTCAACTCCGTGTTTTTCATGTACGATAAAATCGTCAGATGCGGATTGGAACTTTAAAAGATTCCAATGCTGTGATGGGCTACGGATAAGAAATAGAATATACAACCTTTTTATATATATATATATATATATATATATATATATATATATATATATATATATATATATATATATATAATGAAAACAGACCACTTTAAGGTACCATTACAATAATTTATTTCACCAAAATCCTTTTAAAGGACTCCGGATCATCAAGTAACACTTCCAACAACGAAATGAAAGGAAAATATAAATATATATATATATATATATATATATATATATATATATATATATATATATATATATATATATATATATATATATATATATGTGTGTGTGTGTGTGTGTACAAACTTTATATATATATATATGTGTGTGTGTGTGTGTGTGTGCGTGCATATGTATATGAGTGTGTGTGTATATATATATATATATATATATATATATATATATATATATTTGAATCAATTTTGTTTAAAATTCCACCGAATAATAATAAATATATTAGACCATTTATAAAACCTCAATTTGCCATATTTCGCCAATTCCACGACTACTAACATCGCATCTTCTATGTCAAAAATAACAAAACATCATCTTTGACGGAGAATATCTTTGTTTCATGTCTGTATAACCACCCTGAGGATGGCTCCTATGAGCCAAAAGCTTAGGACTAATTTAATAAAATATAATCCAAATGTTGGCCAATATTTTCTTTATTTCCGCCAGAAATTAAAACAAACATTCGAACATTAGAACGGCTCATGATAAGACATAATAGACATTATATATATATATATATATATATATATATATATATATATATATATATATATAATATTTCCAATTTCTAGCATATCTGCTAGTAGCATAGAAGAAATTATTATAAGCAGATAAGCTTTGTGCATAAAGACAATGGCATATGTGTGTACTGATGCTGTTCTCATAAAGTGACTTGCATTTTAGACTTGCTGCTTGACATTTCGAAACAATATCGATGGTTCCACATTCCCGAAGGCGGGATTGATTCTGGTTGGTGAATGCCACAAGACAATACGAATATATGGATTTGCTCGAATCAGGCACCAACTCTCAGTTCTCCAGAAACGCGTTTTTATAAAATATCGAATTTTTCATCCGTTGTACGCCACTGAAGATTGCAACAAGCGCCAAGGGAAGTTGTTCGTCAAAATATTTCATGTCAGTATATATGTACCTAGAAATATTACAACTTTATTATATATATATATATTGGAGTGTGTGTCGGTTGACCAGCGTTCAATCAGTAGCACTGTTCCCTCGATGCTTACTTTCCTCCTATTTTAATAGTAAATGGAAGAGTCCAAAATAGAATAGACTTATTAGAGGGAGGACACCACAATATACATATATATATATATATATATATATATATATATATATATATATATATATATATATATGTGTGTGTGTGTGTGTGTGTGTGTGTGTGTGTAATTATGTGTTTTGGTAGCAAACCTTCTTTTATCCAGGTTTCATTGAAGACGACTGACAGACCACTGTAATTAAGCTTTTATTATATATTTCGTTTATTCTTAGAAGAGATTTTTTTGGGGGGTCATAGAATATTTAAGAACTGACCGAATGACCTGTGGATCTGAGCGCTGTCTATTATTAGACATCATACATTTTTTTTTTCTGTTTGTTTAAAAATGTTGATATTCTGACAGCAATTGTAAGTATTTGAATATCCGAACACTGATATCATCGAGGGTTGATTTCTCCTCTTCTATTGTCTACATAAATTAAGAAGAAAGCAAATCTCAATAATTCATACAAACAAAAACATCCTTGATAGTGCCAAATAAAATAACCGAAAGCGCTCCGATCTGTAGATCGTTCGAACTGTTCTAACACCGTCTATGTCTAAACCTGAACTCACTTGTAGAAATTAAAAAATATAATTAAAAGCTTAATCGTTGTGCCTTGACAGTCGTTTTCAATGAAACATATATATATATATATATATATATATATATATATATATATATATATATATATATATATGTGTGTGTGTGTGTGTGTGCGCGCGCGCGTGTGCGTGTATATTATGAAATGGATTAAGTCCGACAAATGCGCGCTCTCTGACAGGAATCGAAACTGTTACCCTAATGTAACGTCGAAGTTGTGTATCTATAAACTGTAATTAGGACTTGGCTAAGTAGACGTTTCTCTGTGGCTGAATAGTTAACAGCACGTCAGATCAAATGACTATTCCCATTAGGCTTACAGGTTTGATTATTATCGGAGAGCTTGCAATCAGACCGACATATGTAATTAATACCTTTTAATTAAAAAATAAGTGCATTTATTTAAATAAAGTATATCTATAAATATGATGTATAAAGACAAATACACACACACGCGCGCGCGCCCGCACACACACACACACATACATATATATATATATATATATATATATGAATAATCATAATTAATTCATCGAGTCTAAAAGAATCTTCAACAGAATGTAGAAAGCACTGGACGGCCATTTCGTCGATCAATCCCGAAAATAGGACGAAATTGCTGTCCAGTGTTTTCGGTATTCTGTTAGGGATTCTTTTAGGTTCGATGAATTAATTATTTTATACATATATATATATATATATATATATATATATATATATATATATATATATATATATATATATAAGTGTGTGTGTGTATGCGCGAGAGAGAAAGAGGGACAGAGAGAGAGAGATAGAGAGCAGTGATCTGAATTTGCAGCGGACATGCTACTTCATCGATGATATCTCGCCGGTTCGCCATTAACATCCCAGCAGCTTGCTGAATCTTCTCATCAGCGGTGGGAGTTAATGAACGCCCTGTGAGGTGTTATTTTTTAAGTTCTCTTATAATCGTAATGTTCAAAGGAATATTGGAAGAATTTTCGTAAATTTGATTCATAAACACTTTCATCGCCCTGCAACATGAAAGAAGATTTTTTTTTAAAATAATGTAAATATCAGCAACAGCTGACTTAGAAAGATCGATAAATCGATATCCAAAGATACTAAATAAATACATCTACAACCAAAATAACAACGTTAATCAATTTACTAAGAATAAATGCAAATACCGAAAAAATATATGTCCCTTAAATGGCCAATGTATGACTGATAATATTGTATACGGTGCTAGCATAAATTCCTGTAAAGATGTA
>OZ010581.1:26168931-26173931 GCA_963932145.1 Acanthosepion lycidas
ATACGTCCTTCATTATATATAACAATATTTATATTTGAGCATAAAACAGCCATATGACATCGAACTTTCTACTGAGATTAATACTGATCCCATATACCGAACATTATAGAAACAATGTATTAGTTAATTATTAATTTAACTACTCCTACATAATTATTGATCAATTTCTTATTTGTCCGACATTTCCACGACAAATGTTTTTCAAGCCTAACAGTCAAATCTGCCGTTGGCAGGACATTCCCTACTTTGTAAATACGGTCGCAACAGAGAATTGTTTTTTAACTATTCAATATCGACCATGTGAGTGGTCAACAATATTTTCATTGTCCTTTACTTCTTTGGGTCAATACGTCCAAGAACTAGACGGAAATACTCGTGTTGACTTGTTCGGCCTGCGTCAACATTTTCCCCCAGGAGGAGGACGATGAAAGGCGTGGGAAAATATCGCCTAATCGACCCGCTAACAAATATCATTGCTTACTCAGTGATTCAAACGCCCTGCAACGACAAAATAACTCCGCTAGTCGAAGAACCTACTTCCGCCATTAAATCTTTTGTCTTCGTCTCTACAATTTTTTGTTTTCTTTCTATGAATTCCTATTATTTTTTTTTTAAATTCCCTTCCTACCCTTATTTGCAATAACTTCCCTAAACGTTTACATTTGCCAGTGCTTTTGTGATAGAAAAAGAAAAAAAACGTATTTTTTAAAAAAATTCTTTTTCCGTCCGTATGTGTTGATAAAGTTGAGAGTAGGAAGGAAGACGAAAGTCTGTCTTTGTCTATAGACTCTATGTCCAGTAAGGAACATTTAGCAAATGTTTGTGCTGTACAAGCTAACGTGAAACGTTCAGACAGCGTTGCAGACATGTTGCATTTTCTTTGTGGGTAGATGTGAACTTGTGTCGAAGTTGCTGCATCGTTGCAAACAACTAATTTCATAGGCCAAAAATGACCGCTCCTCTCCAATTTTGTCACAGTATTAGGGTAACATTGCTAAGTACCGTAGGTTAAATATTGCGCACTAGTCAATTGTAGCATCAGAATACTTTTCTTAACTATATATATATATATATATATATGTATATATATATATATATATATATATATATATATATATATATATATATATATATTTAAAAATTATAACATAAATATGTTATAAAATCAATACAAAAATTGCCATTTTGTTTCAACACCTCCAGTGTGTTATCAAATGATGATGTTGAATGTAAAAGAAATGGTTTTAAACGTTTCAAATTAATTAACAATCTTTAAAAGGGGAAAACGTTCTTACAAAAGCTAGAATGACCAATCAAAACGCAAGTATACGAAAAAATTAAAAAAACTTGACAATGAAGTTACTATTAAGAGCTGTAAAATTACGGTTATATTAAAAAAAGAATTTATTCTAACCAATAAGTATTAAATTATATGATAAAATTTGATATACTTTGATATACATACATACATATATATATATATATATATATATATATATATAGATAGATAGATAGATAGATAGATAGATAGATAGATAGATAGATGGCATAATATTTCTAACAAATCTTTTAATTGGGAATCACTAATTTAAATAATGAATTTATATTCTAATATATTTTAGGAATTTATTATCCATCTTGTGTCTCTGTAACCTTACTAGTCAACGAATTACAACGTTGCAAGGACATGTTTGGGATTAGAAAAAAAAAGTTTTATTCAAAGTCTATGTAATTTTTTTAAAAATCGGTATCACTTCATCGAAGGCAGTAAAGCCACTAAGACACAAGGGATTACAGGGCGTGGGAGAATTAAGAAACGAAATATTAATAATGAAAAAATAATAATCAGGAGGACAGTAGATAGTGATTGGCATTGCATTCAAATTTTTGCAAGTTAACGTTGGCTTGAAAGCATGCAAACTGAAGGGAGTTCCACAAGCGAGAAGTGTGATGAAACAAACAACATAGAATTTACGGTTATCTCTAGCAAGCTCAACTGTACAATGATGAGATCTTGGTGCCAGTCTAGTATTACGCTTAAATTCATAAAGTCTACGTACCACAGCGAAGAGATCTTCGGAACAATTGCCATGAAAGTATTTATAGAAAAGGCACAGAGAGGCAACCTTCCGGCAGTGTGAAAGTTACTGAAGCTAAGCCGCCAGAATCAGGACCAATAATATTTCTGATTCTTCTTTGGATTTTATCAAGAATCTGAAGGTAAATAGCAGCGGTACCTGGCCATATGTGGCAGCAATATTCTAAGCATGAACGAACGAACGGTAGACTTATTGATATGTAAAATAGATTCTGGAGAGAAAAATTGTCTCGTACGACGCAATAAACGAACTTTCTTAGCAGCTGACCTACCAATGAATTCAATATTGTCTTTCCTCTTCATGTCAGCTAAGAACGTTAGCCCGAAATGCTGCAATGACATACTTTTCTGGCGGTTAGCATCAGCCAATGTCATGCTGTAGAAACGTTGTAGAAATGATTTTATATTAGCTGGGAAGAGTTTATATTAGGGAGAAGATACCGTAAACAAATGATTTCCGTCTGTATTTTTATACCATGTTCAGACGAGCTATTGCCTTCATCTATTTCTAATGCTGATTAAAAGTATCAATTGTGTTTCCATTTGCCTTAAGACTTTTCATTGCTTACATGAGCCATGATATTCTCAGCATCCTTCTGTAGAACAATATTTGTTACTTCAATTCTCTTCTACATCTGTGAGGAGATTTTCCATCATTCACTTATATCAGGGACGAAATTTCAGCAATCTTTTGTTTGTTTTTAACGAAATGTTCTTGCGTCATTAAATATAAATAAAATATTTTTTAAAACAAGTTTAGTGATGGGAATCGCATTGACAGAACATGCGAACAAAGAGAAAACCTTTAAGAAAATAGAAGCGAAAAGGCCATCTATGCCTCAAGCTACAGTGGCAATTGATATTTGAGGGGCGAATAAAGAGGGATAACAGATTGGAGATTTGGACACTCACAAAGCATATTGAAATCCAATGGTAGCAGTTGGAAACAGTGAATAGGCTATCTAACGAATTTCGATGTTTACATCCAGATCAAATTTAAAAACCGTATATTCTGGTCAGTACCTTGATGGGAAAAGCGAAAAGGACACCTGTGCCTCCAGCCACAGTGATTATTAAGATTTGAGGGGCGAACAAAAAGGAATAATAGACTGGAGAGTTTGACACACACAAAGCATGTTAAAATCCATTAGGGGCAGTTGGAATAGCCTGACTAACGAGGTTCGAGGTTTACGGCCAGATCAAGTTTAAAAACCATCTATTCTGGTCAGTACCTAGATGGGAGAAGCGAAAAGGCCTCTAGCCACAGTGACAATTGAGATTTGAGGAGCAAACAAGAATGGATGATAGCTTAGAGTTTGACATACACATAGCATATTAAAATCCAATAGGGACAGTTAGAATAGCCTACCTAACGAGTTTCAAGGTTTACGGCCAAATCAAGTTTAAAAAAAACATCTATTCTGGTCACTATCTTGATAGTAGAGTGCTTGTAAATACGAAGTTCTGTAAGCTTTGATGTGCGGGTGGTGTAACGTATACTGTCTTAGTGTTGTTATTCAGAGAGCCAAGTTCCAGTTCCCGTTCGGTACGTTATATTCACTTATCCTAAAATACCTTTGGGAAGGGTATGAATCCAGCTATTCTCCCCAAGCAATGGGGCAAGTAAGACTTTTGCCACTAACATTATTAGTATCGCCAAAATGAATGCTTACATTAATAAACTGAAAATGGTTGATAATCCTGAGAAAATGTATTTTTCAATCGATAGAAAGAAGAGGAAAACTGTGGAGAGCAATATTCACCCACATTCTGTATGGAGACGACATGTAAAAGAAAAGGTCTGTTAAAAAGATAGTCATGATATTAGGTTGGTGCAAAAATAATGACGTAATAATGTCGTTTTTTGACGTTAAATAATACGTCAAAAAACGACATTATTACGTCATTATTTATTATTTTTGCACCAACCTAATATATCACTTACCATAAAAATGTTTAATTAGTTTTCTTAAAAAGAATACCTTAATATTTGGACAGCTAGTGTGGATAAAACATCACGAGCTCCTAAGATCTATCAGATACAGCTTCGTCCTAAATAAAATCACGCAGTGAGGAACAAAATCAGAATCACTACACTAAAACTATACTCCTCTATGTGATCGCCCTCAATGTAAACACAGGATATAATCAAATGAAAAGAAGCAGAGGGAAGCATCATGTACCGCTGACTATATTAAAAAGAAGCTCGGATGACAGAGCTTGTAATTACCTTATACTTGTAACATCTATATGCTCTCCTCTCTCGTATGGATTCGTGTTTTCAACTTCACAAGCAACTTTATAAACCACACTGACCTAGCATTTGCTTTAGAAATTCCTAAGTTTTAATTAAAAGTGAGCGACTCAAATCACTCAAGCGAGCGCACATTACAGGTTTACTTAGCAGTGGAAATGTCTGCTCCAAACTTCCTTCCGCTTCTGCTTTTGCGTGCAGAGAAACAAAAGATCCAAGCGGACAGTTTAACGTTGTGTTTGATATTTATACGGCCCGGACAAAAATCGACGTTCCTGACACAGCGTGACATCATCCCGACGTGCATCTGCTCGCGTAAAGATGAATAAGGAACTTGAAAATTGATATAAATTGATCCGGAGACCGGTTGGATCCGGTTTACTCTTGGAATTAGATTCTGCTTGTTAGCTCCTCGACAGGGTTTTGAAGAGAAAACCAAAATGTAAATCACACACAAACACACACACATATATACGATTAAAATATGTAAGATATACATATATATATATATATATATATATATATATATATATATATATGTGTGTGTCTGTGTGTGTGTGCGTGTGTGTGTATTCATATATATATATATATATATATATATATATATATATATATATATATATATATATATATATATCCAAGTACCCT
>OZ010581.1:26178931-26191431 GCA_963932145.1 Acanthosepion lycidas
ATGTGTAACAAGACATAAAATATAAAGTTTAAATGATTTTCTAAAAACAGAACTGTGACGATGTCCCCAGAATTAGCATAATTTTTAAGACACCATCCACAGCCCCTAACAAAGAACAAAGCCCAAGCACTACGCATATTTTTTTTTTTACAATGAAGATGCGAATTAAAAAATCGCTATTGTATTTATATTGTCAACTGGAAATTACATCAACACAAAAATAAGAACGAGATATCTACTCATAAAAGTATTTGACGAAATTTTCGGTTGACAATATCAATACAATAACGTTTTCTATATACTTGATAAGGACATTTTGTTTGTTGTTCATAGTTACTTTGTTTTCAATAAATTCATTTCGTTTTTGCCTTGAAAATGTCCACATTGCACGAAATGCGTCGGCTAATAATACAGTTTTCCAATTGTCTTTTACCTTTATATTACAAATTATGTTCATAACCACTGTAACAGTAACCCTCTACCTTTTGTAGTTCTCGGGTCTTTTACTGGGTAAACACGAGTATAAAAATAATCATAATGGTTATTTGCATCATAAGACGTTTGCAATATTTGCGTCACACACGCTGATAACCGACGATGGTTACATAAAAACAAATGTAGGACAGAAAGCATGTCATTACCGCGTTAATAATAAAAATGACTTTTATGTTAATTTCACATCGAAACTGTTAAGTGTAATATGTATTTATTCGAAAACATCAAAGCAAATTATTAATTTTCGGATTCTCGATACCGGAAAGCTCTTTGCTTCTATATGCGATATAAGAACATATATATTAATGCTCTGTCTTCGACTTTTACCAATTTCCATTACATTCTTATCGCTAAAATTACAAACCTTCTAAGTAGTGTAGAACGTTTTCAGTTATGTGAAAACTCTAAGCTTTGTAATTAAATTTATGACATCAGTGAACATCCATTAGTACAATTATTATCGCTAAAAGTGCATGTATATTTTGGATTCGATCGGAAACGGAAAAGATAAGTGATAGATAAGTGCGCGACAAATTTAAAACTAATTCGAACAGTATGAAATATCTCTGTAAAAAAATGTATCTGACGCCTATTACTTAGGTTATTTTAATTGCATCTAGTTCTTCACTCTTAAATGTCACTTAATTAAGGTAATTATTTTATTCATTAAAATTAACTGAACATTTAGATTATGGAGGATAATTTCGGTTAACCGATGAAATTTGTTACAAAATTCTTGCAAACAGAAGAAAACATAACTTTAAAACTCTGGTTAAGTGTTGAGTTAATCAATTTCGTTCACTGTGCCCTGTTCAGAATGTAGGTGAAAATTATTTCTCAACAGCTTCTTTTTTTAGTTTCTTTGTTTCTTTTTAATACTTGATCCATCACTATCTCTATTGTTATCAATACATCTTTATGGCCTGACTTTCTTGGCTACATACGACATCTGATCATTTAAAACCTTTCTTTCTTGGCTCTAAGCAATACTTCATTCGTTACGATCTTTTTTTCTGGCTCGAAACAATACTTGATATTTTACTAAGACTTTTTTGTTCTAATCAATACTTTATAATGCTATGAGCTCAACTTCTTTGTTCGAAGGTATACTTGATCCGTTACAACATAGTTTTATTAAATCTAAGCGATACTTGATCCGTTAACTCACTTGTTTTGGTTGGAAACAATAGTTGATGCTTTACAAACACTTATTTCTGTTTCTAATCGTTGCTTGATGATTTATAAGTTCTCCTGTTTAGTTCGAAGCAATACTTGATCCGTTGCGAACACGCTTTTTTGGCTCTAAGCAATACTTGATCTGTTACGGTCTCTCTTTGTTGGCTCTAAGCAATATTTGATCTGTAACCTCTCTTGAATGGCTCGAAACAATACTTGATATTTAATTGTTTTGGTTCTAATTAATATTTGATACTTTATGAGCTCAACTTCTTGCTACGAAGAAATACTTGATCCGTCATGACCTCCCTTCTTTACTAAGAAATACTTGATATTTTAAGACCTCTCTTTTTGGGGATCGAACCAATATATTATTCTTTATTACCTGTACTTTTGGACTCTATACTTAATACGACGCGATCTCTCTGTCAATACTTGGATCTCTATGACCTCTCTAATTTGGCTTTGAACATTACTTGATCATTTATGACATCTCATTCTTGGTTCGAAGAAATATTTGATCTTTCATGATATTGGTTTAAATCAATACATTTATCCGTTACGACCTCTCTTCTTGGTTCGAAGTAATACTTGATCCGCAACTACATCGCTTTTTTGACTCTAAGCAATACGTGATTCTTTATGAATTCTCCCCTCTTTTAATCTCCCTTAATACTTTTTCACAAAATTATGTGAGTATTAAGTTTTTGACGCATTCCTCCCTCGTTAAATGCCACTCAAACTTCAACTACCTCTTTCGGATTGTTAAGAAAAGTTACGCATCACTTAACATCGTAATTTAGGAAAATATGTCTTATGGGACCTTACCCATAATAATAATAATGGACTATTCCATACTTAATAAATACTGCGCCTCGGGAGTAGGCAAGGAGTCAGTGGGCAAGGAGTCAGTAGTTCAAGTCGAGTCAAGAGTCGAATCAGAGGCAGTCTGAAACAGAGTCGCGTTCAGACAATTACTGCAAGACTTTGGAATAGTGATACTGGTCGAGACTACATTGTTCTCTCTACTAAACCTGATTGTTCGTACTAACACTTCTACTTCTCTGTATATATTCCTGTTTGTAATATATCTGTGTTATTCCATACCTGTGTTCGAGTTCTTCTTTATTGGTTCTACCTTGGACTATCACCGTGGTACAAAGAAACTGGACCATAACAATATGATACATACATTGGCTTCCAGGTTTTGGGTTATCAGCTATGTGCCTTGCGTGATAGCGTCTTAGGCGATCATGTATTTTTCTATACGTGGCTGACGAGGCATATGTTTTTCCGCAGTAGGTAGTCATTTCTTTCTGCAGTAAACCAGTTGCCATCCAAAGCTATAAAACTCGGCCTGTCTTGTTATTTACCCATAGCTTGTGGGAGAAGACGAGGATTCATATCTTATCCCAAGGGTATTAGTACATAAGTGAACGTAATGGATTCGACTGGAATTCGAACACGGCTTTCTCATTCCTCAATCCGATCCGCTATAATGATCTGATAAATTCCTGTACGAAAGAGAAAGCCGGAGAAAAGATAATAATAATAATAATAATAATAATAATAATAATAATAATAATAATAATTTTACAACACACACAGACAGAACAAGCAAATTCTGACATCGGGATTAGAGACCGCAAAGACAGCATGTGCCTCCTTATTGACATTACAGTCGCCGCAGGCTACAATGTGTCTTTGAAGATCTTTATAAAACTATCAAAATTCAAGGAAGTTGAAATTGAGATCTCAGATATATGGCGCATGGGGACATTAACAATTCCAGTTGAATTTGGAGCCCACTGATTTATTATAAATGATTCCAATAGACTCGTCGAAAGAATTCTTGGTAGACATAGAAACACAAAAAAACTTGTAATCACAAGAAACAGCCACATCTTACGAAAGGCTTTCAGTTATGTGCCATACGGCGATCCTGTATCTTTCGATACATGACTGACGAAGCAGATTGTTCCTGCAGTAGTTTTCCATTTCTTTCTGCGGTAGAGCAGTTGCCCTTAAAGGATATGGAACCCTGTCTCTACTGCTATTTACCCATATTTACCCATAGCTGTGGAAGAATATGATTCATACTTTTCCCAAGTTTGTTAGCACGTAAGTGAATGTCATGGATCTGACTATTGTCCTCATCTTTGTTGCCATATTTATCACAACGTTTCGACCGTTGTACGCTCCGGCCTTCTTCGGGTGGTTGCAATGTCGAACAGAACCCTTTATTTCACTTACTGGGGAAGACTGTTCTAGTTCCACTTGCCATGTTTAATGGATGTCAGTTATAAGTTATCACCTACAGGACACATGGCACAGTGGATAAAGGCGTTAGTTAGATCCAATGACAGGACCCAAAGAGTGTGAGTTCAATACCCGGTTAAGGCAGTGAACAACTTTCAGAGAGAAATTAACAGGAGATAAATGATAACCGACATCCATTAAACATGGCACGTGGAAATAGAACAGTTTACCCCAGTGAGGGAAATAAAGGGTTCAGTTAGACATTCCAACCAACTGAAGAAGGCCGGATCGTACAACGGCCGAAATGCTGTGATAAATATGGCAAGAAAAATGAGGACAATAGTCCGAATGATGTAAATAATGTACATAATACTTCATCTCAGAAATATAGACAGACGTGCTACTTCGTTGACGTGAGGATCCATCACTCAGTAATAATAATTCTTCCAGAATTAATTTAGGCTTATGGCAAAGTTTAAATAATTACGTGTATCACACCATGACATGGGTGTGTGTTCATCTTCTTATAATAACGATCTTTTTCTAGTGCGTTGCTAAACAAAGTTTAGAAAATATTGATAATGCACACGTGTTTTGACAACTGCAGCTGTTTTGTCAACTTCTACGTCTGATGATCAGTGAATACCAGTATAATGGTTGTTTTAGTCATTTTGCAGCGTCGGTACATATAGTGGTTGTACCAACAAATGCTACGGCAAGCGCAAAGTAAGGAGAAATCTTGGCACTTGCTACCGACGCAGACCTAACTACAAACACCACCGTAGACATTATGACGAGTACCAGTAGCATTGATATAACAACCGCTACTACAAAACACTTCCTCTACGGATGTAGCTACTTGGACGCTCTTTTCTTACCGCTTCTCTTTCTGCTTCTCTACCCTTTTCGCTCTCCTCTTCTCGTCTACTTGCTCTCCTTTTCCAACTTGCTTTCCACGACATAGCCTATCCGTCCCGTCCTTTTCATTTTATTTCTCCAATGATATGCGATCAGGTCGTTTCTCTTTGCAATGATTCTGTGCACTTACATTTCCGTTCATTCGAATTTTTGTGTCAGTATTTCGCGTTTCTTCCTCTTCGAACATTTACATCCGCGAAAACTGAACAATACTACAAAGTTTAATATATATATATTAAATGTAACATATGTATATATTAATTAAATACATACATAAACGAATTCTATATATATATATATCAATAACACGCACACAAATATATATATATATGTGTGTGTGTGTGTGTGTGTGTATAACTGCGTGTGTGTATATTCATATGTAATAATCACTACCTTTGCAGTTTCTTTTACGTTTATGTTGTATTTGTATCCCGTCTGTCTCTGTTCGTTTTCTTATTCCTATGTCCTGGGTTGCTTGGTATAAATCTTCTGCATTTTTTTTTCAAAAAGATAAATTGCTTTAGAGTTTTTTTTTTCTTATCAATATATCACCTGCCATTAAGTAATGTATACAATTTTTAAATTATTTTAAATATTATTATTATTATTATTATTATTATTATTATTATTATTGCTTCAGTTCATCTGTTTGCTCTACTTTCCTGCTGATTTTTTTTTTCAACTTATTCTCTTTCCCGTTTACTTTTTCATCATCTTTTCCTTCCGGCTGTTTCATATAATCTTGTTTCTTCTTCTTGTTCTTTTACTTCTTCGTGCATTGTCTATCATCCTCATCCTCATCATCATCATCATCACCACCACCACCACCAACATCATCATCATTTTTCTCTCTTACAACTCTTCTTTTTCACTATTATTATTATTATTATTATTATTATTATTATTATTATTATTATTATTATTATTATTTCAATTAATCTGCTTTTCTGCTATATTTTCTCTTTATCTTCCATATTTTCTGTCTCCCTTTAATTTTAAACTTCTTTTTTTTGCTTCTTAAACTACTAAACCTATTTCATCTTTTTTTCTTCTTTTTTCTATCTCTTCTTCATCGTCATCTTTTTCCGCTACAATTTCTTTTCTTCTACTTCTTCTTCTTCTTCTTTTTCTTCTCCTTCTTCTTCTTCTTCTTCTTTTTCTTCTTTTTCACCATTATCATTTAATTAATTCTTACTCTTTCCACACCTCTCTTCTTTTTCATTTTATTATTATTTTTATTATTATTTAAGGTTATCTTTGTTGTAATTTTTTTTTGTTTTTGTTTGTTATTCACTTTTTATTTTTGTTTTCGTCATATTCTGCTTCCGATGATTTTACATCATTCAGTCTTCTTCTTCGTATTTCTGCTTCTCATCTT
The DNA here is from genome assembly GCA_963932145.1 of Acanthosepion lycidas. Lineage (NCBI taxonomy): Eukaryota > Metazoa > Mollusca > Cephalopoda > Sepiida > Sepiidae > Acanthosepion > Acanthosepion lycidas. The sequence continues at coordinate 26,185,158 of OZ010581.1, forward strand.
GGCCGTCTCTTCTTATTCATCATCATCATTAGTATCTTCATCACGTATCACATGCCTTTCATCATCATCTCCATCTCATGATGTCAGATCATCTCTTCTTCTTCTTCTTCTTTGTTTCTTTCTTCTTCTTCTTCTTCTTCTTCTTCTTCTTCTTCTTCTTCTTCTTCTTTGTTTCCGTCTTCTTCTTCTTCTTCTTCTTCCATTTCGTTTAAAACGTCTTCCTTTAAAACCATCTCATCTCTTCCTCTTCCATTTCTTCACCCTCTACTTTTTCCTTTTATCTTTAATCATGAAAACACACCCCTTCTTCGTTTCCCGCAGTCTCCTTGTTGCTCTTCTTTGCTTTCCATTTATGTTTTTCCTTGTCATACCTTTAACCTCCCAACAACAACAACAACAACAACACGTTTTACTCCCACCGCACCCTAACATTTTCAATTATTCATTATTTGAATCATTTTGTTTTCTTTTGTTTGGCATCTTGTATTCCACCTGGCTTTCCCCGTCTCTTTTAACCAGCGTCTCTCTCACCTGCTTGCCTTCCTTCCTCCCTTCCTTCTTCGCAACGACCATCTCCTTCCTCGTCTACTTTCTCCTTTCTTTCAACATCATCGTCATCACCATCCTTATCATTATCATCATCATTCATACTTTTGTAATTAGTAGCAGTGAAACTACTAAGATTTTTTTTTATTGATATTAGTGAATTATAATTATTATTTGTATTAACATTTTTCTCTCTGGAATTTTTCTTGTGATTTTCCTTCTACATCACAAAATCTCAAACGCCCACACGCAGAGACAGAAACACAGACGCGTGCTCATGTCATTATTCACTAAAGGCAACACAGACACAATCACAACTATCACAATCTATTTATTCTCTCGAATTTTCTATTGTTTCATATATATATACACACATATATATATATATACATATATATATATATATATATATATATATATATATATATATATATGTATATATATGAAAAATAGAACAATTCTTATATTATGCGTTTTGCCCTTTGAAATGATTTTCAGACTATATATATATATATATATATATATATATATATATATATATATATATGAATGAAGAAATATAGTCTCAAGATATGCTATATTTATGGAATAAAGTGCTCAATATCAGAGATACAGTCTGTGTAATTATATATATATATATATATATATATATATATATATATATGTGTGTGTGTGTGTGTGTGTGTGTATATAATTTATGCGAAAATTATAAAATAGATATGATATAAAATCACACTTGTTTCAACACTTCTGGTGTCTTATCAAGTGATGGTGTTGAATGTAGATTCTACATTTAACACCATCACTTGATAAGACACTAGAAGTTATGGTTATTTCTCTAGTGATTTTATAACATATTTATGTTATAATTTTCGAATAAACTATATTTGTTCGACTCTGTATTGAGCACTCTTTTAAGAATAGTATTTTTTGGTTATTGGAATTTATTTCATATACACCAATCCTATATTTGGGTGTATACATATATATATATATATATATATATATATATATATATAGATAGATAGATAGATAGATAGATAGATAGATAGATAGATAGATAGATAGATAGATAGATAATATTAGCGGTAAATATACATATATATGCAAAATCCACAGGTGCATATACACACATGTATATTTTTTGAATAAAAAATTCCGAGAGGATAGAATCCAAGTAGAACTCAATGTCCAGGACAGAGTAAGGATATAATAAAAAGGCTTAAACACTAATATTCCATGGTCATAATATATTCCATGGTCATAATTTATTCCATTTGAATCCTAAATACGATCCAATTAATCCAATGGAATAAATGATGACCATGGAATATTAGTGTTTAAGCCTTTTTATTATATATATATATATATATATATATATATATATATGAGTTCTAACAGAACAAATAGGCAAATCCTGTAACAGAATTAATTCTCCAATTGTTTGATTAAACTCTGAACCGTTGTATCCGTTAGAAATGATTACTGAGACGCTGTTGAAGTAGTCATGTAAGTAATACTGGAAATGATGATAAAATAGCGATTGATTTGCGTCGTTTAGTCCGTACGAATAAGGTTTGTATATTGTAAAATAATTAATCACCCTCAAGGCCGCGTAGACATTTCTGAACACTTGTGAAGATTGCGAATGAAATGACCCATCTATCTCTTGACATGATGGAGCATAGAGGGAAAAATTGACTTCTTTCTGGGGCGATACAAGAGACCGATGATTTTTCCAGCACCTTTAGTGATAGATCATGTTTATGAGTTCCATTTGGAGCCTGCGGTTAACTTGAGTCCCTGTAGCGTGGTAAGCACAAGAAGATTCCTTTAGTGAACAACCATTCATCTTGAGAGTCAAAAATTCGGTGTTGGCAGAAAGTTATTTAGTTTTCTCCTTAGGTATTGAATGTTACATGACAGCTTTTCCGCACGCATATATTTGCATAAATACAGAGTGAATAACGTTTATAAATTTTACATGCATTCAATCTTAGAAAAATATATAAAAATCTTCACTCAAAGATTTAAAATCTCTGATATCTATAAGTAGATGTCTGGACGCCTCGCTCTGAAACAGAATTTGGTGACATATTTAATGAAATTAATACTGAGAAATGAATTTAATTCATACCCAGCGTTTCTCTCCTGTTTCTTTGAATCAAACTTAAATATACTTTTCAAATAATCAAATGCGCATATTTTAGACATCTACACCTACACAGTTATCTATCTATCTATCTATCTATCTATCTATCTATCTATCTATCTATCTATCTATCTATCTATCTTTCTATCTATCTATCTATCTATCTCTGTGTACGTATATATGTACCTATTTATCTGTCTCAGTCTACTTTCATCTCTCTATCTGACACTATCTATTCTTATAAATGTACATGTCTCACTCTATTGTAATCTATCTATCTATCTCTCTCTCTCTCTCTCTATATATATATATATATATATATATATATATATATATAAGTTTCTCCATATCTATCTATTTATCTTCAGATCTATCTATCTATCTATCTATCTATCTATCTATCTATCTATCAAAGTTTCTCCATATCTATCTATCTATCTATCTATCTATCTATCAAAGTTTCTTCATATCTATCTATCTATCTATCTATCTATCTATCTATCTATCTATCTATCTATATATATATATATATATATATATATATATATCTGTTTATTCTTAGGTATGTTTGTATGTATGTGTAAAATAAATTCAATTTATGTTTTATTCAATTTTTGAATTTATGTTGCATATGAAGAAACTGTATAAATTTATGTTTGATTTTGTCTTTATTCAAATAATTTCGATTAAGTACATATCGAGCCACCAAAATACTGTAGAGTACAATTCTAGAATGCATAACGAAACAAAAAAAAACTCCATGAAATATCTGTCAACAAAGAGACAATATTATACAATCCGTGTAAAGTAATATGCGTTAAAAATATTAATAACACTTAAAATATTTCATACTTGTTCCAGGGCGATTTCAATCAGTTTAACCGCCTTATACATCACCTCGCTATAGATTAACGCCTATTAAATTCTGAAGAAATGCCAGAATGCAGTCAGAAAATCCGGTTTACAGTCGTGGCCAAGTAAATGGCTAAAGAAATAAGGAAAAAAGTCTTACAGATATATATATATATATATATATATATATATATTAAACAGTAAGTACAAAAGGAGAGTATTACACGACTAATGAGTGTGGGTCAGTTCACCCAGCGTTCAATCTCTTCGACTGTTATATTTAACTGCCCACCCCAGAGAGATGTATATAGCACAAGGCCGAGTTTACCGTGTGTTATCCGGGTGTACATTTGGGATTGGTTTCCATAAGGTAGAGGTCCATGAGAAGATGCTTAGGTGGAACCAATGAAATACGAAGGCATTGACAGTGGCTCGCTACAATGTAATAAGAAAAAACTTACGTATTTATATATATTCTTTTCTCTCATTAAATTATCCCTTGTACAATGAACGAAAGTTTACATAAGAAGAGGCACAGTTTATGTTTATATTCAGGGAAGATATCGGATAAAACTAGAGTTGAACAGGTTAAAATTGTGGGGAGTGTGTGTGGTTCACTACAGTGAGTGTGGCATAGGGGATCTTAATGAATGTTGGTTCTGGTGGAACTAAGGAATGTTTTACAATTGGATGAAAAAAAACATAGGAATTTCTGATAGATCGAACACAGTTTAGATCGCGATAGACAACAACTTATTAGAAAAATGTTAATATATATATATATATATATAAAGATATGGCTTAATTTTAACAATATAGGATTTCGATGAATTCTTACTGCTTATATATATATATATATATATATATATATATATATGTATGTATGTATATATATATATATATATGGGGATTATCATCTCTTGACTCTTACGCAAGATTAATTTTCCTTAACGGTTTCTTGATATTTCCTTAAGTGATATTTGAGCCTGCAAAATGGCCTCATTTCAACTCAAATAGTGAGTTGCATGTGTCCTACTAAACTAGCAAGTCAGTACACTTGACTATTTGCAAACTGTAGGATATCACACACACACGCACGCACACACACACACTCTCACACACACAAACATACATATATATATATATCGGGTGTAACCGCAAAATTGTCTAAATTGTGTGATAGCGTGGTGTAATTGTCCACCCCACGAAATGGTTAATATCTAAAAAAACAAAAAAAAAAACTAATATTAGTTTCTTTTTTCCAGGTTTTCAGATCAAATCTTTTGCCATCTTGACACCATTTGCTCTAAACATCAATGAAAAATCCTTTGAGGTTTTCAGCTAGAAAGAGAATTGGTTAAAATTGTATTGTGTCAAAGACATCATGTCTTTCAAACTGAGCAATTATGAGACAAAAAGTTCCATTCAGACCATCGCTAATGGTAACATCTGCCATCTTCCATCTGGCTTCTATCTTCAACGTCCATTCAAGAAAGTCAAAAGAACACTGAATAAGTTTAAAAAGAGGGAACAATACAGAGGAAATCTGGATCAGGAGGTCACAAGAGCAAGAGGGATCATCATTTCAACATAGAGCTAAATACATTCTTATTGTTCAAAAATGTTCAACAGTGTCCAATAGTGTTATAAAAACCTCGGAGAATTCCCGTAAATTATATTTAATCATTTCTAAGATAAAATTGTTCAAATCTTAATCTAACGACTGGACAGATTTGAAGTTACACGTTTTGGACAATTTTGCTGTTACAACCGGGTATATATATGTACTGAGTCTGCATAAAAATATATATGCATTTTAGGAAAAAAAAAAAGCATAGATATTGTAATGATAAATTTATTCACGGAACACGAGAAAAATACAACTTACCTTTGGATTCTCCCAGCACAAGAGATACTCAAAAAGTTGGCCTTTAGATTCCAGACATTTATTAGTACCGCAGAGTATCGCTTGGGCAACGTTGGCCAAAGTGTCCAAAGGGATTCCTGCACATCCATTTTAAATTCTTTGTCTAAGGTCTGCCAATATAATACCATCTGTCACAAAAATATCGTAACATAGTAAATAGTGTTATCGTCATTTGACAAAACTAAGAAGACTGTTTTTTTTTTCTTTTCCTGTAGTGTGTATACATTATTTAGGCGAACTCTGTACATATATATATATATATATATATATATATATATATATATATATATATATATATATATATATATATATATCTTTTATTTACGGATATTGGTTAGGATTTATTTAAGTAAATTTACCTATATGGCATTGGAAACAGGATGAGACGTAAGATTATTTATGATTCACATTAAATGTTAAATTTTATTTTGTAATTAGCTACAGATATATATTTAACATAATTTTAATACATATTAAAATAAATACCTGTCTATATTTGCGAAATTAGGTATTCTAATTATTTACATGATTTACATTGTTCGAACTGCTGTCTTCATCTTTATTGTCATATTCGCGATATTTCGGCCGTTGTACGCCGTGGCCTTCCTCAGGTGATTGGAATTTCGAACTGAAACGTCGTGAATATGACAATAAAGATGAGAACAACAGTCCGAACCATATAAATAATATAAAAAAATTTCAATACCTCGTTAGATCAGACGTGCTTTACATATATATATATATATATATATATATATATATATATATATATATATATATATATATATATATATATA
>OZ010581.1:26196431-26213931 GCA_963932145.1 Acanthosepion lycidas
TTCTTTTTTTTTGTCAGTGGAAAGTTTCATGCTCCCATTTCTAACCTTAGGTCCCTGGGCTGGACCCGGAAAGAAATGTGTAAACGCCAGAAATCAAAGAAAATAATAATAATAATAATAATAATAATAATAATAATAATAATAATAATAATAATAATAATAATAAAGCAAATGCAATTTAATGTACAAAATGCCAAATAGATGACAAGATAAGCCTCTTTATAGTCAATACTCTTCCCCTTCTTTTATTAAACAAGCTAGCAGATATGAATAAACCCCGTCCAGATCACTGGTAATCTTGTACAGGTTAAGCTGAAACTGAGTTTTATTCTTGCTGTATAGGACCATTGCTTTCTAACTAGAAATTACCGTGCAAACATAATGAAAAATTGTGTTGACCCCAAATGTAGATTCTGTGATAAATATCCAGAAACAAATAACCAGCTTGTATCAGGTTGCACAGTGTTAGCATCCACTAATATAAAACTCGGTATGATAGAATGGGTATCTGCGCTGGAATATATGCAACTTTTACTGGAATGAAAATGCAAAAACTAGTACGAACATCACCCTGACCCGGTTACAATAAGCCGGTGACCTGCAACATTTTATGGGATATTCCAATGCACACAGACAGGACAATGAAAAATAATCGTCCAGACATCGTGATCAAAGGCACAAAATAGAATGTGCTTTCTTATTGACGCGGATATCCCTGAATAATATAAAGTATCTTTGAAAAAAAAAAAAAAAAACTATCAAAATATATCTTACAGTAGAAAATCTCAAAGATATGGTACCCGAGGACATTAATAATCACGATATACTTGGAGCCCTAGAATTGATTTTACACGGCTCTGGTAGACTCACTGAAGGGATTCCTGGCAGCCCATGCCTTAAACCTTTGAGTCCCATGTTCCTGAACAATGTTAACCCTTCCCCTTAAGCTCCTGAGTCAAAATTCGCAAATAATTTTTAAGTAATGTTTCATGGTAGATATAAAACAACATTTTACCCACCATTCAACCGGTGGCTAGGCATTAAATCATTTTTTCTACCACTGTTGAACCGGTGGCTGGGTTTTACGTCATTTTATTCTATCACCGGTGGTCAGCGCTCAAAGGGTTAAAGAAATACAAAAAATCTACAAATATTATTTTTAGTGGATACTCTTGTTTGGTTAGATGATCCGTTTCATTTTAAAGACTATTATATCGTCTTACTTTTAATCCGGCTTAATTTAACCACTCAGCCACGAAGGGCTTAGCAATTTTCCTTCTGATTTCAGTTTAAAGGCTAAAACAAACTTGATTGCTAAACACTTGATAGTCGAACAATAAAAGTAGGTCGAAGCAAACGGTGATTTCTTCTGGAAAAATGGACGCAGGTCGGAAGTTCTAGTGTACGACATTTTAAAACACATTCCCGTACACTTTCACAGTACAGGAATATACCTAGTACACCACGAAAATAATAAACAAATACTACAAATTTTCGCGTCCCTCTGTAGCAAAAGCCATCAACCAACACTCAATAAAATTTATTACGTGTGTAGCAAGAATATATTGAAATGCATTTAACAATTTCTGGTTTCTCTACTTATATTGGGTCAATTGTTTTGCAAAGAAAAGTACCATACAACGGATACATTTTAAAATTTTAAAATAATTATAACAGAGCGCGTTTACGCGTGCTTACAAAAATCCCTATCACAAAGATCATAGTTACATTAAGTTTCATAATTTACCCCTGAGGATGATCTTGGGTGAGATCAAAAGTACATGCGTGGGAAAAAAAAACTACGAAATCTTCCTTGATGAATTTCATGTTAACATAAAAAACACTCACTAGAGATCTAGAAAATATTATTATAAAAATAAATAGACATAATATGTCTATGTTATTCAATGAAACATGTTTGAATGACGATATGATACCTAAATATATATATATATATATATATATATATATATATATATATATATATATATATATATATTGCCTTCGATAATATTATGAGAACTGGTGTTTGAACATGACGTAAGCCAATATATATATGGAATATATATATGCATATATATTGAAATGAACTGCTTATAAAGTTCATCTGCTTATCTAAAAGAAAGAACATTTCCGATATAAAATTCCATATTAAAAGGGTGGTAATAGCGAGTGGGTGTTTGGAACGAATAAGTCCACCTTATGCAGGAGTAAAACCTTCTTTCAACTAGCGTATGTATAAATCCTTCCGACCCTAGTGTCGTGGAACTTGCAAGCTGCCGTAAGCTTGCACGAAAGATCGGTTGATAGAACTAACAAGAAAATTTAAAATCCAAGATTGCCAAACTAAAGGGGGACACATCTCCACCTTCGCCATGCGACCAGGAGAGTGGGTCATCAACCCCGGACTTATGTGACAGCGAGGATCAGAGGCTTCGAGTTGGCGTGTTACATGTGTCAAGAGGAAAACAAAGCATGTGCAAATGAAAAGATTACAAATTGACAAGGTTTTCCATTTCTGCTATACGCATGAAAGCATTATTGCCTTTCCTTTCTTTTACTATTTCTTCTTCTTCTTCTTCTTCTTCTTCTTCTTCTTCTTCTTCTTCTTATTATTATTATTATTATTATTATTATTATTATTATTATTATTTCCTTTGATTTCTCTTGTATACACATTGCTTCCGGGTCCCAACTAGAAAACTAAGGCCAGAAATGCCTTCATGGCATTTTTCACTGATCATTTTTGTGAAAGAAAAAAACTAAGACCACATACAGTTTACATAGATAAAGCTCTTAGTAATGTGTGAGTTGCACTTGTAAGTACAATTTTCTGTATTTCTTTACAAGTACAGCTTACACATTACGAATAGCTTTATCTATGTAAAATATATATAATCTTTTTTTTTACGAAAAAGGATCAGTGGAATATATTATTATTATTATTATTATTATTATTATTATTATTATTATTATTATTATTATTATTATTATTATTTCCTTTGATTTCTGGTGTGTACAGATTTCTTTCCGGGTCCCGCCCAGAGACCTAAGCTACAAACGGCATCATGATATTTTCGACTGAACAATTAAAAAAAATATATATATTTTACATAGATAAATATTGTATTTCTTTAAGGCATGGCCTTCCAGGAATCCCTTCAATGAGTCCACTGGAATCTTTTCCAACCAATCCGAGGGCTCCAACTAAAACAGTGTTAGTTGATATTCCAATGTGCCACATTTTGGTGATTTCGATTTTAATGTCCTTGTATTTTGATAGCCTTTTGAAGGTCTTCAAAGATATATTGAAGTCCATAGGGACCGCCATATCGATAAGGAGGCACTTTTTTTTTTATCTCTAATAACAATGTCTGGGCGGTTAGCTTTGATTGTACTGTCAGTGTGTATTGTGTACTCCCATAAATTTGTACGAGATCTTATCTCTGTAACCGGGTTTGGGTGGTGTTCATACCACTTTCTTTCAGTTTCCTTCCTGTAAAAGTTACAGATTTTCCAGTGCAGATATTGGCCATCTCTGTCATGCCGGGTTTTATATTCAGTGGGTGCCAATACCGTGCAACCTGACACAAGATGATCTATTGTTTCTGCGTAATTATCACAGAACCTGCATTTTGGGCTAACACTGTATTTTAGTATTTGTGCTTGGTAATTTCTAGTTAACAAGCACTGATCCCGTGCATCAAGGATAAAACCTTCAGTTTCAGCATTTAACCCTGCACTACGTAGCCACTGATGGGTACGGGGCTTGTCTATATCAGCTTGTTTGGTACGGTAGGGTATTGGCCATAAAGCGGTTTATTTTGCCATTATTTCTGTATCTGGTCGGTTGCATTTATTTTTTCTTTCTTTTTTATATATTTTGCAGCTTCAGTCGGTATACTGTGCTTTATATGTATTGCTGAATACATTTGAAACTCTATTTTGAACTTGTTGGCTTCTTTTATTATGGAATAAAGACCCTTAATAATTTCATGTTTTTGACACATATCATACAGTCTTCTGTAGTTTCCAGGTATCTTTGAATGCTAATAGTTTTGTAGGACAGTTCTAGTTGAACTAAACTTCTGCCTCCTTCAGATCTGGGAACATACAGACGACCAACATCAGATTTGGGACGATGCATGCGGTAGGAAGTGAGAGGCTTTCTCGTTTTGGCGTCCATACGCATAATTTCAGCTATGGTCCAGTTAAGGACATTAAAGCTGTATTGCACCATAGGGACAGCCAAGGTGTTTATGGCTGATATTCTGTTTTTTGGGTTCAGTTCGGTATTTAGTACCAGACGAACACCCTGTAGTACTCCTTTCTTACCTTCTTCCTTCCTTTGGGTATGTTGTATACCTTCATTATTATTATTATTATTATTTCATTACTTTCATTATCTAATGTAAATATTTACTTCTGTGATTACTAGCAAGAAATAGTTAATGGTTCATTATTTAGCTTATATAATGATAAGACATTATACTCTTGTTAACTAACTTACTAATTAACATAAAAGCAGCAGAATATAATGTTTTCGGGCAAAAATTTATATTTTTAAAAATAATATTTTAGTTATTTAAATACGCATAAATTTAGTCATCCATTAAAATTAAGTTGTTTTCTGTTACATTAAAACTGTTTTAAGTATTATTTTTATTTTTATTAGTCCCCCACTAGCGAGGCAATAAATTCTAAAAAATTAAGGGATTTCTCAATGTGAATGAATACGAGAAAAAAAAACTTGTTAAGGAAAGAGAATAATTAAATAAGAGGAATTAAGAAGATATAAGATAACGATGAGCATTGGATTGAAAATTCTGAAGATCCAAGATGGCTGAAGATCAAGAAGCAGGAAGAGTGTTCCACAATTCGAGAAGTAATAGAACTTTTTATTATTAGATAGATATAAAGGCATCCAGCATTTTAAACGAACTTTTTTAGTCATGCCATTATAGACGTATCAGATAATTCTTTCTTGGTTTCTATGAGCTTACGAAACATTTTACGAAAATAGTTCATCCCGGTCTGTTTCAGTAGAATCTCTGGTGAATTTTTCGATAATTTAAACAACCGGATAAAAGTGTTATATGGCATGGCGCAACTCTGTCTGAGGCTATATTTCTGTAATATTATATCCCAAGGAAGGGGATGAAGCCATTAAGAATATGAACATGAAGGAAACTGAGAAAACGTTACCGAGAAGAAAAGATAATAAAAAGAACAGAAAAAAGCAGATGATAAGTGACGTTGTATTGAAATATTTGAAGATCGTAGTTGACATGAAAGCAAGAGGCCAGAAGACAGTACTACAGGTGAGAACAATGAAAGAGGAAACTATTGGAATAGAAGAGATATACACCTGATGAAGGCCGGATGGCACAACGCCTGAAATTCAAAACCACCTACTTTAGAGTAGGTTCTGCCTCTTTAGGCAAAGTGTAGTAAGACAAAACTAACTCTGAAAGGAGAGACGGGTTAAACTCAACATCCACACTGGAAAAAGGAACCGAACTAACTTGAATATCTCCACAATGATGAGATTGAGGTGAGTGCTGGCCACAACACCGGCTCAAAATTCGCTAACTGAATAAAACGAATGAATGAATACGGTTGAACTAGTTATGAAGATTAGTTTTCCACTTTGAGATCAGCGCTTTTATTAGGAATATGTTACAACTTGCTACATGATGTAGCAAGTTCCCGTGGTACATTTTCGAAGTTATATGCTGAACGAAATATGTGCTAGAAGAATTGGAGGTGCAAAGTCATTCTTTCTTTTATTTCTGTGTGTGTATATATATATATATATATATATATATATATATATATATATGTGTGTGTGTGTGTGTGTGTGTGTGTGTGTGTGTGTGTGTGTGTGTGTGTGTGTACATAAAACACGAACCTGATTGATAAAGGTTTTATCAAAGAAAGAGACAATTCGATGTATCAAGTCACACATACACACACACACATAAAGAGACACATATTAACACGCGCATATATTATTTAGTATTAACAGAGGCATGTTCAATGTCCGTGATAGAGTTTTTATAGATATAGACGCTGTGGACATAGGAATCATCATTGAATGACGACTGTTCGTTCCAGGCTCCAATGCTATCTTCGTTTGACGATCAAACTAAGAAAATAATCGCTAACGTCAAGAGAAGATTCGCATGTCACACACACGCGCACATATATATACAAAAGTAAAAGAATGAGTAAGATTTCTGCGTTCACAACATTAATTTAAAACAGAGCCCAATACAAAAGTAGAGCAATAAATATTTATTTATTATGCATTGTTACATTAGATCATGCATATATCTACTAAAAAAATTTACATCTTGTTTCAACGTTAAAAAGATTTAACGGTTTATCAGGTGCGAAATGATGTTACTGGTATGAAACGTTAATTTCTTTTTAAAAAGTTGAAACAAAATGTACAATAATATCATTTTATATATATATATATATATATATAGTGTTCGCTTCTTCTTTGATAGACAGTTCCTCCTCTCTCGTTCTTAAATTCTTTTACTGTTTTCAAATTTACAGCGACTGAAAATGTTGATCTCCCTGATCTCAATTGCAGGTTGAAAGTAACTCGTCTTTGTGCCAGCGGGCAGACGTCGCGTGTACGGAAACAAAAACGTTTGCTTGCTGCGAAACAATATGGAGCTAAGCGGAAGTAACTTCATATCATTTTGTCGGAAACCCAACACGTGCAATCGACAACACGCAATCATTCAGAAAATGATAATAAAAATATCAACGTAATATATATATATATATATATATATTATTATTATTATTATTATTATTATTCTTATTATACAAAATACAAAATTACCTCATATGCTGATGTATAGATTATTTCAAGGAAATTTAGAAATTTAACTTTGACAGCAGTCGAGTAATTGATACAGAATTTATCCATTTCAATGTTTTATGATTTTGTATTGTTGTCGTGTAATTTATATGCTCTGTTATAATAAATACATTGAGCTCTTTTTGTGGATCAGTTTTAATATTTGATATTGCTAGTATCCATGTATGATTATATATATATATATATATATATATATATATATATATATATATATATATATATATATATGCTACAAAACGCTCAAACACTAATATTCCATTGTTATAATTTATTTCATTGGAATCGTAATCACGATCCAATACATCAGACCTACAAGTTTCATTTTCTGCTTATTATGTTCTTTGTGAAATATGCAGTTATTGCCGACTAATATTCTTCTAAATTGTGAATGCATACTGGAATGTTGTTTGCACATGATGAATCATTCATGTATAGAATGAAACGTCTTGATAACGTTATTGTCGAATAACCAACATATACATTAGATGGCGTTTCAACCTTATATGCGGCATTTTAATTATATAGTTTTGGTTTTGTGTAATACGCTAATTAGTGAGGAGTTATTATGGCTGAAGTAAGTTATATTAAATTTAGTATAATATATGATTATTTGTGTTTGCCAGTGAGGTATTTCATGGGTGTGCGTGCTCTGCAAAAAGCTTGTTCTATTTCTCTATATTGAGTGTGTGCTCTTTCGTTGTTTATTAAAAAAAACAGTTTTCAAGTATGTATTAATTCCCTCTACTATCTCAACGTCTTTTTTTTTCATCTCAGTCGTCGTTCTTCTTGCCCGTCGCCTTGAGGACATAGACAAATACATTTTCTTCCATTCGTTCGTGCATACGACCGTATATCTACCGGGTTCAGTACGTTGGGTACTTTTGTACACGCCTAGTACGTAGTGCTTGCGCTTTGTAAATAATTAGACATTATATTTTATTCGTAAATATTATATTTCATAAAAATTATGGTTATTTCATTAAAAGTAGATATGAACTTTCTTTAGAAGTTTCCGGCAAATCCATTTTTCAGCTGTGTATACACAGTCTATATTTTACAAAAGGTAATGTCTTGGGTATGACGATAAACTACATCTGGCAGCAAGGCCTCTGATCGGAATGTTTTGAGGACTGAGGGACCACCTCTTAACTGCTGTTGTCCCCAGGTCCACCCTGACACGGGGTGGTAGAACCTGTTAATATCCTAACCCTGGACAAGTAATGAACCCCCAAACGGGGATCATTGTACTATGAAAGCACAAAATATATTTTCATAGTAAAAATACCAGGAATACATTTTCGGAAAAAAATATTATCAGCAATAGATTTTTGAAAAAAAAATATTACCAGCAACCAATCATTTGACTATCGACAAAAACTGTCTTTACAAAAATACGTCAACGAAATCTAATCCACAAACTGATTTCCTACGAAGAATACATCCTATTTATTCTAAACTACCCTAAAACCTTGTCATCATTAAGGTGTTGATATGTCGTAAAAACAAAATAAACCAAACCAAATCAAATGTGGTGCTGATAACATATATAAACCTATTATAATATGGTAATCTTTCTCTCGTTTCTATTTGTGGCTTAATTTTTTTAATGTTAGACTAATTTTTAAATATTCCTCTCATGTGATTTTTAAAATTCCCTTATGTGGGATAGAGATTAGATTTCACCTTCGCAGTTTCACCTCTAATTAACTTAATTCGTATAAGATCGTTCAAAATAGGGAAAACGATTCATTACCAAGAGCTAAAAACTTATATTTAGTAAGATTTCATTTGATTCGAATTGTTACGTCGAAACTCACAGGAACGACGACAACATTCCGTTAAGACTGGGCCGTTTGAACATCTCACGAGATTTTTTTCCGTAATATTTAGCAAGGGGCATGTCAGATTTTCATAATTAGTCAAGAATGTTTCTGAATACTTCTGTGAAATTGCTAGAAGGAGATTCTGGTTTGATTCCTGATAATGGTGTGGATTACTGGCTCATGGCTGTAAATTCCAGACTGTCTGTTTCAATTGTGATAGAATTGTATTCAAAGATTGCAGTAATATTTGTGAAAATGCAGCTGAAGTGGAAAGCAGATTGGCCATAATAAATTATTTTAAAAGATCTCATTAAAATAATATATAAAACCTATTTTTGGATAATTTAACTCGGGAAATTTACAAAGACACTTTGAATATTTGCATTTTAAGCTGTTCTTTTCCAAAATCAAGCGCTTCGTTTATAGGAGTCGATATTAACGAGTAAATGCAAACGATTTTTTCCTTAGCAGCATATTATGTACTTCGCCAGGGATACAGATTTGAATTCGGAGTTTTACTTCTCCGGTTACCACGTAATCTGTCCTACTATTCACCCAATGAGGGAGGGAGAAATGTTGAATTCATCTTTCCCAAAGAAGTAAATGTAATGAACCCGACTCGAATTCGAACTCGGCTCTCAGATTCCTCAATAAAAGCCTAACACCCTTAGTCTACCGTAACTGCTTATTCGATAACAACCAGAAAAAAAGACTTAAGATAATATATAGCAAAATTATTAAGAAAAAACTTACGTATTTATAATAATTTAAAGGGAGTGTTTGAAAATCTCTTGGTACTTCAGTTGTGAAAATTTCCCACGTACCTAATAAAAAGTTTCATCGTTTTCTTTTCTTTTCTTTCTTTATATTAGTTCCAATGATGTTCACATTTTACAAGGCTCGAGTGCTACTCCAGTTAGTGGGTTATAAAGAAAGAGGCACAGTTTGTGGGTATATGTAAAGATAACGGTTAACCTCAGACTTGAACAGGTTGAAATTATAATGATCGCAGAAGCGTCGTTTTGGGATTGGTTTACATAAGGGATAGGTCCGTGAGAATAAGGTCCTTGGGTGGAAACAATCGAATACGAAGAGATTGAGAGTGGTTCGCTACAATGTAATTAAGAAGAAACGTATTTATATTTTAAATGGAGTGTTTGAAAATACCTCTTTAATTAAGTTGTGACAATTCCCCACTCATAGAAAGTTTAATCCTTTTCTTTTCTCGTTCTATATTATTTTCAATCTTGTTCGCCTTGTACAAGGACCGAGAGCTACTCGAGTTCGAGGGTTATATAAAAAGAGGCACATGTAAAGAAGATAACGGGTAACCCTAGACTTGAACAGGAGAAGCGTCCTTTTGGGATTGGTTTTCACAAGATAGTTGTCCGTGAGAAGGATGTGCTCAGGTGGAACTTATATCTCACCAATGGAATACGAAGGGATTGAGAATGGTTCGCTATGATGAACGTGACAGATTGGATTTATGTATTCTATAAAAACCTGGAGAAACACTCAAGAAAATATATAGTAAAAAAAAAATGAAGAACAATACGATATGACTATGATATTTTGAATAGGTGGGGTTTAATGACCTCCACGACACTAATGCTTTCGGAGATCCCATGCAACGCATTCATGCAAACGTTTAAAACAATTTACGGAGACCTGGTATCAACCCCTCTTAAGCTCAAACAAAACGATTACAGTTTGCCGGCCACTGCCACCAAGTGGACAGGGAAATCATATATAATATAGCATACTTCTGAAAGTGTTTTCTCACACATAGTTCGGGACGCAGGTTTGAAAAGTGGGGATCTAGGGACTGCAGTACAGTACCGAACAGTGAGGTAATGGATTTCAGATCAACCATGGGGAGGTGGAAGGATGAGGATGCTGATTTCTGTATCAAAGTCCCCGAGAACTAAAATACATTGTGTCAGAAATTTCTAGCTCGCCGAAGTCATAATGTTGACGACTCCATCAGGACGTTGAAACCGATCGACAGTTGATCCTTCAGGAAATCTCGGAGTGACTTATATGCACTGACACCACAAACGTAAATCAGCTACTTACCATGGCGACGAGAAAATTGCATACGGCATTTATTGACGAAAGACAACTGAACTCTCCAGTTATACAGAACTTTGTGCCCTTTCCGTTAAAGTACAACAATGTATGGTTTGGCGCTGTCACTACAGGTCAATGATAACTGGTGATTCTATGTGGACACATTGCGCATTTTCTCTGCAGCAGCAACGTGAAATTTAGAGTTGCATCAAAGAAAGTATTTTTTTTTATGGTAAACGCTTGGAATTGTTTACTCGGAACTGCTTGATCTATAGAAAACCGCCCCTTCCGATAACAATATGTTGCAGAGTTTTACTCGTAGATTACTAGTAAACTATTAGCAGATTTTCATATAGAGACAACATCAAGAAATTTTTCTAAATTCTTTCTTTAGATCATCATGTTCATCTCTCCCTAGACTGGGTGGGTGGTCACCGGTTCATTCCGCAACTAAACGTCTAACTAGTTATCTCCATATACCCGCGTTAAAAGACGGTGAATTATTCATACTGTCTTGGGTGAGTGAACTTGGCGAAGGCTGTCCTTCTCTAGAACAAACGAGGGACGGCATCTTCCAAATTTATAACTCATCTTGACCCCGAACACGTGGCCGTTGAATCCATTGGAGAATCTTCCGTACTTTCAGTGTAGGAAGCCCTCCGTCCAACAATGTCGGATCACCCTCGCATTGCCTACATGACTATAGTCCTCAGTTTGTTCCATTGAGTCTCATAGCTGTTAACCTTACCAGAAGGTTCATCCAAAATTTGACAGGTCTTCTTTTTAAATCTGGGTAACTGGTTCCGGTGCAGACGACACAGAAGTTAGTATTGTATTACATAGTAGTGGTATCACTCGTACAGAGCGATGACGAATTTATCTGTTCTAATTCGATTTCATCCAATCCATAAAAAAATGAAATCATCAAATTCTAATATAATTTCCATTATCTTTATTATTTAACTAAATCGATTTCTGTCCATCTTTATCATCTTGGAATGTCAGGCATTATCAGCCATTGTCGCTGATAAAAAGGGAGATAACTAAAAAAGTAAAGCCACTTGCCCCCTTATATTGTGAAGTAAGATGTAACCAGGCGTAATTCGTCAATAACATATTCATTTTGAAACACGCGGGAGAACATCTAAATTTGACATTTTCAATTTGATTCCCAACACGAGATCAAGAGCTATTTGGATGCATCGCTGTTGAAGAGTATGTGAGATGTCGAACTCACATCTACTTATCTTCACTTCTTGCACCACACGGCCTTGTGTCAGATTAATGTAAAAATTCCATCTTGATACTAGACAATAGCTAACAATCTCTGTTCACGGACAGATTAAGAGTATAGTGCGTTTGATTTTGACGAGATATGACTGGATATGCTGGGCAGAATTAAACCAGATTTTGTCTTCTATTTATACCATATTTAACATTTAAACGTTCAACATGGCGTAATATTTTATTGCTAATTTCGATAACATTTTTCTTATAATCCTTAATTATCCGTATCTTCGAAAAAGTTCCATTGTAGCGGATACATGAGAATGTGCTTAAGAAATGATGGGACAAATAGAATAGTCAAGGCGATTTCAACTTCTGGCTGAGGCTCATGGTTTTAATTCCCAGTATTACACTTAATAACAGCATGACGTCCTCTCTGTTTCCTTCATCAATGTTTTAAATAGTAGGGTGTACAAGGCTGTCTATCCTTGATAGGGCAACCAGCAGAGGGGAATGACATATCTTAGTTTCAAAACCATGGAGAGGAGATCATGTGTCTACTATTTCTCGTTTCCTTTTTTCAACACATGAAATTATGGCTATCTACACATTCATTTCTTCCTTTCGTTGATATGCGTGAATTGCCACGATTTCTTGAAAATAGTGGACAAATGATCACCTGATCTTGTCTCCGTGGTTTTTAAACTAAAATATGTCATTCTCCTATGTTGGCTGACCTACCAAAATGAAAATGATAGTAATATATATATTATCAAATGAAGTCCGACAATTATTTTAAGACATTTTTTATGTTTATACATTCTTTTTATAGATACAAATATATAAGTAAATGCTCTGTTTATAATAAAGAGTATTAACGACATTACCTGGCCTGAATGCCCGAGAAATTTTCATAGAAAATATGCATCCTCCGACGAGGATCGAACCTGTATCCTATAAAGAATCGTCATATAGCCTAATTTGCTTTACCGATTTAGCCACAGAGTAGTTTTTCCGTTAGCAATACCGATTTTACTGTTTTTAAACTACAATTCTCCATGACTTTCACTCGTTCATTCATATCTGCTCGATGCGTATTCAAATGTAAGCAAATGACGTCACACATAATGAAATGGACAAAGTCTAACAATTATTTTAAAACATTTTTATGTTTATACGTTGGTTTTATAGAGTAAGCTCAGGTCGGTAAATGTCGTTAATACTGTTTATTATAAACAGAGCATTTACTTAAATATTTTCTCTATAAAAAAGAACGTATTAACTTAAAATATGTCTTAAAATAATATATATATATATATATATATATATATATATATATATATATATATATAATTTTATCTATATTGTGTACGCCTTTTTAAGTTGACATCGATTTTATTTTAAGCCTAGAAATTAATGTCAGCCGGACTAAGAACTAACAATTATCAAATTCCACGACAAATACTGAGAAAAGGAAAAGCAATAAGTAATCCCCAAAATCGAATAAAATGAGATATCCCGAGACATAGAGAGCAGAATAAAAATTATCTACCTTCTTCGATTAAAGAAAAAGTTTTCTAATTTTTATGAGTTTTATCCCTGATCGATGGAAAGCCCGGAGCGTTATGGTATCTCAATGTATCAAAGATGCCGAATTCTTGTTGCAATCACTCGAGCAAGCAGCGTAACAGATAGGTTAGTATTGCAATTTGAGCAAGGCAGATTACATCACAACCTCCCCTGAACCATCCAAGTTGAAATCGCTCAATTTTACATCCATCAAAAGACTTGAGGACTTTAAATATATTGGATCTCACATTATTATGTGAGATTCCCCAAAAGACCTTGCATGGTATGCGCATAATAAACTTCACAAGATTTGGCACTCGATCCTTGCATCCTCTTTAAAGGTCCAAAACTTTCGAACACTGTTTGAACTAGTCCTACTGTCTACATCAGAAATTTGGACAGTATTCATTTTGAAAGACAACTGGATGGAACACATACAGATATGCTTTGAAAAATCCAGAAAATCAGTTTGAGATCCCATGAAACACTTAATACAATTTACTGAGAACTCAGACCATTCTCTTTTTAAGCTCAAACAAAACCGATTGCAGTTTGCCAGCAAATGACACCGAGCGAACGGGTAGGTCGTCTCATCCTTACTTCTATGCCATCCTTCTGGAGCTGTCTTCTCGCGAAAGTTGATTTTCCTAGGCACTATGGCTCGGGACTCAGGGTTGAACATTGGGGATCTGGGGAAAGTAATGCAGGACCGAGCAGTATGGAAAGGTAGTGTTAATGGCGTTCCGACCAACTAGCCAGACCAAAGGATGATTATGGTGACGGCAATAAAATCTTTGTGCTAACAACAATAACAACAGTGTTAAGGACATTAGTTCGACTGTTAATAATGTAAATAATAACCCCTCATCAATTCTCTAGATAGAACATGTGAAAGCACGTGCGACACCCTGCCCTCGTCAGTCACCAACCAGGAGAGATAACACATTTTCGGTGGCTCAGGCGGTATTTCCACAGATATGTGTCCTCCAACAGGAATCAAACCTTTATCCTATAGGGAACTTTCATATAGCCTGATGTGGTTTCATCGATGTTGCCACAGAGGAGCGTTCGGTTAGCAAGGTAGATTTTACTGTTTTTAAATTGTTTAGCAAGGTCGAGTTTACTGTTTTTAAACAGTAAACTTGACCTTGCTAAACAAAACACTCTTCTGTGGTGAAATCGGTAAAAGCACGTCAGGCTATATAACAGTTCCCTATAGGATACAGGTTCGATTCCTGTCAGGGGACGCATATTTTCTATGAAAATTTCTCGGACATTCAGGCCGGTAAATGTTGTTAATACTGTTTATTATAAACAGAACATTTACTTAAATATCAGTATCTATAAAAAAAAGAATGTATAATCTTATATATATATATAATGGCGGCACCAGCAGCTTTTGCCACCGGACAGATTATTGTTTTTGTATACGTGTCAGTGTCTTGCAATTTCTTTTTACAACTGCAACTGTGAATTTGAACGTTGTGTTAAAATACACAACGCGCTCGTAGTGACTGTTACTAACGATGTTGAATAGAAGGTAAACAGGTGTGTTTCACGGCGGAAGTAGCACTGTGTTGCGTGCATGGTTTTCTTTAAATTTATTTAGCTTGGATCATGATCAGATCCAACTTGTGGCCTGTTGAGCTGTGGTCTAGAGACGATGAAAATCACGCTTCAGGTTGCCGTCAGTAATACCCACCTTCAAAACGAAGGAAACGATTAGCAGTCCAAGGAATCCACGGTACCCAACGAAAAGAGGTAGCACATAGCATGTCTATCCTTTTTTTTTTTTTTTTTTTTTTCATACAGTCGAATTCATAGTAAGACATGTCTAGGCTTGTTATGTTCAACAAGAAGTGTCCTTGATATTCGAATAGGCATTGCATACGAATTCAAAACAAGATTTCATACAAGGCGGAAGATGTATTTCCTTATTTTTAATGTTTACGAAAAAGATAAAAACAGACACGAAGATCTTTGCGTGGCAATGAAAATAAGAATCTATATAAATTCCTCTGCCTAAAGAGTGTATCTCAAGGCCAATACGTGAGAAACTTCAAACATATTACCCTTGCGCAATACGGTGAAGATGGGATCGGTAATATCTGCGCATGCGTTCTACTCACATATGCCAGTGTACGCGCTAAGTTGTTGACGTTCCTTAGAGATTACACATTCCTTCATGCGTACGTGATCCACAACGGACCGTATTTTTTTGTTTTTTGTTTTTTTTTCTTTTCTTTATGTGCATATATTTGCATTTTGTGTCATTCACCTGCCTTTATTTCTGTGTTTATTTCAATTTATGCGCAATTTCTTTTCATTTGGTTTACGATTTGTTGTGCGCACCGGATCTGCTTAATGTGTAACGCGTGCTTTCAATCGTTAGAAAAAAAGAAAAAGGTACTGAACACTTACGTGATATCTGTCCTCCTAAATGACGCTAAAGGCTAGACAATCTGCTTAGAAATGAATAAGAGACTTAAATCAGCAGAAATGTGGTTCTACAGAAGGATGCTGAGAATATCAGTTGTGGCATACCTACGAACGATAATGCTTATGTCTCATAAATACAGTAGTAAATACTGTATGTTTGTCTGCAGTAAAAGATTCATTGTGGAATTCCCTTGGAATTTGAAAAATTGCAATATGAGCACTGGTAAAAAAATAATGCTGAAGACATTATGTTTATAATACCCAGAAATTCATACACAGTTGTCTTTAAGAACACATGGCACAGTGAATAAAGGGGTTGGTTAGATCCATTGACAGGACCCAAACTGTTCAATAGCCGGTTAAGGCAGTGAAGAACTTGGAGAGGGGAATTACCAGGAGATAACTGATAACTTACATCCATTAAACATGACACGTAGAACTAGAACAGTCTACCCCAGTGAACGAAATAAAGGGTTCAGTTGGACATTCCAACTACCTGAAGAAGACCGGACCGTACAACGGCCGAAACGTTGTAATAAATATGGGGACAAAGATGAATTTATGAATAGTAAACATTCCCTGGGTTACAAAAGTACGATAGACCAAATATGTGAGCAAAGACAAATTTTGATAGCAAATGGAAAGAAGAGATAATTGGAATTTCTAGGGCACATAATAATGAAAGATGGCTTAGAAAATGTGATATTCATAGGACAGATTGCAGGCAAAAGGGACAGAGAAAAACAACGCATAACCTTCTTGAGTAAGTGGAAGGCGGAACACGATTTAAAATAAATAACAAAAATACAAAATGTATTAAGATATAGAAACAGTGTAGAGCTATAATCTCCTTAAACCTGAAGATAAACGGTATATAGAAGAAAAAGCATTTGCGTATTGAATGTCCTTGCTGCCTTCATCTGATTACATACAAACGTCGGAGTCTGGTGTCTCCATCTTTGTTTATCCATATCTTTCTCAGTTAACAGAAATTTCATACACGGGTATTTATCGGGCCGTGACCTCTGTTTTTACCTCGAAGAGATTGCTGGCTGTTATTAATCCTCAAATAGAGGCCATGAACAAGATGCCAAAAATTTTAACTTACGAATGAATTTGGATTCTTTGTTTAAAACTCTGCAGTGGTTTCTTCTATTTATATAAGGCATGAACCCAAATTTTATAAGGTTTAGTTCGTCATTAATCCATATCGTAGTGGAAGACATATACCAAAACTGTATTGATGGCTGACGCCGAAGAAAAACTTAAGAAAATTCTAAAGAAGGCTATAAAGGAAAGCGAGACAAAAGGAATAACCAATAATGGTATGACGATTCTATATCTGATTTTTATCAAGAGAAACAGCGGAAAGGGAGGGCTACTAATTCACGAACGATCACAAGTCCCGTAACTCATGAGAGTCATAGAGTCACCACATGTACTGCAACCCCGTAGGAGAAATGATTTTTTC
>OZ010581.1:26218931-26308931 GCA_963932145.1 Acanthosepion lycidas
TTCGATCACTACACGAAGTACTGCTAGTGCGAGATTATTCGAAGGCATCTGACACCAGCATTTTTCAACAGCGTATTTTAGTTGTATCTGCGATTACAAAGTCTCTACTACAACAAGCATTACGAAAGTGACGGCGGTTATTCGTTGACATTACAAAAGTGTCAAACGAGTGATCGTTCATATCACAAAGCGTTTATTTGGTGACGCGGCAAAATTTGTTGCAGCTTGGCTCGGATGTGTTACCCCATCTGCCATATTCACCAGACATTGCATCTTCGCATTTTCATTTGTTCCAGTTCTTGCAAAGTAATATCAATGGTAAAAATCTTAATTGTTTGGGTGACATAATAAACGACCTTAATGTGTTTTTACCGAAGAATTATGGGAAGATGGAATCTTTAAGTTGAAGGAAACATGGAGAAAGATTGTGCAACAAAATGGTTCATAATAAGATGAATATATATTTAATATTAATTATTTTAATTTCGCTTAAATATTTAATATTTTAGTGTTTTAATTAAGTTTTTTTTTTTTAATTTCGCTTAAATATTTAATAATGGAGTGTTTTACGGAAGACTAATGGATAGCGGCTCGGATTGAGGAATCGAAGAGCCGAGTTCGAATTCCATTACGTACACTTACGTGCTAATACCCTTGGGAAAGGTAAGAATCCTCTTCTTCTCCCCCTAACTATGGGTAAACAGCAGGACAGACCGGGTTCTATAGCTTTGGATGGCAACTGGCCTATCGCAGAAAGAAATGACAACCTACTGCAGGAAAAAAAAGTGCCCAGTCAGTCATGTATCGAAAGATACATGATCGCCTACGCGTACCACTCATGACACACAATTGACTGACTGGATTTCGATTAAAAATCAGCATAAACTTTCCTGATAACTCATAATATAACCACCAAATCTTTGGTCCCAGAACCATCTAAGGTAAAGACTATAATCTGAAATATATATCATATATTGAAAATAAAAACAGAATTCTGAAAATAATTAGGGAGAAGATAAAATGATTTCACCAAACGAAAGTAGAATTAATCTTACACAGTGATGACGAAGAGGCTTTTTGATGATTAATAGATATAGCTATCTCTTCCAAATGATTCTTATAAATATTGTATGGTATGGTTTGGTTTGCTTTACGGTATATCAACCTCAATGGCTTATTTAATACCGAAAAGATTTTTATAACTAGTAATTATTTTTTTCCAAAAAAGTATTGCTGGGATTAAAACCTATTTTTTAAATACTTTTATAGTGTTTTAACCCCTTTTTTGTGGGGGTCAACTATTTTCCCATAGCAGGGATCCTGACAGGCGCTACCACCCTGAGACAGGGTGGACCTAGGAACACCAGCAATTAAGAGGTGGTTCTACACTCCCCAAAACCTGATCAGAGGCTTTGCTGTTAGACGTGGTTTATCGTCTTACCCAGGACGCGGATATAGTTTATTGTAATAGCTAGGAAGACCATCGGGGTTCTTTTATCCCTCTTCAAAGGTGTACTCGGCGTATTCTACAGCCCCGTCGACAGGGTGTAAATATTGAATTAAAATTGTTCAGATCTTTCATATGACAAGAATTTTTAATGCGAAATGAACATTTTCCTGGCTTAGGAGAATTTGTAATGAGGAAAGTAACTAACTGATTCGGGCAAATGGAGCTCGCTCAACCGACTAAAAAGTTAAAGAAGTGATCCAGAAGCCCACCCCACACCCCACCACGCCGCGCCACTCAGCTAAATTCTGATGTGATAATTGATCTTTATTTGTAAACATCCTGTTTTCATCTGAGAGGGTTTTTTTTAAACGATATTTTTTTTTATTCATGGTCTCACTTTTTGACCTTTAATTGTATTTCTTTTTTTCTTTCGTTCCCGGTTTTTCCTTTTTTTTTTATACGTCAATATATTTTTGGCATAAATGATTCCTTTTTTCTTTTCTTTTTACTTCCGTCTCATCTCATTTCACTCTCCCTACCACCATTCTTTCGTTCTTTTTCCTCTTTTTTTTTATTCTCTATTCACTTTCTTCAGCCTTAACTCGTTTTTCTTTGTTTTTCTTTGTTTTTAATTACTTCAATTCATTTATTTATTTCTTTTTCTTTCTTTCTTTCTTTCTTTCTTTCTTTCTTTCTTTCTTTACCTTATTTTCTTCTACATTTCATTACTTCCTCATTAACTCCTTTCTTTCTTTTTTTCTTTATTTCGTTCATTCATTCGTTCATTCGCTTTCTCTTTATTTTTTACTCCATTTCTTTCCTTCTTTCTTTCTTTCTTTCCTTCTTTCTTTCTTTCTTTCTTTCTTACTTTCTTTCTTTCCTTCTTTCTTTCTTTCTTTCTCTTTATTTTATTCTCTGTTTTTCGTCCTGAACTCATTTGACATTCTTTCTCTATTACTTTCTTTCTCCCTTCTTTTCTTCCTTTTCGTTTTTACTTCACATCTTTCTTTCCTTCTCTTTCTCTCTCTTTATCTTCTCTATTTCATTACTTATTCCATTCTTTTTTCTTTCTTTCTTTCTTTCTTTCTTTCTTTATTGCATTTCTCCCTCGCTACCCTCATTCTTTCTGTCTTTCTTTACTCTTTTTGCTTTCTTTCTTTACTCTCTTTCGTTTCCCTGATTCTTTGTTCCTTTGCTTTATCCTTTGTTATTATTCACTCTTTTTCTTTCGATCAACCTTCTTTTCTTTCATCCCTCATTCTCTTATTTCTCTCGTTATTTTAATTTTACTATACATCCTTCCATACTGTTTTCCTTTCCTCCCACTTGGTCAACTTTCACTTATGCTATCATTTTCACCCTCTCATTCACAAACACAAGGAATATACTTCCCAGAACATCAAACATGCCCTCCCTCTGACATCACACAATCACATCGTGTTAAGTTTTTAAAATATATTCAATGCAAATATTGATTTAACATTTTATAGTGAACACACCGACATTCCCCTCAACCCGACGACTCCATATTTAAATAATTTCTTTCATTCCAATCTCCTTTTTTTTTCTCCAGACGTTTTTACATATTTTTTTCCTTTGGAAATAAAAAGAAAAAAAATTATGTTTATAGGATAGTTTTTTTTTTTCTGCTCACCAATTCTTTATAGTTTTTTTATTTATTTAATTTTCACAAAAGACACTCATTTTAAAGAAATCTTTGGTTGTGATGTATAGACAATTCATTCTGGTATATGCAAAAATCTTTGCAGTGAGTGAGGTTATAATATTTAGCAACGAGCCTCGGAGTGAGAAGCAAAATAATGCAGTTAAGAGAAAATCTTTTTTTTTTTTCTTGTTTATGTTAACTCATTAACTATAATATCAATAGGGAATTTATTAAAACCGCCTAAATATTATATTACTCTATATATTACATCGCAACATATAAGAGACAATATGAAACAGAAAACCTAAGGTGCTTTGGGATAGCAAATAGTGCCATCTCGGAATTAAACTAAGAGTTAAATAACAAGAAAATTTTCTCAAGGAGCAAAGTTAAGAGTGCCCAATTGCTATGCAATATCAATCGTCTTATATAATAGTAAATTCTGGACAATTTCCTAACAGATGAAAAGGGAAAATTACAGCGAAATCTGGTTCTAAAGAATAGAATATAAGAACATGAATGAGAATATTATGGACAAAATATGATCTGTGAGCAGTGAGTCTTAAAGAATGGAAACTAAAAGAAGGGTTTGCTAAAATAAATAAATATGAAATTTCTAGAATACAGAATGAGATTTCCCGACCACGTATAGACTGCATGTGACACTATCTTGCTGTATATCTCCCATGTATAGCGGGCAAGGATGAGTGATGATCGCATACCAAAAGTTGTACAATAAACTCCACAGTGGTTATAGAAATGTTAGTAGATTTGGGCTCAGATATAACGATAAACTGAAACTTTCTTGTGTCAACCATTCCATTCAAGAACTTTGAAGTGGTAGCCATGATATCAGAGCATCGTTCTAGCTGCCATTCAGGAATAATGCATCATCAAAAAGTAACCATCAGTCGACTATGTGAAACACGAAAACAAAATATGACAAATAACAGTGTTTCTGCTGCGATTGGATACAATACATTCATTCTCCGCTACTGATTACGGTCTTTTGTGAAATTCTCGAGCCGGTCTCAAAAGTCAGGCCCGTCATAGGCATGCAGATAATTAGTGCGTGGTCGTCGGAACCTCTTACGTCGATTGTAAAATCCATCCATACATACATATATATATATATATATATATATATATATATATATATATATATATATATATATATATATATATATATATGTATATGTGTGTGTCTGTTTATATATATATATATATATATATATATATATATATATATATATATATATATATATATATATATGTGTGTGTGTGTGTGTGAGTGTATATATATATATTATATGATATTATATATATTATATTATATTATATATATATATTATATTATATTTGCTCTGTATATATATTATATTATAATATATTATATTATATATATGTTATATTATATTTTCTCTGCAAATTTACATTGAGCTCTGTTTTGTAAAAATAAAAATATTAATAAGAACATCGGATTATATATCTTACTGTTCTTTCTTTTTATTACAATATATATATATATATATATATATATATATATATATATATATATATATATATATATATATATATATATATATATATAATAATAAATTAAAATAAAACCATTTTACATCGCTACACAAAACTTTCATGTTTCAATGCTAAGATGGTACGTCCTCGGCGATGGTAGATAACTAATGATAAAATGATTTATTAGTGAAATTAAAAAAAAAAACAAGTCTTTACATGTTTTCGTAAATTAAACTTAATTTATGAAGAGAGGCAAAGATTTTCCTACTAAAGCATGAATGATTTTGTGTAGCGATGCAAAATGTTTGATTGTAATTTGTTATAAAAAATAGTATTACAATATTTTGTTCTACTTTGTATTGAGCACTTTTTTAAAAAGATAAATGCAAGAAACTGCAGATTTTTACTCTGTCTGTTTTTACTCTCATTTGGATATATATATATATATATATATATATATATATATATATATATATATATATATATAGTGATAATTCTATTTAATTTTTTAACCTTGATTTATCTCTGTTGAACGAGATCCGAAACCGTCTAGCTAATCTGTTTTTCAGTTTTACTTTTTATCTATTATCATCATAAGTGGTAATACAAATAAATGCTGTCTTTTCATGGCTGTCATAATTTTTTTTTACCCCAAACCATATCTTTAAATATATATATACATATATAAAGGTGGACATTGGGTTCAACACTGAGTGGCGACTGTCTGGTTCATGCTTAAACGCGATCTTCAGCTCATGTTTATTCTATATATATATATATATATATATATATATATATATATATATATATATATATATATATATATATTCTATAGCCTTGGATGGAAACTCGTCTAGGAGAAGGACAATTCTGAATTCAAAACCTGCGGAGTGTCATTTGGGGACCTTGTGGCACTTAGTGCACCAGGTCTCTGTATTCAGCCCTTCAAGAAGTGTGGATGGTCCTGCACGAAACCTTCACCACTATAATGAAATCTCATGTGTTGTTGTCGGACTGTCGGTTTCCTAGGAACTGATCTGGTTGGCCCTCATACGTAACGGGAGAGTCGAGTATATATATATATATATATATATATATATATATATATATATATATATATATATACTCGACTATATAAGACCATCATACAAGCCACCGTTGAAGGTGGACGTAGGAGAGGACGACAACTCAAAAATGGTTGGATAATGTCAAACAATGCGCAGGTATGACTGTAGCAGAATTGCTGATGGCTGCTTTTGGTAGACTGTTGGGGATGTCAATTAGTGTAGCTTCTACATTCGGATCCACCTTACAATTACAAAAATCAAAGGGTGGTGATGAAGATCATGATGATATATAAAAGTGGACACTGAAGTTGGCACCCACGGGCGAAAGTCTGTTTCAATCATCATGTTATGTATTTTTTTTTTGTTTTTTTGTCATTTCTTCGACTTTTTAAAAGTCGGGCAAAATCACGAATTGTATGGAACCAGCCTCATCCACTCCATATTACATTGGCGAGTAATCAGTTCCATTCGAGCTACTTCATCCCGCGTACCACTGACCTGTGTAACCGACTTCCATGGGGATGTTTTCCCGATCATTACAATCTTAACCTGATCAAGCCTAGAGTTAGTCGTTACATTTTCCATATATACGCATAAAACTGTGCCCCTTTCTCTGTAACCCTCTACCGCCGGTAGGTCTTGGGTTTTGTATTAGAGTGAACTTCAATGTAAAAAAATGGAGAACCTAGTGCTAGGGATACGACTGAATGAATTTAAATTTGCTACTAGGTTGTCATCTCAGACCCACCCTTTCACTGTCGAAACTGTTAAATGTAGCCGTATCTTCTATTCCAATAGCTTCATGTCTCGCACTTCCCGTCTGTGGAACTCCCTTCCTCTTACTTTCTTCCCTGATAGCTATAATCTCCAACTATTCAAATGCAAACTCAATCGACATGTTCAGATGCCTTGATCTAATTCCCCGTTCTTTTCATCCTTTCCTCTATCACGGACCTTTACTCTTGCTTCCACTCTCTGTACTTGTGTGCTAGCGTTACACTCGTCTTGCTTGGAGTGAAATGCTTAAAAAAAAACAAAAAAAAAAAAACGTATTTTTATTTAGAAAAAAAAACCGCTTTAAAAATTTAATTTATATCCTATTTGGCGTTAAACTAGCTGACTCTTCTTTACATTATTCGGACTATTGCTCTCATCTTGGTCGCCATATTTATTACAACGTTTCGGCCGTTGTACGCGCCGGCCTTCTTCAGGTGGTTGGAATGTCGAACTGAGTCCTTTTTTCGCTCACTGGGGTAGACTGTTCTCGTTCCACGTGCCATGTTTAATGGATGTCAGTTATCTCCTGTTCATTTCCCTCTGAAAGTTCTCCACTGCCTTAACCAGGTATTGAACTCACACTCTTTGGGTCCTATCACTGAATCTAATCGACACCTTTATCCACTGTGCCATATGTCCTTGAGGGCATCTGTGTATGAATTTCTGAAGAAGGCCGGAGCGTACAACGGCCGAAACGTTGTAATAAATATGACGACAAAAATGAGAACAATAGTCCGAATAATTTAAATAATGTACATAATGCCTCATCTCAGAAATATAGACAGATTCTTCTTGAAATAGTTGCAAAAAATATATTTTACAAGTATTTTTTTGTATGAGAAATTGCATCTGAAAAATGACCAACTATATGTGTAAAACTCGACTGTACACTATGACAAATAATTAACGTATTTCTTACCCATTCTGCTTGAGGATCGGCAGGGTTATCGCAACTTCATTTCTTCTCCTTTCCAATATTGGGGCAACCAGTTCAGAGCAGTCAGCCAATCAGTTATGTGCCATGCGTGATACACGCTTAGGCGATCATGTATCTCTCGATACATGACTGACGAGGCAGATTTTCCCGCAGTAGATTGTCATCTCTTTCTGTGGTAGAAGTTTCTTTCTTGCTTTGGATGACAACTAATAGACTAGTTGCTATCCAAGGCTATAGAACCCGGTCTGTCCTGCTATTTACTCATAGATGGGGGTGGGGAGAGAAGAAGAGGATCCATATTTTCCCCACGTGCATTAGCCCGTAAGTGAATGTATTGGATTCTACTGGAATTCGAACTCGGCTCTCAGATTACTCAATCCTAACCTCTTCCTCGTTCAAAGCGTTAGAGCTAAAATATGCCAGGGGCGAATCATCGTCACTCCCTGTGACAATCAATTCAGATATTTCTTACACATTCTGTTTGAGGATGGGGGTCCATGTATCGCAATATTGGGGCAACCACTTCGGAGTAGTCAGTCAGTTATGTGTCATGCGTGATACACATCAGGGGCTAATCATCCTCACTCGGTTCCTATAATATCCTAGCATAGGCCGGGGAAGTTTTTTAAAAAAATATTAAGCACTCGCAATCACACTCACCCTCGGTAGCAACTCTCCTTCGGGACGGGGTTAGCTTTATTGCCCGGCGCCTTACGCGTCCCTAAAATGGAAAGTACCGAGTGGTCTTAGTCAGTTTTTCTACGGTTTTGCCGTTAAACCCACTTTAATCCTCGACCTTGTGTCACATTTAGTAACAATATGGGAGCTTGAAAAATACCCCTTCGTGTTCGATTGGAAAGAACTAAGTTCCACTGAGGCAGTTTCTTCCTGAAACCCGCCACTTTATATAATATATTCGAGAGAGGATGATTACATAAAAAAATGCAACCTTAACCTTTTCATCTACTGTCAACGGTTGTCTATCATTCATATCTTTATGTTCTACAATTCTTACGTACATAAAAGAACCCTATTCAAAAACTCGCTACCTTGAATGAGGCCTTGTATTAGGTGAACAATAGCGAAAAAAATACATGTTAAAGTCAAAACCGCTGAGCCAGAAGACACAGTCACGTTAACAATGATCTACGCATTTTATAACACATTGTGATGTCGTAATGGCATCTGATACTGAAAAATATCCAGGTATAGGATTACTTAAGAAAGTGCTTTTAGGAGACCATTTTCTGATGATTAACACAACTTGCTCGTGTTGGAAAAGAATTTCAACGAATTTCTTTTTTATGAAACTGACATTTGATTAACGTTAGCTTTGTCCAGATAAATGTCCCTGGATAACACATAAACACAAAAGTCTAAATACAATACACACACACACACACATATATATATATATATATATATATATATATTAAGGCATTAAAAACAAGAAATTTTATATTGTAGGCCATGATAGATTTAAAACAAAAACATACACCAGTCGTGCGGTTTCGTCCCCTCTCATCAGAACTGTTAACGGGGAACTAAAATTATGAGGAAAAGAAAAAGAAAAAAGTCTGTTATGGATGACAGGAATGAGTGGACAGGGAGAAAAAAAATTATAAAAATTATACCAACGAAGATGCTAGAAGCGCAACACAGCAGGTCCAAGCAAACACTCTCTTTGTTTACAAAGAGCAGGTTGCCTGGACCTGATGTAAAGCATCTCCAACACCTTAAGATGGAATAATGAGCGCGAACTGGCCAAAAAGGAAAACCAGTTCACACTGAAATCCATCGCACAAGTGGGATTCTTTATAAAGTGATCCGCAATCGAAGGCCCATACGTGTTACGAATGGTATCGCCCAAATAAAATTTTTTATTCGTAATTATAGCAGGTACGTGTTGTTTAATTCTAACGTCCAACCGCTGTGTCGTTCTACCTATGTAATCGCATCCACAACTACATTTAAAATGGTAAATAACAGAATTAATATGTTGGGGGTTAGAACATCTTTACATGTAGATGAAAGTACGGACTTAGTTTGAAAGACAACACGAACGTTGTCTGCAAAATAACACTCACGTGAACTACACGAAATACGCTTGGCGAAGGATTCACTGATCCTATATATATATATATATATATATATATATATATATATATATATATATATATATATGTAGATAGATAGATAGATAGATATGACGGGTGTAACAACAAAATTTTCCAAATGTTAGATTATGCTTTAAAGTGTTGTATCTTAAAACTGATTAAATATATCTTACGGGAATTCTCCAAGGTTTTTTTTAACACTATTCAAGTATACTTCGAACAATAAGAATGTATAATTAGTTTCTAAGTTTAACAAAAGAATTGTAATGTAATCGATCATAAACAATATTGATATATTCATTATTAATTAATCATAGCTTAGGATCGGAAACTCATTAAAGATTGAACGAAAGTTGAAATATACACACCCACACACCTATATATATATATATATATATATATATATATATATATATATATATATATATATATATTCCAGGGTCATTTTTTTCAATTTATTCAAGATGATCTTCGCCCTATCTAACCTTCTAAATTTCTGTCCTGGAGTGCTTACAGATTTCACGTACGATTTCATTTTCAAGTCTTTATTCACTGTTCTTTGGCCTTTTAATAGATTTCTTTAGCTCTGAGTTGAAATGATGATCACCGCTTGCTTTCGCAACCACCTGCTTCAGTTTTCCTCTTTACTGTTCTTAAACTTACTCACCTTTCTCTTAGTTGTTCTAGAATGAAATTCGAAGACGGAAGACAGAGTATGATTGCTGATGGCCTGAATGATCTTTTTGTTCTCACCATTATTTAGAGTCGAAAACGTTGTGGCTGGCACTATACGATATTAACCTGTTCTCCTTCTGGCAGAACAACCTAAAGGGTTTTTCAATGATTTTTACAAATGCTATCAAGATCAAACATCTTATTTGAAAACCTGGAAAAAAGAAACTGAATTACTTTCGTTTTTTTTTTACATTTTTTTTATTTTTTATTTTTTTTTTAATATTTAGCATTTTGTGAGATGGACAATTATCTGTAACACGATTTGTACAAATTTGTTGTCACAGCCGGTATATATATATATATATATATATATATATATATATATATATATATATGATATTTACACACAAACACATGTATACAGACTTATCTATAGATTATTATTATTATTATTATTATTATTATTATTATTATTATTATTATTAGTATTATTATTATTATTATTTCCTTTGATTTCTGACGTTTACACATTTCTTTCCGGGTCTCGCCCAGGGACCTATGGTTAGAAATGGCATCATGACACTTTCCATTGACAAAATAAAACAAAAAAAAACTATTATTATTATTATTAATAATAATAATAATAATAATAATAATAATAATAATATTTCCTTTGATTTCTGGCGTTTACACATTTCTTTCCGGATCCCGCCCACGGACCTAAGGTTAGAAATGGCATCATAACACTTTCCACTGACAAAAAAAAACAAAAAGAACTATTATTATTATTATTATTATTATTATTATTATTATTATTATTATTATTTCCTTTGATTTCTGTTGTGTACTTATTTCATTTCGGGACGAACCACTGAACTAAGTTTAGCAATGCCATTATGACATTTTAAACTGACCATTTGTGCAAAAAATGCAAATAAAACAACCTAAAAAACACATAGATTTTACATAGATATTTTCGTATGTCATGAGCTGTGGTTGTAGAACACATTGTTGTATTTCCTAAAGGCATGAATTATCAGAGATCCTTTGAACGAGATTAGCAGAATCTTATCCAGTGAAGCCCAGGGAAATACCTACTGGAATTATTTATATCTTCATGTGTTATAGTTTTTTTTAGATTTTCAATTCAAGACCCTTGCATTCTAACAGGTGTTTTTTTTTAATTTTCAGAGCTACATTACAGTCTGAAGAAAATTACATGTCAATAAGAAAGCATATTCTGTTTTTGTGTTTTTGTTTCTTTTGGTCTTTCATCATTATCTTTGGGTGACTATCTGCAATTGTAAAGGCCGATAAAATTGTTGCAGATCCTATAACTGTAATCGGATCTATATGTGTGCGTAGAAATAGGGATAAATTTCCGTTTTGTGTGGTAGTTGGGTATCTCCTTCCGCTGCAAGTGGTCAGTATTCGAATCCAGATACTATGATGAAGCTGAATGTAAATTTGCTTGGGCAGATTCGAGCAGCCAAATTGTAAAGCCCAATCAGTCTAGCCAACGCCGCCTCCTACTTCAGGATAGTGGACAAAAATTAATTCCGTATCAGTCTCTCTATCTACATTTGCAAATTTTCAGTTGAGTTGTGGCGTCGACTAAACTGAAGTTGAGTTACAGATTACGTGCATTACAATCAGAGCGATTATTGATTATTGATGAAGTGAGTTCACTCCTTAAATAAATCAAAATATTGAGGATTATATGATTCTTGAATAAAGTTTACTTTATAATTAACTATATGTAATCTAGACTCACATAATAAGTGAATTTGATCCTGAATGATTTTTCCTGATTTTCTGTAAGATAGCTTAATATATATATTGAATATGAATAGACATAGGCTAATACATGCATACATACATAGAGAGAGAGAGAGACAGAGAGAGTCAGAGACATACTGATCAAACTAAGATAGATAGAAACTACATATATAGTAGATGAAAATATAGATAAAAAAACTTGAGATAGCGAAAGAGAGAGGGAAATATTCAGTGATAGATAGATAGATAGATAGATAAGAACAGGCTATAAGAGACGAAGAGATGCAAACATCATCAACATTACAGATAAATAAATTTGCATATACATTCGCAAATATGCATGTACAATGTGTATATGTCACTGTGTATATCTGATTATTGTTTACGATTATGCTGTAGTGCACCAACTGACTTGATTGCATTATATGCCTGTATGATGAGAACTCTGCCTGCGTCGAGTTGTGTATGTCGTGATAGATGTTGTTAATTGTTTTCGAAGGAGGAAACAGGGTGTTGGCATCTTGGGCGGGAGAATTCGTCTGAAGTCTTGCACATCGCAGGAGGACGGCACAAGAAGCATTACACACGCGAACACGAATATTCAACAGATGAAAGTGTTTGGAACAATGTATCGTTGGAAGGTGGATAGTCTGCATAAGAAAGGAACGGGAATTAAAAGTCACCCCCCACCACCACAACTCCTCAGACAAGTCTCATCATGATTCCCTCTTTTTACACTTTCTTTCCTTCTTTTTTTTCTCTCCCTTCGTGTCGATATGGAAATCACTTATGAGGTAAATTCGAATACGATACAAAATACAAGAAAAGAGGGAGGTATCGATCAAGAATTTCAAGCGCCAGGAAAAGACGAAGCAATGGAAAAGAGATGGAAAAAGACACAGAGAGAAGAGAGACTGATTCGAATAAGCGGACGGAAAATACAGACGAAGCTGAAAAATATCGATGAAGAAAAAGCAATGGCAGAAGCGGGAGATTTAATAAGCGAACAAAGAGATATAAAGATAGACTGATAAAAAAAATAACAAAAGAGATATACAGGTCATCGAATAATAATAATAATAATAATAATAATAATAATAATAATAATAATAATAATGATAATAATAGGTTGGTGCGAAAATAATGACGTAATAATGTCGTTTTTTGACGTATTTTTAACGTCAAAAAAACGACATTATTACGTCATTATTTTTGCACCAAACTAATAATAATAATAATGACAGAAAATGGAAGACACATTTGGAAATTGAGGTAAGAAATTATGGCATGATGACAGGAAAGGAATGGAGGAAGCATAACATGGTTTTACAAAAACGTCATCAAAGAATAAAGAATGCAAGAGAAGAGACTAGCATTCAATGTCAGAAAGTGGCATGGCCATTTTGTATACATGACAGATGAAGAACTGTATAAAACATTTTAAAATGGTGTGTGTTCTTGGAAAATGACGGCAAGATGTTTCTTTTACAATGATATTCACCCCTTATAAGGCCTAAGAGCCACTCGAGTTAGAGGGTTAAGAGGCAGCACTACAAGTCTGGAAATAATGCCACCAAGATGAAAGGGACCGGGAAGCCAGCCCTAAAAAGGGAAATAAGGGATAAATCTCTATTCATTTTCAAAAGACCAAGGGGGGGATGTGAACTGGTCGATAGGTGTACGTATCTACTCCTATTGTGAAAATAAAAAGTAATACAACATATAATTAAATGTTTAGTGATTTAGGCGGACACTATAGAAGTATAAAGTTGGAGAAGACTTTAAAAGAAACCGAAAACCATTCATAAACAGGAAAAACCTATAACTTCAAGAGGAAGGAAGAACACATGCTACACTTTGATCCTGTATTTACGTACTTCCTGGTAAGAGAATGTGACGTAATAGCGGTTTAATGCATTATGGGACAGATTCTGACAGGATGCTTCACTACAATATTCACCTCTTCAAGTCGTAGACCAAGCTGCTGTTGAAAAACACCGTAGTGAAGCGTACATCGGACTCTAGACAAAGCTATCTACTCCTATAGGCTAAAGAAATAAAATAAGATGTAAAACAGTAAACATAAGCAAGTTTAAATAAAAAAGAATATAAACAGAGAAAATGGAATAAATCAGTAGAATATGTGGCTTGGAGATCAAAGAACCGATAAATGAAGAGAAAGAGACATAGATTTTGTGAGATTATGTATGATAGATACATGTTGATGTACGACTTTGTAGAGGTGAATATTGTAGTGAAGCATCCTTTTAGAATCTGCCCTATAATGCATTAAACCGTCATTACGTCACATCCTCTTACTAGGAAGCACGTAAATACAGGATCAAAGTCTAGTATCTGTTCTTCCTTCCTCTTGAAGTTATAAGTTTTTAAACCATTATATCAGCTTGAATATCACATTTTCTTGCGGGAATAAACAAAATGAAAGTATCTGCAATATGAATTCGACGGACACATAAAAATTGTTATTAAAACTCTGGTAGATTGTTCTAGTACGACATGCCGTGTGTAGGTCTCTGCATCGACGTAGGAATGTCAGATGGTTTAAAATTTGGTGAGACTTTTTCTAGTTGTATCCATATTTTTGCTATACAATCTAACCCGGTGGACAAAATAAGGATTTCAGTTCAAAATTCCAATCATCTGTTGAAGGGCGGAGCGTACAACGACCGAAACGTTGTGAATATATGGCAATGAAGATGAGAATAAAAGTCCATATAATGTAAATAATTCAAGTAATCTTAGTACCTGTTCTCAGAGATATAGACAGTTATTTGATCGTGACGGAAACTGTTTCTAGTACAGAAGATTATCAACATGTCCGCTAACATATTCACCTATATTTTGCTGTTTTCAGTCATTTCGAGATACATGAAACATTCAATAATCGACACATGTCTATGCATTAAAAAGACATAAGCAGACATCACTGTCAACAACATGTGTGAGTTCCAATGTATTTACAAAGATTACACGACGTCTGATTGTTTGTATTGCTTTAGATTATCCAACCCAATATTTGAAAAGATCTGTCTTCACCCTCCAAATCAATACTTCAATATTTTAAAGTGACTCCCATAGAAACATGGGAAATCTTTTCTAGACACTACACCTTCGAAAGCAAGTCAAATTATATATATATATATATATATATATATATATATATATATATATATATATATATATATATATATATATATATATATATGAATAAATATAGTTTTAAGATGCTATATTTATGGGATAACGTACTCAATATCAGAGATAGAGCGTATGTAAATATAAATATAAAAGTGAACCTTGACGTCAATAGTCAGAGGCGAAAGGCTGTTTCATGCTAGGAGGCTTGATGATTGCATATATATATATATATATATATATATATATATATGTGTGTGTGTGTGTGTGTGTGTGTGTGTGTGTGTGTATGTGTGTGTGTGTGTGTGTTTTGTGTGTGTGTGCGTGTGTGTATATATATCATCAATGATATTTACAATAGTTACCCAGAAGCATTGGAAGATACGATTGAAGGCCTTTAACAGTTACCTAAAAGTTACCTTTAATAATACCGAACTTTATATTAAGTTTTTTTTTTTTTTGGGGGGGGGGTCATGATAAGATGGGACGAATTAAAAACCTCTAAATTACGAAATACTAAGTGTCATATTGGAAGAAAATGAGTAACTACCGACACCGAGTTTCGAATATATGTTTTCCGCCAGGCGTAGAAATAGCGATGTCAGCCTACTGACTGTGGTGTTTATTGAGTGACTATTGAGTGGAACTATCCAGTCGAATTAGTGTGAATTATTGTGCGTCGATGATTTGCATTTTGATTTAGAATTTACAGGCGTTAAGCCGAGTCGGGCTACTAACAATTCACTGCAATGGTTAATTATCTTTGATTGACTTTTACTTCTTTGTTCTTCTTATTTATTTGTGGTTGTAATTAAATACTGTTTTATTTTAACATTAAAGTCTTGAGTTATACTTAATCATTTACGGACATCATACGCTACACAATTAAGAAAATCTGCTAAGAAAGCTAGCCATCCCTGTTTTATATGCTTGCACAAACACATGTGAGTTTCTTCAAAGCCTACAAAGCCTACCTGTGTCTTTTTGTGTGTGTGTGTGCAGGCTATTGTTAGAGTTTCTGAGAGAGAGAGAGAGAGAGAGAGAGAGAGAGCACCGTGAGACGTGATTAACAGTTTGAACAAGGTCAGTATGCTCTAATCCTCAGGCCCGATGACTTGTGACTTCATACTAAAGGTCGTCTGCACGACTTCAACCACATGACTTGTGTCTCACCGTATTATGCTTTTCAGGCTCTTTCCAAAGGTACCACACGCTGAGATCGCCTCCGATATAAAAAAAAATTAAATATCGTTTTCCCATATGCATATATATGATTCATATTATAATTCATAATTTCAATTATTATATTAGTAAATGCTTATAATTTGATGCTGTAACGTAAGATGTCATTGTTAGCTGTCAGCATAAAACAAAACTAAATGGATGTAGAAATAATATCATGTATACCAACACACAAAAGCAAAAGGCAGGAATCTGCCTATCGATTAAATGGAAGGGTAGACTGAGTTTTTGAGTCTTGCGTGACAACGAGTTAAGAAGGATGACTGTGGAATTCAAAGAGTGAAGTTAGATGTTTTCCGTCAGGTTCTTTTACCCCAGATACAAAGACTGCTCTTGTGGCTGCAATAAAGGCCGTTTATCGACAAAAACAATTGGTTAAGGAACACGTGGCGCCAATTCAGTTTTTTGTTTTCGTTGGAACATTGACGTATTACAGTTTTCTGACTATGTTTTCTCTATCACATCTTTGTATTCCTACGTTTACCTTGCGAGATAAAGGTAGTGTTCTGACTGGTTAAAATGCAGTTGTTTGGTGGGGAAACTAGTGTGACCTCTCCAGGGTAGAAGACTGGCTGATGGTAGAGGTAGGCCGTGCTCTGCGTAGACTTTATGCTACCGCTCCCGTTTCCCCCGCAGCGACAAGATTCAAATGAATACAGGGCATTATATTAGGACACGGCTTGGTGGCAGTAGCTGCTGGAAACTTGTCAGTGGTGATAGCCAATCGCCTTTAAGGCTTCACTTCAGATTTTCTGTCTGGATTTATTTCTATAGCCTTTTTCCGTGTTTGGATATGACCGCGTGGTTTAAAGTTGGGGTTTTTCCTTCCCGCTAAATGGGCTTCCTTCCTGGGCCGTTGAGCTTCATTTTCCCGACGTAGGTGGCTATGAAGCGCCGGTTGTCCAACTTCTCTGATACTCCGGTTTGTCAAAGCCTATTTGAGACGAATGCTATGGAATATTATATAGCCTTTTTCCGTGTTTGGATATGACCGCGTGGTTTAAAGTTGGGGTTTTTCCTTCCCGCTAAATGGACTTCCTTCCTGGGCCGTTGAGCTTCATTTTCCCGACGTAGGTGGCTATGAAGCGCCGGTTGTCCAACTTCTCTGATACTCCGGTTTGTCAGAGGCTATTTGAGACGAATGCTATGGAATATTATATAGCCTTTTTCCGTGTTTGGATATGACCGCGTGGTTTAAAGTTGGGGTTTTTCCTTCCCGCTAAATGGACTTCCTTCCTGGGCCGTTGAGCTTCATTTTCCCGACGTAGATGGCTATGAAGCGCCGGTTGTTCAACTTCTCTGATACTCCGGTTTGTCAGAGGCTATTTGAGACGAATGCTATGGAATATTATATATTTATATTCTCATCTTTAGCTAGATCAACAATATTTATCATATGCATTAAATTCTTTGATAAAATCAGTAAGCCTATTCCTGAGAATCGAGTCTCTATGAAAGTATTTACTCTCCTATTGCATTGCGTTTTTCTCTAATTAGCGGTGCCGCCATCTACCATCTGGGCATTTCTAATCCTAAGTAATAAATTAAAATTTCTCTTATTATATTACTGGAATAGCATAAGAGCTGTAATTGAATACATCCGATATTTTAAGTTGCCTCGATATTATTATCAAAACAGAATTTAATGTAATGGACACTGCATATTTATTTCCCATCTTTGTACATGTACATGTAATCTTATCAATGAAATGCCTGCAGCCAAATAAAAGGGTAATAATCTTAGTCGAGGATTGGCCTGGCTTTGCCTATGGTTATTCTATCCACAATTTACTGGTCATTTGTAAGGTAGCGTTTAGCGGACTCCATTATAATATGGACCGTAGGTTTAATTTTCAACTGTGCCATTGTGTTATAGATTCTTTGCCCTTCGGAAGGTTGTACACCGACACGCTATCAAAAGGAGTTGGTTAATCAATATCTTTTGCAGATATGCAATATGCAAAATGATTTCAGAATATACGCCTTTAATGTGGAAGACAAAATGACCATCGGGACTCTTCTAGGACAGCTAGAGGTCGTTAATCGGGACATTAAAAGAATCGGTAACTCCGTCAAATGGATTATCCCGCTTCTTATCAGTGCACAACTGGGGATTAAACCAAACGAAGTATTATTTAATTCTTGTCTGAAACTATTCCTCTTTTCAGTTTTTATAATTAACTTAGAAATTTGATCTTTTTTTAATCATTTCGTTGTATACGACTTAGGAGGTTATTTAAAGCCAGAAAACTTATTACAATGTAAGAATTGTTTGTTTTTTGTTTTTCTTTTTGCGGGGGGAGATAATAAGTATTTCAATCAGTTATACTCCATGCGTATCACACGCTTAAACGATCATGTATCTTTCGATACATGAATGACGAGGCATATTTTTTTCCCGCAGCAAATTGCCATTTCTTTCTGCGGTGGACCAGTTGCTACCCAAGGCTATAGAATCCGGTTTGTCCTGCTATTTATCTATAGCTGGGGGAGATGAAGACGATTCATACCTTTTCCAAGGGTATTAGCACGTAAGTAAATGTAATGGATTCGACTGGAATTCGAACTCGGCTCTCCGATTCCTCAATCCCACCCGCTACCAATTACTAATTACCCCATAGCTGAGGAAAGAAGAAGTAGATTCATACCTTTCCCAAGGCTATTTTCTTATAAGTAAATATAACAAAGCAGGTGACAGAAGTAATTTCAACTCAGAACCTCAAAAGGGTAATTTTCAGGTTTAGCCCCGCGCCCCGGTTCTAATAAAAAAATTCCCGAACAGTTCCATTTAGGTGTAAATGTACATACTTAATTCGAAAATAACAAAGAAATTTTGATAAAATCTACCATTCTGGAGTTAATTTTATTCTAACAAAGAATATCGATTTTTAGTTCGGAAGTCTGGTATTATTGAGAAGTGGTCTCCAGGAGAGTTCTTCTGTGAGAGATGTGGTTACTCGAAGATCGCACTATGATATTTAGTGTTCCGTAATGGGAGCCGTCTGTACAATCATGCAAGGGCCGAGTTCGAATTGCAGTCGAGTTAGTTGCACTCATTTATATGCAGATATCCTTGATAAAGGCATGAATCCATCTCCATCCTTTTCATAAGACTATCTAAAAAAAGAAATTTTTCTCTGGACATAATGCAGCGTTCATTCTAAAATATGTTTCGACTTTAAAATAACCCCTAAATGATTGATAAACCGTAAAAAACAATCATCGTTGAAAGGTAGAAGATAGAATCTGAGAGTGTTATGACTTACTGAAGGAAAATGAATTAGAAAAAAAATGTGATTAAACTATGAAACAAGTTTTTATGGTGTTTTACTAAGCGTAGTTTAGATGTATACATATATTGGAGTTATCGACAATAAAAATTCGGACTCATTCGCGTCACGGTGGGTGAAGTTGAAATTAAATCTGCACGCCTAACGTAGCCAACGGGAATTGGAACTCGGCTTTCTGATTAACAGTTCTGAGCTGTTATCCATTATTAACCTTTCAGCATATGGTATCGATCTCCTCCTTTTTGTTATAACAGATAATGCAGCGTCCATTCTAAAATATGTTTCGACTTTAAAATAACCCATAAATGGTTGATAAACCGTAAAAAAAATATTCATGATTAGAAGGTCGGAGATAGAACCTGACACTGTTATGACATACTGAAGGAAAATGAATTAGGAAAAACTGTGATTAAACTATATAACGGATTTGTATTATGTTTTATTAAGCGTAGTTTAGATATGATACAAAGTCAAAAGTGTGAGGCACTTAGCGAAAATCGAACTCATTAATCATTTGTAATTCGTCAATCGAGACGAGATTACTGAAAATGACACAACGTCGTAGTGTCCCGTAAAGAATGTCTATGCGTGGATAGCCGATCAGGAACAAAAACAAGAAAACATAAAGTGCCATTATTGTTCACATCCATAAATTACGGAAGACACACGCTCTTTTAATATTTTGCAAATCATTTGAATGACTTTGTGTACGCTTCATGTCAGATAGTTAAAGCTTTTCTTGGTCTTTATCGCAAAGCAGTATTTTAATCCAAATAAAAATAATTTCTTGGATCGCCGAATTTTATGGCAAGCACACTATTTCCTATCCAATAACATGAAAGGTTAACATAGCATAAGCAGCCGTAAATAAGTATTTTCTGAAGATTTCACTGTGTCAATAAATCATCTGGCAGATCGTGAAAGAAATGGATAAAAAATATTCTCTTTTGACATAGGCAACAACACTAAGTATTGCCAATCGACGATAATTCGAACACGCGTCCATAA
Organism: Acanthosepion lycidas; assembly: GCA_963932145.1. NCBI lineage: Eukaryota > Metazoa > Mollusca > Cephalopoda > Sepiida > Sepiidae > Acanthosepion > Acanthosepion lycidas. Next base: position 26,239,614 of record OZ010581.1, read on the forward strand.
TTCTTTTTCCCTGTTTGATTTACTAAGCATCATGCATTGTGATTTCACCCGAGAGGTTTGCTTTGAGAACAGCATTCTTTTGAGAATTTGCAAATTCGTCACCGGAGAAAATGGGATAAATTTTATCAGGTGAATGCAATAGCGATTTTCACTAAGGTATTTTTTCTTTGTTAATATTCTAACGGAAAGCTTGAAATTATTTTGCTTGTTTGCATATAAGTGTACGAGCTTACCGACACCTATCTACTGTTAAGCAACATCGAACCTGGTCAGTACGCAGATGGGGGAAATATAACAGGTACCGCACGCTTAAACCTGCGAGTGGTGTAATGGATAATAGCCCGGAAGTTTTAATCAGAGAGCCGTTCCAATTCCAGTTGGGTTCGTTATATTCACTTACGGGCAAATATCTTTGACACACCTCCCCGGTCTTTTGAACAGGAGTAGAAGTTTATCCCTTGTTTTCTATTTAGATTAGGTTTCTGATTCTTTCTAAAGACTTCTTCAGTTTTTACTTACGCTTGTCTTACGCTAATAGAACTCCTCAGGGTTGCCTTCTACTATGAAAGGTCCTTGTATTAGGTGAATATTATTAAAAATTATTTAATTATTTTTTTTTAAATACAAGCTCTTATCCCCCAGCTAGGGGTTAATTAGTGGGATTTATATCAATAAAAATTATTATCCTAAAAGTATTCTCACACTCTAAATATATATTTCTGGCTTTAAACAGACATGCAAAAGGTGGATAAATCGGAAAAATGAATCAATCAGTCTTTTACAGTTTATTAAGAGAAAAATACTACATTACAAATGTACATTTGACGTTTGGCCATATTTTGAGAATGGAACCGGACCAATAACATTTCAAAATCTATCGCGTTGTAATATCATTCTAAGAGGCTATATTCCTCGTGTCGTTCGTCGAAACGTTTTGCAGCCGTAGTAAGCTGAATTCTTTTTTAAGAGTTCTTCAAGAGAATTAACCTTTGAAACGTTAAACTGAAAGTTTTATTTAATTCAGAAAATCGTTTTCATTTTCTCTTGCTTTTTTTGTGCGGTGGGCAAATGTTTCACTTTTGTTGGTGATCTGTTCTCACTACTGCACTACTTCACAACGAGTTTGAACTCGTGATTTCAAGTGTACAGGAATTCACCGGAGAATGTCGAATAGGAGCGAGAGAAAAGGGATGGTAATTCCAAAGTCGGATATTCGTAGGAAGGAAACCGGAAGTAGCCAGAAAGAAAAAAAAATGGCAATGACGCAAACAAGATGACACGCTAGATAAAATAAAGGTTTGCGTTCAGCATTGCTTGAGGCTTGCTTTTCTGGTTAAGGAATGAATTAAGCTGCCTTAAAAGGGAAAAGAAACATTGTGCTCAAACAAGATTGAAAAGATGGGTGTAAAAACAAATAATAGTGTTTCTTTCTTGTATCTTTTTTTATCTTCCTTTCCGAGGTAGGTCTAGTACATGTCAAACAATTTTGAATAATTCAAGAACTGGTTCCGAGGCTGAGATCTATCTTGGCAATAAAATGCAGAAGTTCGTATGCTGCATGTTTGAAAAAATACAAACTCGAGTGCTATAACAGTCTTCAGAGTGAGAGAGAGAGAGAGAGAGAGGGTAGGGAGAGAGAGAGAGAGAAACAGGGAAAAAGAGAGAGGGGCTGGCGAATGAAGCTCAGTACTGCGTGGTTGTAGATTTTAAAATATTCGATTTATTTGTTTGGTTTGTATAATTAACGGCCCTTCAACCGCTAGTGGTTTATACAGAGGCAATTTAAAATGTCTGAAGGGACAGTACTGCCATTGTATCACATCTTGATGTATAAATATCATATCTGCCGTGTCTGTCAGTAACAACATTGAAGTCTTTATTTGTTTTCTGCAAATTCTGATTTTACCAAAACTTGAAAAAATATGTGAGGAAACACAGTTGATGAGATTATGATGGCAGTCCCGAAAGAGGATTTTGCTAAGTGGAAGGGCCACTGATATAAACGGCTGGTGCCTCTGGGACAGTAACCTTAATTATAATATTTGTCACAAATGGCTGTCTATTGATAAATCGTCTAATTAATGATTCTGTCCAATGAACAAGGGTTATTTTAGTTGCCGACTGACCTATTTTAGAGTGAATTCTAACGGAAGACTACCTTAATATTTCTGTTGCCAATGAAGTCACATAAGACATACACACAAACATGCACACACATTATATATATATATAGATAGATAGGTATAGATATATATAAATATAGATATATATATATATAAGTATATGTATATACATATATATATATATATATATATATATATATATATATATAGATAGATAGATAGATAGATAGATAGATAGATAGATAGATAAAATAGCTGGCCACTCTTATTCGAGGATACCCGTCTTCTAGTGTGGTAGCTAATCCCTATTGCAGAATCTCGCTCAGGCACATGTCGAAATTCCAATCACCTGATATTGTATTATGCTAGTAATAATTGTGTTTATAATAATTTGTCATGCAAATACAAAATATAATATTAATACTAAAATTGATTATATTAATGCCTCTTAATATTTACATGAAGTGCTTTTAAATATATATATATATAGGGGTTAGCAATCCCGGCCTAATGCCTCTTTTGTTAAAAAACTGATGACAATGTACTTCTGTTGCATCTTTTAAAATACATCTTTTTGGAACTTAGTGTAGAAATATTTCGTCTAATCTATTCGCCACATTCAAGGCTTTTGTTTGTCCAATCGTAAATTTTTAGACTGTAAACTTTGTTGAAAGGTAGAGATATTCTTAAATCCTTAATACGGTCAATAAAGTGTGTCCGTGTTTATAGTTATTAGTGCTAAGCATATATTTACTTTTAAAACTTTATAGACTATTAACAAAAGCATTCTAATCCATTAATATTATCACAATGAAAATCCAAGAAATTTGTCAGTAGATCAGTCAAAACGCCCAAAATAATAAAAAATAATTCAGTCAGTTTCTACATTCACAAGGTCCAATAAAAGTACAATGTTACAAGAAGAAAATACAATAGGAAAAAACTTAAAACTTCTCGGCTGCCATTTTTAATAAAATGAGTATAGATGTATATACACATGCGTGTATGGAGGGGCGTGAAAGCCAATTGGCTCAAGCTGTCTGAATAAAGTTGGGTAGAAGAAACAGATTGAGAGTCGTCAGTCGTTGTCCGAATACGAAATTACAAGTCCTCGAGGCCGAAGGTTTTCGCTTACTGGCCTTGTTTAACTAATAATTACGCCTGATTAGACTCGCTATCCTAAATAAACATTCGTCAGATTAGACCGCAAGTAGGCCTTCTGGGTGTTGAAGACACATAGATGTAACGAATATGCATTGACACTCGAAATACCGAGCAATCTAGCGGATTTGTATACTCGCAAAACGTGCAACCCACCATTATTATATATAATCGCTATATTTCGGGAAGTTTATACTTATAAATATAATCATATTTCTTATATATATTTTGGTAAGATTTAAGAGAGTTAAACAGCTCATGTAGTTTCTTGTCTTGCCTAACTATATACATACATACATACATGCATACATACATATATATATATATATATATATATATATATATATATATATATATATATAAAGAAATATAGTCTTAAGGTGTGCTATATTTATGGAATAAAGTGCTCAATATCAGAGATAGAGTGTGTGTAAATATAAAAGTGAACATAGAATTCAACACTTAGAGGCGACAGTCTTTTTCATGCTATATGCAATTGTCAGGCCTGACGATTGCATATAGCATGAAACAGACTGTCGCCTCTAAGTGCTGACTTCTATGTTCACTTTTTTATATATATATATATATATATATATATATATATATGTGTGTGTGTGTGTGTGTGTGTGTGTGTGTGTGTGTGTGTGTGTGTGTGTGTGGGGTTGAATGGGTGTATTTGTGTTTCTGGAAGACAATTTTTGCTATTTTCGTTTGGTAAGGTTTTGAGATTTAAATTCCTCTACTATTTCTTGTCTTGATTGACAATATATATATATATATATATATATATATATATATATATATATATATATATATATATATATATATATATATTAAACTTTGCGCCCCGAGCAAGGCATGAAGCCGCTAGGATGCAGGGGGGTTGCAGAAGATTTGTAGCAAGAGCAGATAGGAGTGATAGAAGAAAGGATGAAGGGAAGGATAGTGTGGAGATAAAGGTAACTGGAGATATCGATTGACATTACATTTGAATAGTTGGAGATTATAGCTATCAGGGAAACAGTAATTGGGAAGGATGTTCCACAGGCGAAAGGTGCGAGGTATGAAGCTATTGGAGTAGAAGAGACGGCTACATTTTAAAGTTTCTACAGTGTAACGGTGAGAGCGGGATGCCAGCCTCGTAAGGCGCTTGTATTCATGGAGACTGGGGACCAGGGAAAGCAGCTCATCGGAGCAATTGCCATGAAAGTATTTGTAGAAGAGACAGAGAGAGACGACGGCGCGTCTGTGAGATAGTGGCTGCAGGCGAGACGCCAGATCATGGCCAATCACATTACATATTCGTCTCTGGATCTTGTCAAGAACTCCGAGGTATATATATATATATATATATATATATATATATATTCTAGGATTAAATATTTTAACTGTTAAATAACTTTGTTGCATGTATGCATTTATATAATGTTTTTATCTTTCAAAACACAGTCAAGATATTGTGTTCATGTTCATAATTGATATTATTGAGTGATTTTTTTTATTTTTTTTATTAATAAGGATTCCATTATTTTTTGCCTTTTTTAGATGTATATGATGTTATTATATTTGCGTTGTTAACAAGTATGCTATGAAAAGATTCCGGTAGGTCTCCATGATTATTTAAATGAGATATAATTGAAAATGGCTAAATGTATAGCCGAAAGCAATCAGATAAAAAGAACTTTCGGACAGTTTTTATAAAATTTATCATCTGAAAAGAAATAAATTATTAGATCACATGAGAAATTGTATAAAAGACTAAATCAAACCATCTTGTCTGACGTGTTCAACGAAACGTGCATGAAAGAGGGATACACAAATTATATATATATATATATATATATATATATATATATATATATATATATGATATAAATGGAGGTGTTTGCGTTTTTGAAAGACAACATTTTGCCCTTTTTATTCAGACTTAAAACTGAAGTCTTCTGAATATTGTTTCTCGCTCTGGAGATTTCGAACGAAAAACTATATGTCATTAGAATATGTCTAGGGGAATAAGAGATGACACAGAACAGATTATTGTACGAAAATATTACAAGATCGATAAAGTTCTTATCTAAACAGGACTGACCTATTTGAATATTTGAATACAATTTTGCTCCGCACAACTAAACAATCCTCTGCCCCTAAACTGACTATTCGTTTGATGTTCATGAGAGTCATTGCAACAGAAATATATTTGCCATAAGCTAATTACCACTATGACTATAAAACGTTACATATGTCTATATCTTGCCCATAGGATATATATATATATATATATATATATATATATATATATATATATATATATATATATATATATATATATATATATATATATATATATATCTGTGTGTTTGTGTGTATGTGTGTGTTTTAAAACAAATAATGGATTTTAATCTGACATTTGTATTATTATAGATCTTATTTTAAATGATACAAAAAAATAAGCCACCAAAATTCCATGCTCCTAATCACACACACACACATATATATATATATATATATATATATATATATATATATATATATATATATATGAAGAAATATACTCATAAGGTGTGCTATATTTATGGGATAATGTGTTCAAGGTGTGCTATATTTATGGGATAATGTGCTCAATATCAGAGATAGAACGTGTGTAAATATAAACATAAAGCTTCCCCTATTTTCTCAATATCACGTTGCTAATTTATTGTCTGACCAAGCTTGTGTATACAGCTTGATGAATCATTCTTTTGGGGGGTGGGAGCGTCATGCTGTACGAATCAAATAGGCATTTCCGACATTGGCGCATGATCTCTCACGTAAATTTCTGAGCATTTAAATAGTAGCGTGTGGAGAAAAAGAAGCGAGTTTGCTGTTGGTACGCACGTTTTTGACAGCTTAAGTGTCATGTAAACACTCAGCAAAACTTGGCTAGCCTTCAATTTCTCGAAAAGAGGATAATCTTGTGACAATTTATCGAGTAATCTTCGTTGAATCTCGCCTTACTACTGAACTGATGACCTAAGAATAATTCAGTGAATTTAGAGTCAAAATCTTGACATCAATGTTAGAAGAAGAAAATAGGTTCACAAAGCTTTATTCGAACTTACCCACTATCTTATCGGCTAGTTTTGGCACATTCAGTAACAAACCTTACCCCCAATGGTAATGGAAGTTTCTGGAACTTACCCCCACATACGCGCTGTGAAGTCTATAAAGAAAGAGAAATGGTTGCACACAGGATCTGCCACATCGCTTACACGTTTGTGTATGTCTAATTAATGCAAAAGATCTGAATTCGAAGCAACCCAAAAGGCCTTAATTTAGATTGCTGATCCCGATAACATACAAACCCTTCCAACTTGAAGATTTTATGCGACACTAAGTTTTTTTTTTTTTAATATTTGACCCTAAAATTTTATTTTATTTTTGCAAATTAATTGAAACAAAAAGAATAATTCCGTTATTATTTAATTTTCTCGTATTTTCCTAATGAAATATGACCTAGTGCACAGGTTAGTACTTCGTACTTCAATTCCACGACCATAGATTCTCGATTGTATTTAAATCAAGAGAGTTTCCGAGCCAGTCGATAGTACTTTGATTTCCTCACTGATATGGCTTACCAGTGTGTTCGTGCAGTCTTATAATTTTTGTACGCTTCTTTCGAGTAACGTATTCATCGCAGTCAGTGACCGTATGACAACTAATTGAAAGTCGAAACAATAGTGTCTGGACGTGATAAAATCTGATGCAATCACGAATGACGCAATATATTTCAAGGACAAACAAATTTCATCATATACCCCGAAAACAGATTCATATTGCTGCACACCACTGCAAAGGACATAATCTGAGGAAAATTCGAAATCGATTATACCTTGTCCCTCCAGTGGGTCTAAAATTGAATGTCTGATGAAAGAAAGTAACTAAAGCGGTTATTTCTGTTAATTCGCACAAGGTTGTATGTATTAATTCTTAAGAGAAACAACAAAATAAATGACAATTATGTTACACTCAGAAAGAAATAGTTTACAGTACTGAAACACATAATGAGCAATGAGGTGTGGCGAATTTAACACTCACAAGACATACTGAAGTCTAGTGAAGCAGGAAAACATAGAATAACCTAATAATGAGTTAGCGTGAACAGATGATAGAACAAGCATAAAGATGGATGACAAAGAGTCAAACCTTAGTGCAACAAAATGGAGGATGATGTAGAATGCTTTGATCACCCACTTCCTAAACGACCACAGCACCAGCAGTTTGCATGGCCATGATACACTCCGCAAGAGAAATAATTATTTGTCTGAAGTCAGTGTTCGAGCCCACAGATAAGTTGATTTCAAAATCTTTTATGTGCAGATCATCCTACGCATACAGAATAATAACGCAACACAATCTTCTTTGTTCAAAAATGAAGCTTTGTGGTCCTAGAAAGAAGGGTTCGTAACCTACGGCACGTATGCTGCACTTGCCAAGCAATTTTTTAAATGGCACTCAGCCGGAAATGACATCACGAAGTCTGATTCAAAAACTACAACAATGCAAAGAACACATTTTACTGTTTCAAAACTGCTCACTCGTTGGACTCCCATTAATAATAAAAATTTTAAAAAAATAAGAAAAAATCTTTTAAAAACAGTTTATTTCAATTAATGTGGTTTACATATTATTGTATATATTACTATATAAAATATATTGTAGAACAGGTATATTGATTTGGCTTGTATAAAAAAATACGTATGCTGTTGGCACAATGAACGATTTTAAAACGCGGCACATAGTCAGCAAAAGGTTGCCGACATGCTATAAAGTAGCGTAAAGCAACCTCATGATCTACTTAACTTAAACAGTGTGATAATAACGAATTCTCTCATCCTAACCATTTCAATACTAGCTACTCTGTAGAAAAGGCTCTTTGACTACCAACGACAAGTCTACCAGAATATCGCTTCCGCGACATTTTATTATCTTGACTGGATCAACCTTTGATTTTCCCATTCCATAAATTATTTTTTCCTTACCTTATCTTTAGCGATTAAACTGCTCGATTCTGTTGAATGAAGGGGATACGGTGGCCACTCTTATCTTTCCTGTGGGTTAGACGGGTACTACTGACATATTTTAGTTTGAATGTTGTGTGCTTAAATTTCGTTACGGTGTAGTAATTGATAGCGGCTCGGTTAGAGGAATCGGAGAGCCGAGTTCGCAATTCCAGTTAAATCTATTACATTCACTTACGTGCTAATACTCTTGGGAAAGGTATGAATCCTCTACTTCTCCCTCCAGGTATGGTAAATAGGAGGACAGACCGGTTTCAATAGCCTTAGAGGACAACTGGTCTACCGCAGAAAGAAATGGCAACTTACTGCGGGAAAAAATAAATCTGCCTTGTCAGTCATGTATCGAGAGATACATGATCACCTAAGCGTGTATCACGCATGGCACGTAACTGACTGTCCTTCTCCTGTCTCTCATTTCATGCCACATATATTTTTAATAAAAAAAATAAAAAAAATATGCAGTTGTACATATGGAGAAATTCTTAAAACAGTAGGATCTCTGTGAGTATATGGAATGGGTCGAACCGAATGAAGGAATGGTTAGGTCGTGAATCTGATTATTTAGGTTTAGGAAAGTGAAGACCAAACTTCCCCCACTTTGCCTTCAGCCTTGAACCAAACATTCATATATATATATATATATATATATATATATATATATATATATATATATATATATATATATAGCTAGAACATAACTGGCAGAATAAAGCTTCTAAAGTTGAAATTTGTCGTTGTCCTTTCATTAGAAACTTATCTATTTATCCCTCGATTTAAGAAAGTCGATTTTTGAGCGATGATTTTCATTGAACCCTATTCCTGTTTTGGACCCATAAAGCAAAATAGTTCACTTTATTCAATATTTTCCTAACTATTAGCTTTTATAATATACGAGAGATAAACTGGGAAAATGTAGAGGTGCAAGCGTTAACAAAAAGGTGTTCCACTAGGACACACCCACATTTAACCAATCTAAAATGATAACCTTCTGCCATCTTTTAATTAACAAGAATTGAGTGAGAAGGATCAGCTGCAGAGAACAGCGACGCTGAAAAAGTCAGATTAGCAGTGGTAAGTGCAGAGAAGCACATGTTCCACGCTCAGTTAATTAGATTCAAGTTACGTCGAAAAAAGCCGCAACTGCTCTTCTAGGATCAAAACAATAAATCAAAAGAGAAGAGAGAAACGCCAGGTACGCCAGGCAGGTCAGCCAGTGGACGGCGCGAAATAAAAAAAAACGAAGACTCAAGGTGAATTGGCACGGCACTTGATGACCTTGCCAAATATATTTATTTTGATGAGTTGTATTTGAAATGTTCGGTCGCTACTCATCAAATAACTGTAGTATGGGATTTTCTATAATCTGTTTTCCGTTTGTTATTGGCATCTTATTTTCACAAAAGTTTTTCTTTCCACATGTAAGCGATGTCATCTTTTACATGAGATCACTAAAGTTAAGCGTTCGATTTCCAACTTGTTTGAGAATAATTCAAGCTCAATAAAAGAAGGCTCCCAGTAAGAACAGACTAGTTATCGATCTATTTTTCTAGGCATTCATTATTGTTTCTTGTATCAAAGTACAAATAAAAAGCTCAATATCTTATCGCATTTTGAATTAAATATTGTTTTTTTTTAATCAAATAGAATAATAGATTAACTGGTGCGTAATAAGAAAGCTGTATTTTTCCGATATTATATGCATTCACAAGTTTTAAAATGCATCAATTTTTAAATATTAAACTTCATCCAATCCAAGGCCCGAGAGCTATTCAAGGTAGAGGGTTAATGTTTAAACGGTTATGATGAATGTTGTATGTTATAAGAACTAAAGAGTAGGTGTGAAGAAGTGAAGCTTATGTTAAGGAGAGTAGATCGCAACTACTCCTTCATTTGAAGAGGTTCAGAGTTTAGTTTCGGGGAAGCGCATAGGCGGTTACTTATTCCACAAAGAAACTGGAAAATCTCTCTGAAATGAACTGGTTCCTTACAATTGGAATACTGAGGGATTAGGGTGGGATTCGACTTTTGTTGTGGTGTTCTCCCTATAAAGAGTCTATATTGAACTCTTCTGCCTACTATAAAATTAGTAGGAGAGAATGCCTTGTGGAAAATAAGAGTGTTCATTACTGTCGAACTCTCTGCCTTGAGCAGAGAGAAACCTGGACGACGCTTTGCCTAAGGGTAAGGTTTCGTCCTGGGAGGTAGACAAACCCTGAAACCTTTAATACGGATTCTAAGGGAATATTTTTGGCCGAGCCTATGGACTCGGAAAACACACGGTAAATTAGGCCTTGTGTCAATGCATCCCTCGGGGGGGTGTTAAATATAACAGTCGAATAGATTGAACGCTGGTCGTGTACTACTCTTCTGTTGTACTTACTGTTTAATATATTGTATATCTGCAACACTTGTTCTGTTATTTCATTAACCATTTACTTGTTCACAACATATATGTAGAAAATTGCGTAGCGCTATCTAGATTTAAAGGTCTGAACTGGTGGAGGCAAAAATGGAGCTGAAGTGAATATTTGCCATTATTTTATGACTGCCGTGTGTTGAATTGTCAAAAAAGGGTGTTTTTTTAAATTTGATAAGAATTGTACTTGTTAAGGAAAGTTGCATATTAGAACATTAGTTTACTGTTTCTTGTAATGAAGTCCATCATGTATTCGGGGTTAGCTAAACGATATTCCTCGGCTTAACTACTAAATACTATTCCTCTTGATTCCTTGGGGTCATAGGTTAGCAACAGCACCTCTCGAAAGGACGCGGTTCCGGGCGATCATCTATAGCTTGGCTCATGTCATGCTGATTGCCTTCACATTTGTGTCAACAATTCTGCACCAAGTCTGTTTTTTGGAAGAAGCCTAGTTCTCACACATGGAATAGCGCTGTTGGTGACCCCTGAAGCAACGTGAACTCTGCTGTCTTGGGAACCATTATAATCACGGATCCTGACTGCAACGTTCAACGCAAAATGCAGGAAAGTCAACATCCAACAAATGCCGCAGGAGTTAAAGATAAAGAGACTTTCTACGAGCTCAACTGGGAGGGGTATAAAGAACTTTTGTCAGGAAAACGCCGTATATATGGAATATTTATACTGTCAGCATTTTTATTATTGCTCTGTTTTACGACGACATAAACAGAACAAGTGAGAAACGACGGGGTTCTAGAGAAAAATTGAAATAAAAAGGACACTTATACTTAAGAAAAAGAAGAAATAATTGAAATTTCTGGCGAATGTCACGAGGAAGATTGTCTTCGAAAATTTTAAGCTCACGTGACAGAGAGGGAAAGATGAAAGCGGAGCGTAATATACTTGATGTTCTGGAATAGATGGATGTTAGAACAGGGTTTGGGAAAATAGCAAAAAGACAAAACTTAAGAGCTAGAAGGAACTGAAAGATGTGGAGGGCCCTGAAGAATCACAGCACATAAAAGTAGAATCGGAGCGTGAAAAATCTTGCTATTACAAAAAACTTTCAGAATATAAGACTTTCGAAGAATTATTCAAGGCCAACATTCTCTTTATGGAGAATTTTGGTAATTCTTTTCTGTTGAATCTTAAAAAAAATTTCCAAGGTCCGAATTTTATTCAAGTTACTGGCTTACCGAACGGGGTTGTTGTTTTAAAGTTATGAAAGGTTAGATAACAGTTAACACATGACTAGAAATGGCTTGTAGTAGAATCGGAAGCCTCTTCTCTGGTCAGTTCTACAAAGCAGATGTCTGAATATAATTTCCTACTTACCTATGGTGATTTTCTATACTTAGCTCAGATGTTGCGCAAGGCTGAAAGTATTTGGACCCTAGTGAGGTTCGAACTCTTTACACAATCATAATTGTTTCAGCGAGACAAGCTTGATAACCATTGCAGCGGGTCGAGGTACCCATTCCTTCTTACCAATGGCAAATGAAGAGAATGCGGATGAAACGACCCAATGTGCCTGGCACGATGGTTCATGGATTTAAACGTCTGATCTGGTGGTAGCTCTTCAGGACATTTTCCATGGAAATAGCGATAGAATAGGATTGCAATATTTTATCTGTGGGTTTGTATGATGAAAAATATTTCCTCACCCCCAGAAGCCACCTAGATGCTCTTGAACTCGAAGCTAGAAATAGAGGATTGTCCAGGTTCAGGAGTAACGTGGTAGAAATAATCCGCTTTGGTCTGATCTGATTCATTTAATGCATGACAGGTGAAGTCACGTACTTTCTGGGCCGGTACAGGCAGCTCACCATTTTTATAACGGCTGTAAAAAGGCTAATACATATGGGTTCTATCTGAATCAGCGTAGAAATAAAAATGAGGTATCGTTGGGCTCGTCATGATGTAAGTAACCTACATAACGAATTTAAACGAAATTGGAGGAAAAATTTGAATTTATCGACTTTTGATCGTTTTTTTAAAAATTATCGATTTTTACGCAAAGAACCTATATCTTACGTCGGTCAAAATCTTTTGGATGGATCTCGAGTGAAAAGGTATCACACAGACGCACACAGACGCACACACAGACATTCTCTGTTGTTATATATATATATATATATATATATATATATATATATATAGATAGATAGATAGATAGATAGAAAGAAGAAAGAAATTTATTATAGTTCTTTTTTTATCTTTTATGAACGACTTTCGATCAACGTAAAAAGACCTAACGAACTTTTGGGATTGAATTCATGTGATTCAGATCCGAATAACAGGTGATTGCTATGCGATAGTGGTTGGGATATTTGTACAAAAACTATCAAAAATTCTTCGGCCGGGTTGCCTGACGTGTCACGAGGTTGAACAATCTTGTTAATTTGCTGGCGTGAAGCTATCGATTCTCGATGTTTACCTTGTGCCAGAATAAACTAAAACTATAAAGTAAAGTAGTTCGCTGTGGTGAATTGATTAGCGAGCCATTCTCGCAGTTCAAAGAATCAACGTTTGGTCAGTTCTCTTTATACTGAGGTAGGGATAGTTTTCAGAAAGTTATCTTTACTAAATCGTGTGGAGTTGTTTCATTTTTATTTATTTATTTATTTATTTATTTTAGCTGATAACGAAGGCAACACCGAATTACGCACGTTGGTTTATTTGATTATGGGAGAGTGTATTGAAAATTCCAATATATATATATATATATATATACATCAGCTCCAGATGATTTTTTATTCTACTGTATTTCTATACTTTCTATCTGTAATGGCTGAAACTTTTAATGTGATTACTGCAAGGATCATAAACATCGCCCATTTGTGCAGTTGTCTCGACAATGGTGAACGGTTCGTTACCACCCGGGAAATGAAAAATCCAAATAAGCGAGCACCAGAGTACAACAATAATCATTAATAGAATATATTAGAAAACATTCTAATGATAGTATATATATATATATATATATATATATATATATATATATATATGTGTGTGTATGTATATATGTGTGTCTGTGTATAGATAGATAGATAGATAGATAGATAGATAGATAGATAGGCGAGATTGCCACTAGTACGCAAGAGGTCACAGGAGCGAGAGCAAGAGTAAAAATCAAAGAGCGGCGTTTGAGGAAAGGGCAAAGAGAAGTACGGGGATCAAGATCAAGGCATCAGAAGATGTCCATTGATATTACATTTGAATATTTGAAGATTATAGCTATCAAGGAAGCAAGTAGGAGGAAGGGATTTCTCCACTGGCGGGAAGTGTGAAAGAAGAAACTGTTGAAGTAGAAGAGGTGGTTACATTTAAGTGTTTCGACAGTGAATGGGTTGGACCGAGATGCCAACCTATTAGCACGCTTACATTTATTCTAATGGGGCACCGGTGAAAGTATCAGAGCAGATGCCATGAAAATATTTGTAGAAAAGACAGAGGGAAGCCACATTATGTCCGTGAGAAAGTGACTGTAGACGATATGCCAGATCAAGACCTATCACATTGCATATCCGTGTCGATATTTTGTCGAGGACCTCGAGATGAACATCGGGGACACTAGACCCTATATGGCAACAGTATTCAATGCAAGGACGTATAATTAATGATAGTATAAACTTAAGAAAATATTTTAATGGCTTGGAAAATTTGGTATGTATATACAATTCTGTTTTTAGTCTATCATTCTTATTATATTAACTCGCGTTTTTATAGCCATTTAAACAATAATATATACAGTACAGAATTGTATAACGCGCGACCCCAAATTATCCCTTGTAAAAAATGATGTTATCATATATCCTGTGTATCATTTGAGTTCCTTTTTCATTTTTGAGAAACCAAATTACAATAGACTGACCGCCTTTCCTCTATTTCTTTATCCCATTTTCTAGTTAAATGTTTCAAATGTAAAAGGAAATGATAAACGTAACGTTAGTAACGCTATACTCGTTGCGTAAATGGGGACAGCCATAAACATCTGAACGAGAAACAGTTATGCATCTTATAAACGTAAACAATGAAAAAGATGCATATTCACTATGTTTGTATTTTATAATACGATACTAATATGTCAATATTACATGCATTATTATTGGATACAGTTAAGTAAAACAGTTTTATCAAAATCATATTTATTTTAAATACAGCTGTAATTTTGACTGCAGTAAATGTATATACACTTTGGTCAAAGGCGTAGCCAGGGTTAGCAGTTCATACGTTAATTTTATATCTCGTGTATGATGTGACTCCTTTAAAATTACCTGCAAAATTACGTCTTCAAAAGTCGCGAGCATATATGTTACATACATACATATATATTAGGTTGGTGCAAAAATAATTTCGTTTTCTAACATATGTTACTATGTGAGAATACGAAATTATTTTTGCACCAACCTAATACATATATAAATAAAGACATATAAATAAAGACAAATGGGGAAAATATACTCTACCAACGCGTGTTGTCCTCTGTTTGACTTTACGAAGGGGAATATAAGGATTGCATTTTGCGATATATATTTATAAATAGAGGGCGCCTCGGTGTGGTGTAATGGTTTAGCAAGCTTGTTTCGCTAGATGAGTTACGACTAAAAAGTGAGTTAGATCCTCACTGGGTGCTCCATACTTTCGGCCTTGTCTAATATTTATAAACAGAAGTAAAAGTAGCAATAGGGACGGAGCAAAGCATCGCATAATCTACCTAACGAGTTTGTGTAAATGGTTAGCAGAACAGGAATTAGGAGAAATAGCGAACTGATAAAACTTAATAAGAGCGGCAATGGACAGGCACTTGGGACATAATCGCCCCCGTTTTGAAGAGACACAGCACAAGAAAAAGACCTTGAATTCTACCCGCAGGATATTAAGCTTGTTAATATATTAGGTTGGTGTAAAAATAATATCGTTTTTTGACGTTAAAAAAATACGTCAACAAACGATATTATTTATGCGCCAACCTAATAAAATTTACAGTTAAAACGATCAATTTCAGCAGTAAAAATTACGACACGCAACTGTCATTTCTTTGAAGCGCTCATTCGGATTCTTTTACTTTATATATCATAATATGTATGGCTAATGATATTTTACAAATTTCTTAGTAGTTTATTTACATCTATATAATAAATGCAAATGTCAGTGTATCACTGTGTCACACTTTTTCGACATAAAGGAACACAACTCTTTAACTTTCAATGGCTCATTTGAAATGAAAAACAGTGTTCTCAAATTATAGTGATTCAAAATAAAATTGTCTATGTATTCTGCTTTAATCCTAGAGGTCATGACCCAGCATAGCATAGCATTTTGGTATCAAGCCAACCCGCGAGCAAATTAAAAACATTCCGGGTCGTATTCGGACCCGCAATCCTGAAATGTTGGGTTGTCAAGATTTCATTATTGCGATTGTTTTGGACGATTTTTTACGTGATTTTTGGCGACGAATTTTTTGTACGATAACAATATTTCTAACTGGGAGATACATTTGGAAATAAATGAAATCCAGAGAAAGTCACCCAGGAAATAAAAAATATTTTTTTGTTGGAAAGTAAGGACCTACGCACGTCATATTGTCTTTAAATTAACTGGCGGAAGAAGAATTATCTTTGAACTTTTAAAAAGTAAGCTTAAATATTGATGCAATACTTAAATGCCCCGGTAATGTTTTAGCTCTTCTGTAGTTTATTGTTACCTATCGCATCTACTCCTCTATTGTGATGAAGGCCCAATCAAGATCCCTCCGTGGGAGCTGGCTTAAATGCCACCGGATAGAGTGGCTTTTAATCTAGTTATACATATAATCCCCGCTAATCTCAACGAAGATTTTCTTAATTCTTTACCAATGACTACACCTATTTTGTGTATTTTTTCGATGAATAATATACGGATTTAATATCAAATCAATATTTGAAAAATCCGATTTTTAATTAATTTTCTTTAAAATTTTTCCAGAAATATTTAACTTGCTGGCTCAAAGTATGACAGAAGGTAGGTGAGGATATTGCATAGTGTCGTGCCAAATATATATAAGAAAAATATCCTATTTACAGCCCTCGTTATTTTCATTACAGTGCCAGCTGTGTAATTATGTGTCATTAGAACGAATAGAAATTCATATATATATATATATATATATATATAAAGAAATATAGTCTTAAGGCGTGCTATATTTATGGAATGAAGTGCTCAATATCACAGACAGAGCGTGTGTAAATGTAAAACTGAACATTGAAGTCAGCACTTAGATGTGACAGTCTGTTTCATGCTAGAAGCAGTCGTCAGGCCACGAGTGCTGTTATTTTTCCCAACACTCGTGGCCTGACGATTGCATCTAGCATGAAACAGACTGTCACCTCTATGTGTTGACTTCAATGTTCATTTTATATATATATATATATATATATATATATATATATATATATATGGTTTCATAAATGCTCTCTGTGATGGCACAGATTATAGAAATTAGTTGAGTAATAAAATCATGTATGGAAAAACACAGAATTCTCGACATTTATCATAACAGCGATTGTCTGCATACAACGCTGCAAGTCATGCGGGATAAAGAGCATTCAAGAAATTTCATAGCCGTCTATCGTGTCGATCATCAGTAAAAATCTCACTGTAGACACGCATCCTGTCCCGTCATGCTTTTTTTTTGTTTTTCGGAGGGCGGTGCAAATTTCCTGAATTCAACATTTAGAGTTTAATGAATCTAAAATCTACGCAGTCGCTAGATATTTGCCAAAATTTATTACGATAAAGAGAGAACTGTTGCGAGGTTTTCTCAGGGTAGAATAGCTCTTTCGAAAACAAAGAGGCATATTGTTGTATAGCCCTGTGGTGGGGGTCGATCTTTGGGCGACGGTCTTGATTCACTCATAACGTTGCTTTCTTTCTCGGCCATTGATCGACAGTTCTCTTGTTCGGAGATAAAAAGACACCAACAAAAGTGATTTTAAACTTATTTTATTAAACACATACACGTGTACATTTCTAACTAACCGGTGGGATCGCTCTATCATCCCCACTGGAAGGCAAGTTCCCCGAAACACGTCATAACCACATCTACTGTGTATGACGTGTAAAGCTTAACTCCTTGAAATTCCTTTCTATCTCTCTAGCATTCCCACGCTAATGTTAACCAATAAAAAAACGACTTCCTCTGTTTTGTCTACCATCTGACCTTACAGGACAGTCTCAGAAGGATTGAGACAAAATACACAGCCACTAAAAATAATAGTCTGAAACTATAATGTAACAATATCTCCTATGCCTTGAAAATCAAAATCCTTGTTTGTTACCTTGATTTCATAACTTGGCCATTTTCAACTATTTAAAACTACTCCAGACAGTAGGTAAGCGTTGTTTAGCCACAGTTTTTATTCACTTAGCTATTTACTCAAATAAATAATCATTGTGATCATAATGAACCAATCATATATGTCATTAAATTCCAGATCAGTCTAGACGGGGTATGATATATTATATTTTATATAACAATTTTAGGAAAATAAATGACAAAGTGGAAAATATTTTTCCATCTGTCTATATTTCTCAGATGATTTTTCGGAAGCATTTACAGCATTTATATTGTTTTGAGTGTTGTCCTCATCTTTATTGTAATATCCACGACGTTTCGGTCGTTGCACCTTCTTCAGGCGATATGCGTTGGAATTTCGAAATGAACACTTACACGTGGCCCAATGGATAAAAGCGTTGGTTGAAGTAATCCAGTGACTTCAATACCTGACCACAGCAGATATGAACAAAAACTTGGAGAGCTGCGTTACTAAAGGAAAGTAAGTGAAACTGAGATATCCAGAAAAGGCATGGCACGTGGAACTAGAACAATCTAGCCCAGTAGACTAAATAAAAGTTCCGGTTCGAAATTCCAACGTATATCAACTGAAGAAGGGGGGAGCGTACAACGGCTGAAACATCGTGAATATGACAATAAAAATGAGGAAAACAGTATAATTTTTTTTTTATTTTGTCATTAATTTTTCTAACAAAGAGCAGACCTTAAATTCGATTGGTAAAAACATATTTATGGGAAATGAACAAAGAATTCGACCTTTGAGTACGTATTGGGGTTCATTCTGTACCACATAGAAAATACCCCAAAATAAATTATATTAGGTTTAGTGATAAATACTTTTTGGGGTATTAAGTTTATTCTTCAAAAGAAAAAGTACACTTATATCTCATTCTTTTATTTATTCGCCATTATCTATAATGATGAGTTGGCAGGATACTTTCCAGTAATATTTCACCGGTCTTGTCGGGGAAAAAGAATTTTCGAAAATCTCTTAAATCTGTCTTTCATTAGAAAAAAAAAAAAGGTTGCTATATCAAAGCGTTTGAGGTCACATCACGTTGAAACACCGGTTCCAGTAAGATCATCGAAGTTAAGTAATGTCGAGCTTAGTTAGTACCTAGATGGGTGGCCGCTTGTGAACACCAGGTGCTGTAAGCTTGTGGGTAGTGAAATGGCTAATTATCAAAAAAAAAAAAAAAAGGATTACTTACAATCTAAAGAAAAAAATCTGTCTTCAAATATCCAATAAAGGGTTGATAATCTTTAGAAAACAAATCAACCAACAAAAGAGTTTAACAACAATCGAAAATGGTAATAATCGTTTGTTACCTGGTTAGGTGAATATGGTGGATAGAGTAGAACATAACAAACGAGTTCCATTTTGTTTTACTGACTTATTATTGCTGTGTGTAGTCTTGTCATGGATGAGAATATTTTTCATTTAATTCACAGTTTACACAACCACTTTCGTGCAAACCTAAGCTATGTTAGTGTCCTCCAAATGTATTCTTAAATGCTACGTGTGATTAATAGTTAGGGTGATATATTCGCTTTACAATTGGTTGCAAAAATGGAAATTACTTATGACTCAACCTTATCTATCTATCTATCTATCTATCTATCTATCTATCCATATGTTAGTGTACACCATTTAACTGCGACATATGATTAGTAGTTAGTAGTGATGTACTTGTAATTACAACTGGTTTCCCAAAAAGGAAAATACTTATGACTCAAATTAATCTATCTATCTATATATCTATCTATCTATCTATCTATCTATCTATCTATCTATCTATCTCACTGGCACGTCTTATAAGTATCTGTCGATATTTCTGAGATGAGATGTTATTTACACTATTTACATTATTCGGACTATTGTTATCATCTTTGTCACCATATTTATTACAACGTTTTGGCCGTTGTACGCTCCGACCTTCTTCAGGTGGTTAGAATGTTGAACTGAAACTTTTATTTCGCTCACCGGGGTAGACTGTTCTAGTTCCACATGCCATGTTTAATGCATGTCAGTTATCTCCTGTTAATTCACCTCTTCGCGTTCTCCACTGCCTTAACCGGGTATCGAACTCACACTCTTTGGGTCCTGTCACTGGATCTAACCAACGACATTATAAAAGGTTGACTGGCGCTACATCGGGCTGTACCAGATAACAGAAAATCCGTCACTTGAGGATTCTTAGCAGCAACAACAAAAATATGTAGCATCTGTCACTCGACGAGGAAAGGAAGCGATAATTAAGATGCCGATAATGTCATAATCAAGACCCACACTATATAAATCATAAGTTAATTGAAGTAACCACCATTAATACTGGGAACAGCGATACCAATTAGTAGTCTTTGGGAAACGTATATTCCAGAAACAATTTTTTAAGACAAAGATTTTATACATTTCAAACAACAGAGCATTAACTGCTCGCTCAATAAAAGTCGAATGTTTTCTTATAAAGAAACAACAAGAATATTATCATACGAATCACGGACTTCGATTATTATAGAATGAAAATATTAGACTGAATTTCACATCCTAAATCTCTGTTATAATGGTAACGTGTTGGTAAACACGTTCCAATTTACTTTCGATACTGTTTAGTGCACTTTACGCTAATACACCTGAAAAACCCAGTAATCTCTCTTCCTGTAGTCATTGGGTAAATAATGGACACTCTTGGTTGACAGCTAACCTTGGAGAAGAAAAGGCTCCGAATTTAAAGTTAAGGAGACTTGTATAGTGATGTTGTGGCACGCTGTCCACCATTTTTTCTGTTATCATTTCTATTAAAAACTGTTACTGGTTCTACACAAGTCTTCACTATTTTCATAAAATACCTTGTGTGGTTCACTTCAAAAGTGAAAGATCCTGTGCTGGATATGTAGTGTCTGTCTTCATTTCCAGCATTGCAAGATATCGAGTTTTTGCCAGTTACCACATATCACGAGCCGTCGTGACATAGGTTAAGAGGTCCGTATTCGGATTATGTTAGCGAATCAACATCTTCGTTGACTGACAACTGATGGTTGACGGCTGACCAGTTCAACCTCACTCTCCGTTTTTATTTGGTGATTTTTTTTATGACTCTATATTGCCCTTCTTATCCATTAACCTTTTTTTAGTGGTCATGCAATAGATCTAAGTAAGTATTCCACTTAACCATTTTTCTGTACATTTGACGTCATTTTTTCTGCCATCAATTTACTCAGGCATGTGAAATAGGTTATTCTGGTTCTCCATCTATTATGCATTTACTATAACTTGTGAGTATTAAACATTCCAAGATCTCTTTCCTCGTTGTGCCTCCCCAAAATGTCAGCTATCAGGTTTTTATCAACATTTTCTTTGTAGTTTATATTATCAATAAAATGTCATCCCTTTCTTTCATATATTCCCGAAGCCAATCTCTAATCTGATCACGATATAACATTTAAATAGGGGTAAATAAATTCTGCTAGCCGATCTCTAATCTGATCAAGATCTAACAGCCTAAATGGTGAGGGTAATATGTTATAGTAGCCGATCTCTAATCTGATCGATATCTAACAGCCCAAATGGGGAAAATATGTTCTCCTAGCCGATCTCTAATCTGATCAAGATCTAACAGCCCAAATGGAGGAAAATATATTCTGGTAGCTGATATCTAATCTGATCAGGATCTAACAGCCCAAATGGAGTGGGATATGTTCTGGTAGCTGTTCTCTAATCTGATCAAGATCGACCAGCCCAAATGGAGGAATACTAGCTTGTAACTTTTAATGTCTCTGAACTTAAGCCAGCAACTTCTCATTATAACCGCGGTGACATTAAATTTTCAGCAGTCGCAACGAACCGTTGAACACTCAGAGACGCCTTCTTTTGGGATATTTCACCCCTGACCACAAGTAGAACACATGTATACAATCCATTGCTAAAATAATAAAAACGTCTACGCAACTATGCAGGTAATGAATATTCTGACTAGCTACATCCTATAGTTCTTGTAATTCAGGCATTTATGCCATTGACACAGGAACGAACCGTCTATTTCCCTGCCATTGGTAAAAAAGAAAATTCGATTTGGAGACCTTCTATCTAAGATCTACAATTTTCTAGAAACGACTCCCAAATGTATACGTCGACGACTGATACATTTTTAACTTCGCCAACCTTTATCTAACCTACATATTATCATAATATATAATTCACGTCCCTTAAAGCAACGGTATCAGTAATACCCTACAACTGTCCTGGGTATGACGATAAAATACAACCGGCAGCAAGACCTCTGACTGGTAGTTTTTGAAGAGCATAAAACCACCTCTTAATTGCTGTTGTTCCCAGGTCATTTCTGATTTAGGGTGGTAGCACCTGTGAGGGTCCCAACTATAGGCAAATAGTAAATCCTCAAAACTAGGATCAAAATACTATGAAAGTATAAAAATACATTTTTATAGTAAAAATACGAGCATTGTTTTTCCATAGTGTAAAAAACTAATTACCGGTAATATATTTTTGTGAAAAAAATTAATAATGATCACAAGCAAATTAAATCACGTCATAAATGACGCATAAGGAGTTGATATGCAGCTAATCAAACAAACAAACAAATCCTGTGCATTGGATTGCTCTTAGGCCATATATTGAATCAAAAGCGATTTTTAACATAGATGTAGATTAGATTTTATACAGCCGTCAAATCTTTCTTGTTGCGACAAAATTCGGTATCTTGTACAGATTCTGACAAGCATTTTTCCCATGCGACCTCGTACGTCTGTGTTATCATTTTCGTCGTCTGTTAAGAGACCTCCATGGGAGTTAACTTTTCGCACCTGCTTGATTTTGACGCCCTCCTGAATTTAATTACTTGAGCATTCGGACTTAATGAGCAATAAGATGAGAAATCAGTTCAAAGTACACGATAATTGAAGTGACTTGCGATCTTGTAGAAGACAAAGTAAAGTTTAGTGAATAAGTAACAGAGTTGGCTAACCAGATACAATATTAGCACACACGATGCAATCTTTCAAATTCTTTATATATATATACATAGATATATGTGAAAATATATAGAAAATAGGAAAGAAATGGTTAGGTAAATAATCCGAAGTTCTTTAGTATTTTTGTTATCATTTTTAAAAAATAGTGCTCGATACAAAAGTAGAGCTTAAATATAATTATTTATTTAAAAATATGATTCCAACACGCTACATAAGAGGTCTCATGTTTCAAAACAAGAGCCGAAAACTTCAATATAATTATTTGAATTAAATTGAATTAAAGCGAATTTTTTTTTTTTTTTTTGAATAATTTATTTATGAAATTTACGTGTTTTAATAGCATATACATAATTGAAATCAAAATTTCCATAGTAACAGCCAGGGCGATTGTTTAAATAGGGAGAAACAATCGCCCTGGCTGTTATCATGGGAATTTTGATTTCAATTATGAATATGCTATTAAAACACGTAAATTTCAGAAATAAGTTATTCAAAAAAAAAATATTTCGCTTGAAGATGGAACAGAGCTTACTCAATTTAATTCAAATAATTATATTGAAGTTTTCGGCTCTTGTTTTGAAACATGAGACCTCTTATGTAGCGTGTTGGAATCATATTTTTAAATAAATAATTATATATATATATATATATATATATATATATATATATATATATATATATATATATATACATATATGTAACTATAATAATGGACATTGAATTCTACACTCAGAGGCTACAGTCTGTTTCACATTAAAAGCAATCGTCAGGCCATCTTTTATTATATATAAATATATAGATATCAACTTATATAAATATATAGGTATCGCTTCATATATATATATATATATATATATATATATATATATATATGTATCCTTGTGCAGGTATGCAGAAAATAGAAAAGAACACGTTGGGTGCATAATCCGGGGTTCCTTAGTATTTTTGTTTTTATTTTTAAAAAACAGTGCTCCATACAGAAGTAGAGCTTATATTATAATAATATTTTTTGTTTAAAAATATGATTCCTTCGCTACATAAGAGTTCTCATGTTTCAAAAACGTCAGCCGAAATCATCCAAATAATTAATAAAATTAAGTTGGATTGAGGTGTTTAGTCACGTTCTCCCACAATAACAAAATCTGTAAAAATACACGTAAACCGAGAGATAGCTTATTCCTAAAATTTCGCTTGAAGATGAAACGTGACTAAACACCTCAATCCAACTTAATTTTATTAATTATTTGGATGATTTCGGCTCACGTTTTTGAAACATGAGAACTCTTATGTAGCGAAGGAATCATATTTTTAAACAAAAAATATTATTATAATTATATATATATATATATATATATATATATATATATATATATATATATATAAGTCGATTGTGTCTAGCAAGAAACAGCCTGCTGCCTCTGAGTGTTGACTTCAATGTTCACTTTTATATTTATATTTCGATACACTCTATCTCTATTGAGCACTTTATCCCATAAATATAGTACATCTTAATACTATATATATATATATATATATATATATATATATATATATATATATATGGCTTTGCGCTGGAGGGCGCATCCTATACTTTATCATTATTTTTTTTTTTTTTTTTTTTTTTTACTATTCTAGGCGGCTGGCGAATATAAATATATCGTTTAAAACCTGATCAAAGAGAGTACCGAAACATGGGTACCCACAAAAAAAAATAAATTTAATCGATTATCAAAGCGTCTGCTTAGCAAAGTCTAAATAATTACTATTTGTCTTCTCTGTAGTTAAAGAGTATAGCACGTCAGACCAAATGACAGTTTTCGTTTAGGAATACCGGTTCGATTTCAGTATGAGAACTCGTATTGACTTCGAAAGTTCTCGAACATCCAGGCCCGTAAATGTTTGTAATAAATCTTATAACTAAAAAGCTTAATACTGTCCGTCAAATGTTTAAAATTTTAAATTCATTTTCCGTTTCACCTTTCAATGTAAAGTCTGAAGATCCAGAAAAAAATAAAATTTCTGGTGAAATGAATTATAACAAATGGAACCATAAAGTGGTCTGTTTTTTCTTTAAATTAAATTATTCGCTCTGAATTAACATTGAGCTCTCAGTATTTCATCGTCCTTGGGATTATCCATACCGATTACGAAGATTTTCATTACTTAACCATATATATATATATATATATATATATATATAGACACACACACACACACACACACACACACACACACACACACACACACACATATATATATATATATATATATATATATATATATATATATATATATATATATATATATGATAAATCATCATGTCTAGACGGAGAAAACTTAACAGAATGCAGAGAAATACTGGACGGTCGTTTTGTTCTATTTTGGTGACTCATCAATAGTGCTTATCTACTAACAAGAATGAAACCCGGACCGTTATGTTACAACGCATGCATCATAACATTGGGACCAAAATATATGTGTATGTATGTGTGTGTGTGTTTGTGTGTGTGTGTGTGTGTCTGTGTGTGTGTGTGTTTGTGTGTGTGTGTGTGTGTGCATGTATTAATAATATACTATATTATCTCTGAATAGTCTTGACATCGACGCAATATCAACGTAGTAGTTTCTCCAGTGGCTGCTAACCAGACTAAAATAATCGAATCTTCTTTCATATTAATCCACATTTGAGTGAAAAGGAGATTGAATACAGCCTTTCTACAGAATGTATTTACGAAATTGAGCACCATAGAGTGGGTCGGAATTTGATCATGGCTATTAAACTCTTATGACCGTTACGTCGCCGGTACTCACACCTGTGAGTACCAGAATAAATACATGTTGCCGTTTCA
Organism: Acanthosepion lycidas; assembly: GCA_963932145.1. NCBI lineage: Eukaryota > Metazoa > Mollusca > Cephalopoda > Sepiida > Sepiidae > Acanthosepion > Acanthosepion lycidas. The sequence continues at coordinate 26,265,551 of OZ010581.1, forward strand.
TTTGGAAGTGAGTCTCCGTAGGATATCGTGTGAAAATTTTCTCATACGCAAATGAGACCTTTCTATTTCTTTCATTAAAAGCCTTCCTCCAAAATCTCTATCTCTCTCTCTCTCTCTCTCTCTCTCTCTCTCTCTCTCTCTGCATGTGCATCTCACAAACTTCTCTTTTTCTTCTCGTTCTCGGCGCCTATCCGCATTTGCATGGGTATATACGAAAACCACCGACCCATGTCCTTCGTCAAGGGTGAAACAGAAGTTTGGCCAAATAGCACGTAAAAGCCTTTTGCGACGGTAAACATATTTCTATGTATCTCTGATGTCGCACCGAACCAAATTCCACCAGGCTAACAATTTGTGTGTATGCTCTAACCATCCAGGTAGGCGTATGAGTCTTTTGAGGCATGTCGCAGGATGTCCGTTCGTGTGTAATTCTCCATCAGTTTACTAATGGGCATGCCCAACTCTGCGCTCATTTTTAAGTAAATGTCAAACTTGATGTTCGTCTCTTTCCGTATGATTGCTAATGTGGAATGAATGGATTCGAAGCGAGATAGATGAACAGAGAAGAGAAAGCGGGAAATACAAGCACTTGGCGAGATAAGCTAGTTAAAATATGCTAGGTAGATATTGCGTTCGGAATCACGGATTTTACAAGCACATGGATGTATTGGATATGAGATAATAAGAAATGCGCGTGATGCGGGTTTAAATTCGGAAGCATAGTTTTTACAAACTATTTCGAAGTCTTTTCGAACACGTGTTTGAAATCACAGATTTTAAATTTACGTCAAGTTTCTACACAGCAAATGGTAGGGGACGTTTGGGTAGCCCAACAACATTTGAAATCACAGGTTTTATTAATATATAGATTTTAGGTATAGCGTGTGTCTTCAATCAAAAGGGAAATCATAGATTTTACAAACACACCAAGGGTTTGCTCAGTAAATAAGAGAGTATGCTGTGTTAGTCAAACATTTGAAATCACAGATTCTACTAATATATGAATTTCAGGGACCGCGGATGGCTTCAGTCAAAAGGGACATAAAAGATTTTAGAAATACACCAGTGTTATACAGAGAGGATGGTAGGAAGCATTGTATTAGGTTGGTGCAAAAATAATGTCGTTTTCTCACATAGTAACATATGTTAGAAAACGAAATTATTTTTGCGCCAACCTAATATAAGTTCAACATCATTTGAATTCACAAATTTCATTAATATATGGATTTTAGGAAGCGTGGATAGCTTCAATCAAAAGGGAAATCAGAGATTTTACAAATATACGAATGTACTGGAAGACATATAAAAAGAATAAGTTATTACGCAAATCGCTTTCAGATGAGTTTTTACAAAGACCGGCATCTATTTAATAGCACTGAAAAACGCACTGTTCCTATCGAACTCAATATAAGGTATTTTACAAATATATGAATGTACTGATTGCTAGATAATAGGAAAACTATTGTTCCAACATCTTTTATAGATTTTAAAAATCCATAGTTTTTTCATACCAATGTTCAAGCAATAATATACTCAAGAAACATTCAAGGTAGAGGGATATTTTTAAATATTTTTAATGAATGAGGTGCATGACAAAGTTGTAGGAAGTGATGATTATGAGGAAAAGGAGGATAGACAAAGATTTAAACTTAATCAGAAAAGGTTAAGATTGTAGTTTTCAGGGAAGCATCATCGTGGGTTTCTGTTTCCTAGAATAATATATCAAAAGAAAAGCTTTTAATTTTCTATTAATTACTGAACTGAAGGTTGAATAAATCACGTCTGAACATTTGCCATGGAATTACCGATGGAATAGTTCTCGAAATCTGAGTCTGCCTGTCTATGAATGAGACTGGAGAAATGAATATAAGAATTAATCTACAAAAACCGCTTATAAGATTTTAGAAACTGTGAAAGCTGGAAAAATAAGTGCTGTATAGCTCCATCTCACATATGTCAGCAATACTATATTTTACTGATATGGAGAAGATAAAGAATCCGTTTTGCTCATATTGTACTCAAATAGAGGATTTTATAAGCATACAGATTTTCTGATTCGGAGATGTGAAGAAAATTATGTTATGCCAAATGCCGGAGGCGATATCTGCGCGGTAAATCAACATTTGAAATCCTGCTTTCTGCCCAACCTAAATGCAGGATTTTGGCGCCAGCGACAAGTCTTAGCCTCGAACCAGAAGCAAAGAAGAGAGAGATAATGTATTGGTTTCTTACGTTTTATTGGGATAGCAAGAATTGGGCGTAAGCATTTCGACACCATCCTATCTTTTTTTCCCTTAATCTATTTGTGACTGTTGTCATATCGCATACTTAGTTGGAAAGAAAAGAAAGATTTATCTTTGTACACAGAATAATCTATATACTTATGAATAAAATTTGGACACAGCAATCTTAATATTCCATAAATATTTCTTTTAATATGTACACGTTATATATATATATATATATATATATATATATATATATATATATATATATACATAGACACACAAACACACACACACATATATATATATGGAATATTAAGTATTAAGAAATCAAAATGGAAAGAACGATTAAAACGAATATATATATACACACACACACAGATACATATATATATATATATATATATATATATATATATATATATATATATATTCGTTATAAAACGAATATATATATATAAATATATATATATATATATATATATATAAAAGTGAACATAGAAGTCAACACTTAGAGGCGACAGTCTGTTTCATGCTAGATGCAATCCTCAGGCCACTGTTATATATACAAGAATTGTTATATAAAACAGTTATATAAAACAGTCCTTATGCTTTCTGGTATATATATATATATATATATATATATATATATATATATATATATATATGTGTGTGTGTGTGTGTGTGTGTGTGTGTGTGTGTGTGTGTGTGTGTGTGTGCGTGTTCATTTTAATCGTTCTTTCCAGTTTGCTTTCTCAATCATTTAAATATACAGGGTACGGCAAAAGAATCTGGAAACATTTGTGGGATTATTAAAAGTGAAATAGTGTAAAGGCCGAAAAATATGTTTTATTTGCGAAATGTACGTGTAAAATCATATATTGTTTCAATCCATTTTAAGAAGTATATCAGTCAAGTTTGTGCCGTTATTTACGACACACTGTCAAAAGCGGACACGAAAGGTATCCATAACTCGATGAGCCATTTCATGTGGAATGGCAGTAATTTCTTGACGAATTGCATCTTTTAATTGTTCAATAAATCAAGGGCGATGTGTGTATAAATTTGATTTCAGGTATGCCCAAGTAAAAAAAAATGACATGGGTTCAAATCAAGTTATCGGGAGAGTCTTCAACTGTCTTTATGTTGCAGTCATCGATTCGTTGTTCTTTCTAAACGTTTCTAAAATGAAAGCCCCTGGCTCGTCCATTGAATTCATGTTGGCAACAGAAAATGAAATTATACAGAATGCTTTGGATCGTCATATATATATATATATATATATATATATATATATATATATATATATATATATATATATATTCATACATCTTTTATTAAATAATATGGAGAAGTGTTGTCTATTTATTTTATGTAAACGTTTTTCGTAACTTCTGATAAGTTTAATAACATTATCGTTGAAAGAAGAAAAAAATTCACAATATTGATCCATATTTTTTAATACAATCTAAGCTTTCGGCTTACTTAAGCGATTATCAAAGATGTCAATTACAACATATTAAACAATATACGGTCACGACAGTGATGATAGTCTGTCAATGTTTACATAGATGATTTCTAAGCAACGATAAACACGCGCATATAAGACGCTAGAAATATATATAAGCCTCAAATACTAATAGTCCATCGTAATCACGATCCAATGCATCAGACCTGACGAACTCGATCGTGATATATATATATATATATATATATTAGGGTGGTGCAAAAATAATTACGTAATAATGTCGTTTTTTGACGTTAAAAATACGTCACAAAACGACATTATTACGTCATTATTTTTGCACCAACCTAACATATATATAAGCCCTCAAACACTAATAGTCCATCTTAATCACGATTCAATTCATCAGACCTGTTGAATTGGATCGTGATTACGATTCCAATGTAATAAATTATAACCATGGAATATTAGTGTTGCAGCCTTTTAAATTATATTCTAACTCTATCCTGGACATTGAGTTCTACCTGGATACTATCTTCAATTTATGTATGTAAATATATATTGACCACTAATATTATCTATATATTTTAAGACATTTTTATATTTATACATTCTTTTTTATAGATACAAATGTAAGTAAATGCTCTGTTTATAATAAACAGTATTAACAACATTTACCGGACATTCAGACATATATATATATATATATATATATATATATATATATATGCCCGATATATATATATATATATATATACATATATATATATATATATATATGTCCAATATATATATATATATATATATATATATATATATATATATATATATTTATATTTATATTTATATAAATCTCCATATATAAATCTCCATAGACACGTAAACCAGACAAGGCGAAATCATCTTCCGTTTTAAATTTAGACACCTTAACCTTACCCTGACTTGAGCTCTGTGAATGGAACTTTATACTGATACAAATTATTAACATCTTACATCCCTTTTTATTTAAACAATTGCTCTAGCCGTTACCAGAGAAATTTTGATTTCAATAATGAATATGCCATTAAAACATGTAAGTTATTCCAAAAAAAATTCGCTTGAAGATGGAACAGAGCTTACTTTAATTCAATTTAATTCAAATAATTATATTGAAGTTTTCGGCTCTTGAAACATGAGAACTCTTATGTAGCGTGTTGGAATCATATATATATATATATATATATATATATATATATATATATATATACGTACGTATGTATGTATGTCGTTTATCTGTGAATTTTTCTCTTTCAAAGGCAGGTCTTCAAATTCACCTTAGGTTTTTTATCCAAGGAAAGAAGCCAAAAAAACAGTCCTTATGCTTTCTTGTATACTCAGCCATAAAGAATGCAAGTCAGCTTTTGAATTAGCAAGGTACGTGAAAATTGAAACCAGTGCCTGTTGGGCTTAGGGATCTCCCTTTCAGGTGCAAAATTTGCGCAAATCCTTGTAAAAGAAAGGCTGGTTTTAAACGTCACCTGCGTTCTCATGATCTATGATATATATATATATATATATATATATATATATAGATAGATAGATAGATATATAGATATATAGATATTTATATATATATATCCTATGACGTGTTAAAATTTGAGTTTCTTTTAGAACCCCATCTCGCCTGGTTCAGTGCAAAAACTTGACATGGCTATGATTCTACAAGTAGTGAGAAGTAGAGTCCTGATCTCTCGATATATATATATAGAGACACCTTGATCTATTCGCATGATCTTCGTTACATGCCATTAAGTTTTAAGAATGTACAAGAAATGCACTTCAAACGAATTTTATACAACTTGATTTCGATGTCACGGTGAAATATTTCCATGTAATAATATATTGTGTGCATTAAATCTATGAATTTGAGGAGAAAATTCACAAAACAGTGCATCTTCGCAATCATTGGTCAATGCTATCTTTTGGCAAGGCAACGAATACCCCTCATGCCACACGACCATACAACGCACCGTTAGGTATTAACACTTGTCTGCACATTACCTTGCTGACAGCTGGAGTCAGTGACCTTTTGCGGGTGTGTATTCCCTCCACCGCGATACACATACTACTGTCAGAGCATAACAAATAGAACAGTTACATTTTGAAGCAACGTACTAATTATCCAGATATTCGACACCGCAAACAGAGGTGACTTCATCTGCGCGGTGTCGAGGAGTCCCTGGTGAGTCCCCTGCATTTTTATCCAATGAATGCAAGACGGATTTGCTGAATATGCGACTGGTACGTATTTTATTGAAGGGGAATGTAATTTAAGCCACTTTCACTTGTCTGATAATACAGAGAATTCTAGCCAGACGTTCCTGATCACAATTATTATACGTCAGTAGTCAGTAACTGCACCGTCCATGTCAGGTACAAACTGCACATCATGGGATATCAAATATCTGCACGAATTTCAGTTTTCGGAGTTATGTTTTTGATGTTGGAGATATATATATATATTTTTATATTTTGGTGTATAATGCCCAACAACAACGACAAAAAATACCAATTTAAGATTCACAGTCTCCCCTTTTCTCTGTCTGCATATGTTATCGTATCAACGTAAAGAAACTTAGTCTGAAACGCTTCACACGAAAAACTTTTCCACTTTGTCATGTTTTTCCCCTAAAATTGTTCTTAATATATAAATAATTTATATATCATTTCCACACAAACATACACATAAACCCATACACATATATATATATATATATATCTGTCTGTGCGTGTGTGCGTAGACTGACCGTTACATAATTTAAATTTTTTTAAATATCTGGTTATCGCAATTTTGGCGCAGTTATATATTGTACTGGGATTAGAGTTTTGTTTTTTTTCATTGTAAAAATTATGTTTCGCATTTAAAATAAGGCATAAGTTACATCTATGTCGTTTTCCGTTATAAGATTTTCGAACCTGATATATCTTTGGGGATTTCATTGCCAGAAATATTAATAGAGAACAGTGTTGTTTCTAAATTAATTCGATGATGGGAGAAATGGTTACATACGCACACACACACAAACACATACACATACAGACACACACACATACATATATTATACATATATATATATATATATATATATATATATATATATATAAGTATATATATATATATATATATATATATATATATATATATATATATATTAGGTTGGTGCCAAAATAATGACGTAATAATGTCGTTTTTTGACGTATTTTTAACGTCAAAAAACGACATTATTACGTCATTATTTTTGCATCAACCTAATATATTGGTTGATTCATTCGATTTCTATATCTACTTAGCCAATTGGAGTTTATTTAAACCCAGAAAATATTTTTAGATTTTAAGATGTAGATAATAATTTCACTAGTGATACGTCTTGCTAATTAAACCATAACTTGAGGAAAAGAGGGGGATTCATATTTTTCCAAAAGTTATTTGTGCGTATATGAATTTTAACAAATCCAAGGCAAATTGGATCTCGGCTCTCCGATTAAAAATTCCGGGTCATTATCCATTACACCATCCGCACATCAAACCTTACAGCGCCTGGTATTCCCAAACGCTTGCCCATCTAAACTAGGCTCGACGTTGCTTAACTTCGGTGATCGTACGGGAATCAATGTTTCAACGGGATATGGTTGTATCAAGCAAATGCTCTTGGCAATGGAATAATCCAACTCTTCTCCCCAGCTATGGGTTAATTATCATAATGAACGCGCATTTTACTGAGTTATGAAGGAAGCGGAGAGAGGACAGAAAGAGATCAGTGCAACGAAAACAAGAAGAAAGTTAATGAAATTGGGATCTCGTTTCTATTTCCTGTGTTCGCAAATCGTATGGCGCCCGATATTCTCGAAATATACATCTATTTCTTTACATATTCACGTCTAAACCAATTGTAGCGATAGTAGCCTTGTACATTTTTTTTTTTTTTTTGATAACGTCTGATACGAAACTCCACTATAGTGATATTCATCTCCTTCAGAGGCCATCAAAAGGAACTTATGCCTACTTAAATCCGCTGTTTCGATCTCTGTTCTTCTGGACTGTCGAATGCTCTCGTTTGAACATAAAAAGCATACAGGTCAAGTTAAAATGGAGACGAAATGTCAAGCATATACGTGTATGCTTAACTATCGGCATTCATGCAGGTGTAAAGTGTAGATAAAATCTACTAACTCTTCAGAATTTCCTCACGAAATAGGACGAAGAAAAGAGAGAAGTCGTATAAGATTTTGACGAATTAAGCGACCATGTAATGTTCTGGAAGTGTATACAAGAATTCCAGAAAGCACAAGAATTCCAGAAAGTACATCAACTGACATTTAATAAGTTCGTCTATATCTAGCAGAGTCGAATTTGGAATATTAAAATGTATCACCTGAGGTAATCCAAATAAGGCCCGTGTTCAATGACTACATGTAAAACAGAAAGAAGATAAAGAAAACGAAGTGTATTCTCATTCGATTTAATTAATCTGTGTAGTAAAACATTCCTAAGAGAACTACACGTCCTATCTGGATTTAATATCAGTTGAAAGTAACAAAACATATTATGAACGAAAAATATTGTGTTCATAATGCAGGAAAACAAAAACCAGGGAATAGAACTCTAAGACAGGTCAGTAAAGGAAAGCAAGAATAAAGGACCAACTATAGAAAACAGCGTGATTTTTTCTTCTTTTTTTCACAAACGAGACAGTCCACGGTGTGATTTATATCGCTACGTACAGGGCGCGTCAAAATCAGATACAGTAATTTTATCATCTAGTAGCAATATAGTAATAGACGCCAGAAACTATTAGATAGAAATCTGAAGGCGTTTAGGCATAATTTGCCTTCCAGAAACTAAGCAAAGTATTAAAAGATTGAAAATAAGAAACAAACAGAAGAATGCTGAACTGATATGAAATCTATAATCATCTAAATGGCAGTGAAAACATTGATTTTAACCTCCGATGTCTGGCAGCCATTTTCGAAATATAGAAAAACCTATGCAAGTAAATTCGGAGTATAGACCTAAGGCATTTGGCTGTTTACACTGACAAACTTCCGGCATCTCCTGCAGCGAAGCCGGCACCAAATGCAATGTCTTCTATTCCTTTGTATATTTTCGATATGACCGAGAGGTGGATGCATGTTGTCTGGGCAGCGAAGAAATTTGAGCATTGGGTAAAAATGCATGAAACTTTTAGTTGCTGCCGGTCAACATTCACCGAGAATATTTTTGTGAATGATATATATATATACACTGTTTGTACGTTATTTTTATGGATACAACTTATTTGAGTAAATCTCTGTGTTAAACAATCTCAATTACATCTACTGGCCTGACTGTTTGAGAAATTTCGTAGAAAATATGCGTTTTCCGACATGAATCGAACCTGTACCCCTTACGGAAATCGTCATATAGTCTGACTTGCTGTTAACCATTCAGCCACAGCGAACATTCAGTTTAACAAAGTCCAAATTACTCCTTATAAACATACATCTTCGACGATCTTTCCCGATATATCATTTTCGCTGCGAAACTTAATCGAACGTAGACAATATATTAGATAACATGGATTAAAGATGGCAAATATTTTAATATGTTGTCTGTTTATAGGTTATTTTTAACACTATTAATTACAACAGAATATTTACTCAAATAAGTTGTATCCATAAAAAAATAACATATAAACAGAAATATATTAAAATATTTGTCGGATTTAATCCATTTCATCTAATATATATATATATATATATATATATATATATATATATATATATATATTGGGAAAAATCAAACGTATTGGAAATGTACTTAAATGGGGTTAAATGAAATCTGCATACTTTCTTTTCATCCTAAGCAAATTTTAACGTATATTCAACAAGTCATAATTTCTCATCTCTTATTCAAAAGTTTTTTTAGATCCGGAAATGTTATGATGACTAACTTTTCTTTTCGACAAATGTTGCAGCTATTACTGCGATTGTTTTGAAGGTTTGTTTTTTTTTTATAATTTTCCAGTTTACAATCGGAATTTTAATATTTTTTTCATTTAAGCTGCACACTCCTCTTCCCCTTCCTCCTCATCCTCCCACTTCCTTCAAACTTCACGTCATGCGTTTGTTTATCTATTTTTAAATAATAAGCGTTCGTTAAGGTTTTATGAATAAAGTGTTAGGAAATTAATTGACCAGAAGATACCGAATTAATTAACCTGAAGATACCGAATGTTTGAAACCAAGGTAACAGAATCAGCTGATCTCCTAATGTTTACACACACACACACACACACAAACACACACATACACACACACATGTGTGTGTGCGTATTTGTATGTGTGTGTCTGTAAAATTTCAGATAGAAATAAAATATATCTGTAAAATGACAGCATAAATGAAGACAAACGGAAAATACTTCTTTACCAACACGTTTCATCCTTTGATGGACTATAATAATGTTAATAACCATATTTACTTATATTTTCGTTTATCAGACATCACTTAGGGTCTTCCATACATTACCTTTACTTTCGTAATTAGCTTGAAAAAGGGTTTTGAGCTTTCTTATATTTTTACTGCGGTTTATAAATACATGTTAAATATAAAATCCTTGTCTTTGACTTGATAAAGTTCGTCAGTGGACGAAACGCTTTGGTAAAGAAAAGGTTTCCTTTCTGTTTTCATATAAATATATTATTGTTTTTTGTTGTTTTGTTTTGTTTTTTTTTCTTAATCATTGCCACTGGAAATGAAAATGAATGAGAAGGGCTTAAAAAGAAGCGGACACCCAATACGAAATAGAAAACAAGGGATAAACTTCTACTCTTTAAAAAAAAAAGAAAAAAAACGTGGAAGACATTTGAATCGACGATAGGCGAACCAATCTACCCTTGTTATTTTGTGGGTAGAAGTTGTATGTGAAGTACAACGTTAGTATTGAACTCTCTATAGATGAATGTAATTTCCGAGCTATAAACCAATTTCACAGAAATTAAGTAGCTTATGTGTATCGAACGCACAACGCAGCAGTAATCTTCTGAGAGGCTTATATACTAACCAATATACCAAGTCAAATGACTGTTGCATTGCTATGTTTAGCAAGTTACATAGCCAGATATTTCATCATCTGGTCGATTTATATCAGTCACACATAATTCATGTGCGTAAAATATAAGGGTCTACATCAAATTTAGTTGGAAGAGGTGTCTATTTTTTTTGAATTTGAAAGATATGGCAGCCATAGCCATTTGCACGTCACATCTAGATACTTGGGAAAACTTTTATGGGGAGACCGTCTGGGCGGACTGGGTTCACTGACTTGAACGTATTTCTTACTGGGGCCCCACTTTTAGGGTTATGCAATTCGTTTATGAAAGCCTGTTAGTATATTGCATACATTTGACTGTGATGAATGTACCTTTTATAGCCTTATCAGATTGGGTATCGTGATGAGTATATTGAGTTTTTCTTGACAGAGGACAGTAAGTGCGATACTGAGATCCGTAGGTGTATTGGGATGGCCAAGGACACATTCCAAAAGCAGGGCAGAATACTGCGAGACAGGAGGATATCTTGGATAACAAAGAAAAGAATACTGAACCTTTACGTAACGTCTGTCCTTTTTTACGGCAGTGAATGTTGAACGATTCCATCAAAGATGAAGAAAAGACTCGAGGAGACGGAGATTTGGTTCTACAGAAGGATGCTAAGGATACCATGGACCGAGCGTGTGAGAAACAGTGAGATCTTAGAGAGGTTGCAAACAAGGAGGAGGCTTATACTTAATATAAGGAAGAGGCAGCTGAAGTTCCTGGGACACCTAATGAGTAAGGAGGGCCTGGAGAATCTGATACTCACGGGTCGAATAGAGTGAAAATAGACAAGGGAATACAACGCGTGATACACCTGGCGGACTCCTAATTTTTACACACACACACGCGCGTGCGCACACACACACACACACAAACACTCACACACACACAAACACAAACACTCACACACACAAATGACAGCATAAATGAAGACAAACGGAAAATACTTCTTTACCAACACGTTTCATCCTTTGATGGACTATAATAATGTTAATAACCATATTTACTTATATTTTCGTTTATCAGAGCTTTCTTATATTTTTACTGCGGTTTATAAATACATGTTAAATATAAAATCCTTGTCTTTGACTTGATAAAGTTCGTCAGTGGACGAAACGCTTTGGTAAAGAAAAGGTTTCCTTTCCGTTTTCATATAAATATATGATTGTTTTTTTCTTAATCATTGCCACTGGAAATGAAAAAGAATGAGAATGTAGTCTGGGAGAGGAAGCACAGGGAAAGAAACTTGTTGAGAGCTGCAAGGGATAGAAGGAGGTGGAGAGCCATGACCGGCTACGTCGTGAAAGCACATGGCACATAAAAAGGAGAAAGAAAGTATTTGTTTCCCACCATCAATCGTTAGCGTGATGCTCACTCTTTCTTTCTTTTTGGCATGTCTTTTCAGCACGCATAAGTTCCTTCCCTCTGCTTCCTGTCACAGACCATTTTCTGTTATCCACTTGATTAATTCACTCAATAATAATGATTGTATTCCGTAGTTCCACCGGTTCGAGATTCACAGCTAAGATCCTCCATGCTACGCACATTTTAGCGGACCACTATCATTCCTTTCTTACTCTTCCCAATAACTGCTGCATTGTAGAACCGATTCCCAAGGCGATGATTTCGCAATCACATTCTTAAGCGATTCGAGTTTATGGACAACCGTTAACTTCCTCCAAGAACCCCATAAACTGTGCCACATTCTGTGACGCACTAGCTCGAGTGGTTCCCAGGCCTTGTGCACGGCGTGAATATCAATGTAAAAATAATTAATTTAAGTGGGAATCTATTCGTGCGGATAGGTTATAGCAGCTGAATAATCCTGATTATAATGTTTGCATTAAACAAATTGAATTGTTGATGGCGAGGAAAAAAAATGTTCGTCTTCTCTAAAGAAGAAGACTCTCTGTCTCTCTGTCTCTCTGTCTCTCTTTCAACTTCTGTTCCATGCCGTCTTTGCAAACGTCCTTCCTCTTCTTCTTCCCCACTCCCTTATTTGACCATCCTTTTCTCTCTTTCTTTATCTCCCGATGCATTAACGTTTCTTATACGGTCTGTCTGCGCATTCATGATGTTTCGTTCTAGATACAGATATTCGCAATAAAGATGAAACTTGAAAAATGCACTTGAAGTTTCTCGAACATTCCAACGCCATGGCGCAAAGAGACTAATTTACATATATATATATATATATATATATATATATATATATATATATATATGTGTGTGTGTGTGTGTGTGTGTATATATATATATATATATATATATATATATATATTATATCGACTATAACTTGAGACCTCTAATTAAATAATATATCGACACTCGAAACTACTTTTATTCTGTTTTATTTTTTTTTTTTTTTTTTTTTTGCGGGATTGTCCAACGCAGAGAAAATGGTTCGGCGGAAAATACAGGAAAAATATAAGATAATGAGAAAATTTTAACAATGAAAAACACTTCATCCCAAAATCTCAGGACCAACTTCAGACAAAAAAAATATGCGTAGAACATTCTTGCTATTCAATCGTAAAATATGAAAAGTATTATTCGTAATAGTTTTGCTCCTATATATTAGGTTGGTGCAAAAATAATAACGTAATAATGTCGTTTTTTGACGTTAAAAAATACGTCAAAAACGACATTATTACGTCATTATTTTTGCACCAACTTAATAATAGAATAAGCAAATAAATCAAATATTCGATAACGTCAAAATGAAGCAAGTATCGTTCCATCATCACGAACTGTAATGGTAATATAAGCTGTTTCCTAATAAGGAAACATTCAACTTTCATTGACCGAGCAGCTCGTGTTGATATCAGTTGCAAAACCTATTTTTGAAGAAGAAATGTTCTTCAAGTACAGTAGCTTTTATCGCTCTTTCCAGTACCGATGGAGGCTTCTTTCCTAATCTTTTATTTAAAGTAGTGTAGAGTGTCAGTATATTGATTATGCCATTATTTTCTCTTCGAGTTTCGAGTTATTTATGTTATTCCTGTTGCTTGTAATCCACAAGTAGTTTCTGTTATTTGTTATCGTTCTTTGTTTGGGGTTCTGTAACGCCGGTCTAAAATGTTCAAAAAAGAATGGTTTTTGCCAAAGCCCCCAGGCTTCACTCACGCAAAACCATTTTTATCTACTGATCTGCCTTTGTATACAGCTGAGAATTTAAATTTTTTTGAACAAGTTTGGCGCTATGCATAACATGCATATGAATGTTTGAGGCTATTAAATAACTGCATTTTTCAGGTTGATGATTTGGTTTTGCAGCAATTTGCGTTGCTGGGCAATGCTACTTCTGGCGCTGCATATTCTATGTTTCACTTATACTCAATTTCTTATAACTGGTCTATACACTGAGCTATTTAAAGTGGTTAGTATTTCATAATTTCAAATTTACGATTTTTATGATGGGTTCAAAGGATAGATTCATCTAGTTCCATATCATAGTTTCTGTTTTGGAAAGTTTACATTGAGTCCAAATTCTTCGAATTTTGATATCCTCTCGAATATCATTTTTATCCCATCAATAAATACCTATGTCATCAACAGAGTCCCCCATCGTCATCATTACTTTGTTCCCGAGATTCTTGGTATCTCCCAATAATTATACATGCTTGATATTTGAAGCAGACACTTTACTTTGGGCGTCTTTTGTACTAACATCTAGTATAATGCAGTTCTTATACTGCCTGAAGGATTTGAAATTAAAGCGAGCAACATTATATTTCATTAATGGTCGACTTGCATAAAATACATTTTACTTTAAGCTTAATGGTTCCTCATGTAATACTTCGGGACAAAATTAAATACTAAGTGAAGACATCGTCATTTCATATAAAATGTTTACCTATCATCATCGGGTATGGCGATAAACTATATCCGCGTCCTGGATATAATGATAAAACTACATCCGCGTCCTGGGTAAGACAATAAAATATGTCCAACAGCAAGGCCTCCTATCAGGAGGTTTTGAGGAGCGTGGAACCACATCTTAATTGCTGGTGTTCCCAGGTCCACTCAGACCCGGGATGGTAGCAACTGTTAGGGTCCCAGCTATGGGCAAATAGTCAACCCCGAAACTGAGATAAAAAGCATTATAAAATATTACCAGCAATACGTTTTTGAAGAAAGAAAAACTATTGCCAGCAATACGTTTTTGAAAAAAAAATATTACCAGCTATACGTTTTTGAAAAAATATATTACCAGCTATAAATTTTGAAAAAAATAATATTAACAACTATGCGTTTTTGAAAAAATAACATTACCAGTTATATATTTTTGAGGACAAAATATTAACAGAAATAGATTTTTGACAAAACAAAAATATTACTAGGAAAAAAAAAAAAGTTGTCGGCATTAAATGACCCATTGAAGTTTATATTTGTTTGTTTGTTTGGGTTTTATGCCATATCAACCACTGTGGGTTATTTAATGCCAAATCCAGTTTATATGAATTTTAAATGCCTATTTTGTATAGAATAAAAAACGTATAGCTGGCAACATTATTGTTTCAAAAACGTATAGCTGGCAACATTATTGTTTCAAAAACGTATAGCTGGCAACATTATTGTTTCAAAAACGTATAGCTGGCAACATTATTGTTTCAAAAACTTACAGCTGGCAACATTATTTTTCTGAAAACATTATCTGAGACCTTGCTGTTGGATGCAGTTTATCGCCATACCCAGGACGCGGATGTAGTTTACCGCCATACCCAGGACGCTGAAGTTTATATGCTTACGGCATATCAAAACAAACAAAACAAAAATCTATCATCATGATGTACTGTTAGCGTAACGACTGTCGGTACGAGTTCAAATTCTGGTAATTTCTCGTGCGCTTATTTCACACATGTGACATTAGAAAAAAATATGAATCTACGAGTTCTCCATGGATGATCAAAATATCAATGTAAAGTAAGCTTTCTTGTCTTGGATAGAGAGTAGTCTCAGAAAAAGGACAACTGGTTAGGGTTTTTTGTTCCTGAAGCGTGTGCTGGAGAATAGCTCCCTTGAGATTTCATTCAGTCGTTCAATGCATCAGAACCTCTTCTCATTGTGCTTGTCTATAACTTGATCTTGGATCCTGGAGAGATAAGTTGATTGAGTCAGGACTAATGCAACTACTTATTCATTTAAAACTTCCACCTACGAAAATGACCGTACATGAAAAAAGTATTCACCTTTATGTTATCCCAACGTTTTTGCATGTGAGTGCATGTGTTTGTATGCAGTGGCGAAGAGTGACCTGGATACAAATTATGCAGTCGCCAATATTTTGTTATATACGGCCTACCGTAATATTTCTGACACTTGTCGTCAAACTATAAGAACTTATTTAAACATTTTTTTTAAATAAAATACAAATACCTACGTCTTGTTAAAACAGAAACTGTAAATTTGATGCATTAATTGCTTTTTTAAAAAATAAAATCAGTAGAAAAACAACTATTTACGAAGTGGGATCTCATTTTCTTATGCAGCTGTTGAAGTAGCTAGTAGCTTGTAGAGTTGTTGACAGAAAAACAGTAAGTGACAAAATATTAGGATAGGCCGTATATATGACAAAATTATCGCGACTGGATCCAATTCAACCTTCAGGACTCAAGTATAAGTGTGTAATAAAGCATATATATATATATATATATATATATATATATATATATATATATATATATATATATATCTGTGTGTGTGTGTGCGTGCGTGTGTATTTAAGCAGCAATCCTTCTTTCATGCACATTTCATTGAATACGACAGACAAGGTGCTTTTATTTATTTTCTTATACAATTTCTCATGCGATCTAATAATTTCTTTTTTCTTTTCGGGTGATAAATTATATTAAAACTGTCCGCATGTTCTTTTTATCCGAGCGCTTTCGGTTATACATTTAACCATTTTCAAGGATTAAATATTTTAACTGTTAAATAAGAAATAGTTTAATGTATGTATGTTTTATAAAATGTTTTCATTTTTCAAAACACGGTCAAGATGTTATGTCAATTTTCATAGTTAATATTATTAATTTTTTTTATTAATAAGGCTTCCATTATTTTTATCCTTTTTTTAATGTAGATGATGGTATTATATTAGTGTTGTCAACAAGCATGTTACGAATAGTGTCCGCTAGGTCTCCATGAATATTTAAATGAGATCTAATTGAGCTATGGTCAGAAAGGTGTAGAGTGAGTCTGTGTGTCAAACATGTAGTGTGGCCTATATAATTATTTACGAATTTTGATTGATCAGTAATACAATTTCTTTAATGGCCATTCGTAATTCGTAAATAATATTTGCCCTATTTAATTTTGTTCTAGGAGGTGAATTGTCTGTCGTATTCAATGATATATATATATATATATATATATATATATATATGTGTGTGTGTGTGTGTGTGTGTGTGTGTGTGTGTCTATGTTTGAAAAACACGTTTGACTAAAAAAGAAGATTTCTTTTTACCTATTTACAAGGTACGGTGGTTTTTATCTTCATCAAAGACCTTCCCGATATCTTCATTTCCTAACAACGTATGACAGAAATAATTACTCATCTCTTAATAGTAAATCGGATAAGTCTGTCAAAGTAAAACTTACAGCTTCTTGCAAAAATCACTTGCAATTAGTTATTTAACTGGGAAAAGAAATGACTACTAAATTGTGACGCCACCAAAACTAATCTGTTATCTTTTATTCATCATAGAGATTTTTTCTTTTCTTTTTTTTTTTTGCCCTCCATAACCATGGCTGATGCTAAACTCGAGTAGAGAAACTAATTCTTCCTTCCTCTCGCGGTTTTACTGATCTAAAGTGAAGTGATTATGTTGAATCAATTGCCAGGTCTACTGCTAGGAATTTTGGTTCACTCTTTCGTTCCAGACATTTTTTCCCGACAGAAATCATCTTGCACATTTATAAGTCTACCATTCATCCGTCTTTTGGATAGTGGCACTTCTGGACTGGTGATCTTGCTATATATTTCAATATTCTTCACAAAATTTAAAGACAGACAATCAAACAAATTATCAATTTTTCTTTAACAGTAATATTCACATTATTTAACATGTCTAACATTTAACAGTATTTTTCACTCAGTGCAAGGTTCAAGAGCTACTTGAGGTAAAGGGTTAAAAAATAACACAGCTCAATGTTTCTCTTGCCAGAATCACGCATAGTCCGAAAGTAAAAAGCCTCTATGATAGGTAAACGTAGTATAAATCCGGAGTACCATATTTGGTATCCTTGAAAAATTTATTTTCTGAACTTAGAGATTTTGTTATGTTCTCTGGAAGCTAAGTCCGTCCCGTTCCAATATTTTCTTTTATAATAATATTAACCACGTCTAAAGCCCAAGGGCTAATCTAGTTATAGGGTTACATAGTAAGAGGCACCACTCGAAGTAAGATGATACTGTCACCAAGACGCAAGGAGAAACTGGAAGGGAAACAGAAGGTAATTTCTTTAGAAAGAACCAGAAACCCAATCCTAAAGAAGTAACAAAAGAAAAACTTCTACTCCTGTTCAAAATAGCGGGGAGGAGTGTGAACCGGGCGATTGGCAGATCTATCTACCTCTATTAATGGAAAAAAATAAATAAACTTTTAGAGATTTAAGATGACATGCTAGAAGCATAGAGTTGAAGTTTACTTTAAAAGTAACCGGAAACCCAGTCCTAAATAGAAAATACGTGATAAACCTCTACTTCTGTTCAAAAGATAGAACCCCCAGGAAAAACCATCTACTCATATTAAGGTGAAAAAAAGGTAAGAAAATTTTAGAGTTTTAGGCAGGGACGTTAGAAGCATAGATTTGAATTAGGCTTCAGAAGGGACCGGAAACACAACCCTACACATAAAACTAGGGATTCACCTCTAGTTATGTTTATAAGGCCAAGGAAGATTGTGAATGGAACCATAATCAAACCTGTCTACTCCTGAAAAAATAAATATATAGTAAAATAATATTTTAGTTTTATACGGAGATATAATAATGCTGATATAGACTTTAGAAGGAACAGAAAACCCTAAACAGGAAACAAGTGATAAATTGGATCTAACCAACGCCTTTATCCACTTTAAGAAACATGTCACTGAAAGTGTTGAGGGTACATGGCTCAGTGGATAAAGGCGTTTGTTACAGGACCCAAAGAATGTGAGCTCAATACCCAGTTAAGGCAGTGGGGTACTTGGAGAAGGAAATTAACGGAAGATAACTGATAACTGACATCCATTAAACATGGTACGTGGAAGTAGAACAGTCTACCCCAGTGAGTGAAATAAAGGGTTCAGTTCGACATTCCAACCACCTGAAGACGGCCGAAACGTTGTAATAAATATGGCGACAAACATGAGGACGATAGTCCGAATAATGTAAATAGAGCAAAGTTGGGCGTCACCAAATATGAATTTTATGAAATCAAACGGCTTAATTCGCCAAAGAAAAGAATGTTAAACACTGTTGTCCATACAGTGTAAACTCGAACTGTTTTTAATTACATTTATTAACGTATTGGCTTCGTTCCTTGTGGAATAAGAATTAATTCATCCATAGGATATGAAGAAAAGAGATTTAGAGACTGAGTTCTTTAAAAAAAAAAAAGAAAAAGAATCGGCATTAAGAGGAAAATCCAAATCAGTTGCCCTTCCATAAAAATCATAATTTATTTTGAGGGTAAAGCCCGCTCTCGTTGTATTTTGCATGCAAATATATATATGAGTTATGTCAGTTTCGTTCATAGATTCAGCCTTTCTATAACGGATCCTAAAAGATGGAATAAATTTGCTGAACGTTTTTACACGAAAGAACTTTGAAGAAATCATTTCACCTCCCATCGATCAAGACGGACGCATCTGGTTTGGAAATGAAAACTCCCAAACCAACCCAATATACACACACACAAAATAATAAAATAGAATAGAATAAAATACTGAAAACCAATCTTCTGCTCCGCTTACGGAGGAAGAACTCTGCATACCTTAAAGAGATATATATATATATATATATATATATATATATATATATATATATATATATATATATATACGTATATATATATGTATAACATCTTTATAGATATATATATATATATATATATGTATGTATAACATCTTTATATATATATATATATATATATATATATATATATATATATATATATATACAAAAAGCACATGCAACAAAAATACTAATATCGAATACACGTGGTGTACTGCACATCACACAGATGTACTTTAATACAGATTTCTTCTACTTTCCAATAGTGGAATGAAACTATTAAACCTTCCGCATACTGGAAAGTCATATACGAAAAAACAATCATATTCCCTTTACATAGGAAAAGATTTAGTGCGTTCCAAGAGCAAAAATTATGTTCCCAGTGATTAATTGTACTGAAATGGTTTCAAAACATGTATGATGTTTATTTTGAAAGGTGATAATATACTGAGTCGCTCCAAAAGAAGATTCTTTCGAAACAAACGTGTGTGATTAAATAGAAAAATCCTACAGTCGTATTTCATGCCTTCCTGCTCAGACATGGTAGACGACTCTTCTTGATATTCAAAATCAACGTAGGCAGACAGCGAAGAAATGCCACTTTATCAGTTAATATTAGCTAGTAGAACCCGTGCAAATTTCACGATTTTTTTTCTGATGTCCTAGCAGTATTCATTATTCTCGGTCGCAATCTTAACAGCATAAGATATATACGGGACACAGTGTTAGTAGCAGACACGGAAAGAAAATGACAAAAAATCCCACGGAAGGCAGTGAAAGAAAGCAAGAAGAAAGGATTAACCATCACCTGCAAGAAGACAGAATACATTGGCCTTAGCAAAAGGATGTACCCAAGAGGCGAATTTCAAATGCATTATACTAAAATCAAATAAGTACAAAACTTTTAATATCTAATGTTTTGACAAAGAAGGCATTGTGCGACACTGAAATTCAAAGTTGTACTGGGATAGATAAAGATTCATTCCAAAAGATAAATAGAATATTAAGAAATAGAAAAAGTTCACTGCAGCTTCTCCCGATTGGGGCCCGTGCTCGAATCTTAGCCGTGAACCGTGTCGAGTTTGACTAGGGCGGTACGTCTGCCAAACGGTAACGCAGGTGCCCCAAGGCGAGCTCAGCGAAGACGGAAACCTCGCATAGAGCAAAAGGGCAAAAGCTCGCTCGATCTCAATTTTCAGTACGAATACGGACCGCGAAAGCGTGGCTCATCGATCCTTTCTGAGCGGGGAGCTCCGTTCCGCCGAGAGGTACCAGAAACGTTACCACAGGGATAAGTAACTTTTAGCGTTCGTAGTGAAGTCGCTTTTTGATCCTTCGATGTCGGCTCTACGAAGCAGAATTCGCCAAGCGTTGAGCTTTTCACTCACTGCCAGGGAACGTGAGCTGGGTTTAAAGTACAAAACTGCTATGTGTAACATGTCCCCCTGAATAGGAATGAGTGCTGGGCAATCTCCTCAAAGACGAAGAAATAAAACTGTAAACTAGCATATAGTATCAAGAGGCGTATTCGGATTCAAGTCGAATCCATTACATTCACTTAGGTGCTAATGCCCTTAGAAAAGGTATGAATCCTTTTTCCCTAGCTATGGGTTAAATAATAAAGCATACTGAGTTCTCTAGCCTTAGTTGGCAAGCAGTCTAGGAGAATGAAAACTCTGACATCAAAACCTGCGGAAGGTTGACGGAGACCTTTTTTCATGTTGTGCACTACTCCACTGTATTCGGCTTTGCCAAAAATTGTATTTGATTCTGCCCATGGCTTCACCACTATAATCAAATGATTTCTGCGGTTGATCTGGCTGATCTGGCTGATCTGGCTGTTGGTCCTAAGAACTGAGCTGCTTGACCCTCATACGTTGAATCTGCGGGAGAGTCCAGTATATATTAAAAATAAATACATTTTCTCCTCACTGGTTGTAAAACTCCGAGTTTTATGTATAACGCAATATTCAGGTGCCGCTTGATAGCTGACCGGTACATAATATAAATTTTCCTATATATATATGTGGCCTGACGATTGCATATAGCATGAAACAGACTGTCGCCTCTAAGTGTTGACTTCTATGTTCACTTTTATATATATATATATATATATATATATATATATATATATGCCAGACAATAGTTTTAGAAGTCAGGGCGCCTCGGCTTAGTGTAATGGTTAACAAGCTTGTTTCGCTACAACAATTACGACCTGCGTAGTGAGTTCCTTACACACTCGGTGCCCCATATTTTCGCCAAATCTAAGCTACGCTTAGAAAATAACTATATGATAATGACGCAGTCTATATTATTTAATATATATATATATATATATATATATATATATATATATATATTAAATAATATAGACTGCGTCATATTCTGGACTTTTCAACAAAAACACTGTAAAAATAAGCTACAGCTGCACCGAGAGCATGGCACAAATAATAAAAAAGCACAATAGGAAAATTATCAACAAACCACACGAACAAATTAAACCCACGTGCAACTGCAGAATAAAGAACGAATGTCCCTTAAACGGAAATTGTTTACAAAACAACGTAATATACCAAGCCACGATAAAATCACCAGATAATGAAGAAAAAGTATACATAGGAGTAACTGAAGGACCCTGGAAACAAAGAAATTATACACACAAAACATCTTTCACAAATAGTAAATATGCAAACAGTACAATGCTTTCTAAGTATATCTGGGAAATTAAAAACAAAACGAACATCACACCAAAAATATCTTGGAAGATAAGGAAAAAATCATCAGCCTACAATAACCAATCAAAAACTTGCAAACTTTGCTCGGAGGAAAAAATAGCTATCATTACTTTTCCCGACCAAAATAAATTATTAAACAAAAGATCCGAACTCATCTCAAAATGCAGACATGAAAATAAATTTTTACTACGTAACCTAAAAAATTAAAAAACGGAAAAAATAAAATAAAAACAAATAAATATACTAATAAGCAAAAATAACAAAAAAAAAAAAAAAAAAAAAAAATAGAAATAAAACATAAAAAAATACTATGTTACTTAAAAATCGAAAACCGAAAAGAGAAAATATACAAGTAAAATAAATTAACCTAAATTCATCCAAGTAAATAAATAAACAAACCAATCCCAAATAAAGATAATCAATTAAAAACTGTTCCCGCCAAAATAATACTTAGAATGTACTACAACAATCAACCCCAAAACTGAACAAATAGTTTTAATTAAATTCCCAAACCAAAACAAAACTGTTAAATAAGTGATATAAACAAATTTTTACTACGTTAATAAATAAATAAATAAATAAAATAAGAAACAAAAATAAAAACAAGCAATATAATTTGACCTAAATAGATAAACAAACGACTTCCGGTGAAATAACCGCCATAATAGAATACCCACAATGCACCACTAACCCGTATATATATAAATAGCCGAGAAAAATAACAGCACACGTGGCTTGACGATTGCATATAGCATGAAACAGACTGTCGCCTCTAAGTGTTGACTTCTATGTTCACTTTTATATTTACACACGCTCTATCTCTGATATTGAGCACTTTATTCCATAAATATAGCACACCTTAAGACTATATTTCTTTATATATATATATATATATATATATATATATATATATATATATATATATATATATATGGACTTAAGTGTAAATAAGTAAAGATGAATGTAAAAAAAAAGTCTGTATTGTACCATCGGTGAGGTTTTAAATCAAGCAATATTTTTTTAACAACAGCACTCAATTTGAAAAAGTGCTTGAAAGAACGCAAGAATAAGAATAGATTTCCTCTTGATTTTTTCATTCTGTTAGTTTGCAGATTCAATATACCAGAAAACAATCATGCACACACATACACACAACACACATATATATAATCCACAGACAGACTGTTTCGATGTTTCACTGCTAATCAGTGCGACTAGCCATTTGATTGCCTCAAGCTAAGATTGAAACCCAACATTTGTCGAAGAATCTACCCGTAAGCCATTGGCGCACAGCTGGGATGAAGGTGAAATTTTTTTTTTTTTTTTTTTTGATAAACACGATTGACTGGGAGAACTCGATTCGTTTTGTCGAAGAGTCTTGCATTAGCAGCAGTAATAGTCACTGTTTACAAATTCACTTTTCCTTCCTGATAGCTCAATCCAAATATTTTTAAGGAGCATGCAAGCCTGTCGAAAATCCACTGATTTGGCAAAAGTGGAGAATCTACCTCTAAACCATTGATGAATGTGAATTCAAACGTATTTGTTTATATATATATATATATATATATATATATATATATATATATATATATATGTGTGTGTGTGTGTGTGTGTGTGTATGTGTGTGTGTGTGTGTGTGTATGTGACGCACTTTCAAGGCAAGTGTAATTTACAAGTCAGCCACAGTATGTCATCAGAGCAAATGTATATTCATAGTTGCACGTCATTCGAAGTCAACATCTGTTAGCTTTTACTTCGTACCCGAAATGTAAATAAAGATAATTTTAAATAATTAATTGATTTGCTTTTTAATCCGACATTAAATCTGATTGCCCGAGCCAAATATAACGTTTTTAGTAATGAGTAGGATTCTCGAATTAAATAAAAAAGTGCCATTAATTGCAACGGATTAGATTATTCTATTTCGACTCCCGAGTTAATTAGATACACCTGTGTCCCTATCATCCGTTTCATACTAACCAGCTATCGTAGGTGGAATATTACGTTTATATAATTTAAGACTCACAATAAATACACAGTAAAAGAAAGTTTTGAATTGAAAATTAGTGTCTATTTCGACCTTTCTTTATCGTGGGAGTGTTGGCTTATAATATATATATATATATATATATATATATATATATATATATATATATATATATATATATATATATATAGTGGTTGGACAAAATAATTGAAACATTGTTAAATTGAGAAAATTTATTTAATATGGAGTTGGTCCTCCTTTAGCCTCACATTCAGCTTTAGTCTCTCTAGGAATGGATCATACAGCTTCCTGACTTCACCCAGAGGAATTTTCAGCCATTCTTCCATTAACACCTGCTTCAGCTCTTTAAGACACGACGGTGGAGGATAGCGGCTTCTAACTTGTTGCTCCAAAATGGCGCACAAATGTTCAATAATATTGATATCTGAAGATTGAAGAGGCCACTCCATGTGTTCTAGCTCAATTTCATGCTCTTCATACCAATTCTTAACCACTCGAGTGATATGTATTGGAGCATTATCGTCTTGGAAAATGCAGTCAATTTTGCGAGTAGAGAGAAGAGGTTTCCTCACGGCGGCTCTTCCATGATATCAAAACTCATGGAGCTGACGACGAACAATTTTAGTAGAAACTGGACTATTCAAATGATTATTCAACCCAGCAGTCACTTTGGCCGCATTTATCCGATGATTTTTTGCCACATTGTGTTTCAATCCACGTCGGTCCCTCTAAGTAAATTTGCAAGTCCGGCTCAAATTGCTACGGTTACTAGAGGTTTTGCCCGGTTTCTCGAATTGCATCATAGTTCTTGATATGGTAGCTCTTGAAAAGCTAAACAGTTCAGCAACCTTAGTGACTGAGGCTCCTGCTATGCGAGCTCAAACAATTTGCCCATTTTCGAACCCGGTGATGTCACGCATTTAGCTTAAATTTTACTAAATTCTAAAAATAAATAAGACAAAGATAATCAATTAGATAAATAAACGTATTTACAATAGATATAACCTGCAATTATGAAGTTATAGTTAAAGTTCTTAATATAATATGTCTTTGATTTATAGAAGTGGAATTTGCACCTGTTCCAATGATTTTGTCCAACCCCTGTATATATAGCCTTAAAAATGAATTAGCAACATGCAATTCGTAGGGTTAGATTCGTAGAGCAGCTTAACCTTTGCACTGCATTTGAGACTAGATTTATTTATAGGCTGTCGGGAGAGTCAAGCAACTAAATTGGTTGTTGGTCACATTGCGATCTGAAGAGGTTGAATCGATTTTCGGCAGATCTGCACGCGTGTGTGTCTCTCAAAGCAGACATTTACTTATTCCTATTAAATTCTGGTTTACCGCAGTGGACTCAGATGTTTCAAAGATTGAATCATTGGCCGAAGGTCTGTTCCATGGATTTTATTTGTATTCATTAATTACTGGTTCAGATGTCAAACAAATAATTTATCTCATTTGCCTCAAAGCAATATTCAGCACCCGCATGGTAGACATACCTTAGTCATGGGAATGACCTAATATGTTTATCTTAATACATTCATATTATATATATATATATATATATATATATATATATATGTAATTATTTTTTTAAAAATATGATTCCAACTATTTTCTATATATTTTCATACATATATATATATATATATATATATATATATATATATATATATATATATATATATATATATATATATATGAGATCGTGTGGCGGTATAAAACTCACAAACACTATACAGTATTGAAACATATAAAACACTGTCATATTTCTATAATCATTCTATCTTTACGATATAAATTCACCAAATCTTAATGAATACACACACTCACAGACACACATATATATAAACCTTTATTCTTTCTCTCTCTCTCTCTCTCTCTCTATATATATATATATATATATATATATATATATATATATATATATATAACCTTTATTCTACATTCAACACAATCACTTGATAAGACACCAGAAGTGTTGAAACAAAATGGCTATTTTTGTAGTGATTTTGTAACGTATTTATGTTATAATTTTCGAATAAATAATATATATATATATATATATATATATATATATATATATATATATATATATATATATTGTGGATATTTAGGCAGCATACTTTCATTCAATCAGGTATGGTTAAATAATTTAGGCATATCATGTCCATTAGTTTTCGTTGTGATCGTTTCAAGCTCGCGGATCCATTTTTTGGGTAGACTTAGAAAACTGAGTAAGAAAAATACCAAAATATATTCGAAAGAAAACGTTGGTATTTTTCTTACTCAATTTTCTAAGTCTACCCCAAATATTAATCCGCTATATCAGCCAGTATCATTACATATTTAACGTTCAGACCCTGAGTTAGAAAACTGCTTTCTTAATGAGACTTCATGCTTTGAATTTCGACAGGGTCTCATGTTCACTCCAAATCTCAAGACAAATGCATATATACAATATATTACTAAAGACGCAGGATGTATGGCTCATTCTATCCTTCCTTGAAGTACCTGATTCACTTCTAACATATTTTAAAAGATTCAGATTAGACCAAATATGTTGTTTTGTTGTCATGTCTCTACTATCGTTGTTAATCAAACTCTTTCCAGTATTGACAAAGTCTAGTATCGGTTACGCGATTATATGTGATGTCTTCTGCAGTAATTCTCTCCCAGATGCAAAACTTATCACTGCAAGTTTTCAGATGAGTCCCATTCTTTAGTTACACCAGTCTAGACCATCCCATCTAAGGCACGACATATCACTTTTTTTTTCTCTGAAACTGCAACTTTATCTAACGGACTCCATCTTGGGTTCTTCGTTAAACACTTAAAATCCTAACCTCTTTTAGTCAAAGCCAAATCATTATCCATCTTCCTTGCACTCATAATCTTAAAAAAAACTACTACCTCTTCTTTCATGCATAATATTCATCTCATTCATCCTAACCATCTTAACAATGACCTCCTAACTGGAGTGTCTCCCAAGTCTTGTGTTAGTGAATTGTAATTTTTAAAATGCATGTAATTGGGACTCTGTATAAATATATTCTGATTATTACAGGTGTAGAAAGGTTCGCCTATGGTCCGATTCACTACACCCCCCGTCTTTTTGAACAGATGGAGAGATTTATCCCTTATTTCCTGTTTGAAATTAGATTTACCGTTTTCTCTTAAGTATTTTTCATTCGCTTTCACTCCTACTAATCTCTTGCGTCTTATTGACGATATCGCATTGCTTGGGTTGAACTCGTTTTTTTAAAAAAATAATTCTATTAGAATATTATTTCAAAACAAATATAATATTTCTGTGGGAATGGATTATGGAAACCGAAAAATTCGGTCAGTATTTGAATGGCCTCGATTCTGATGTCAGGCACCAGGTCGGAAGGGAAAAAACACCTAATCGCAAAGAACGTTGATTAGTTTTTAATGCAATTTGAGTAAAAGAATATATATATATATATATATATATATATATATATATATATATATATATATATATATATATATATATATACCGCCCATCATGAAATTCTTTCAGTAAATCGCCTTCTTTTATAACCAGATATCTCCACTTTGTAAAAGAAAACGAGATTTTGAATACTAATACCTGCGATAAACGCTTTGGCTTCTTGTATACCGTGTGAATATTCTAAAAACTGCATTCTCTTCATAAGATGTGATCGGCAGTCTCTCAACCGTTAATGTATCATAATGACGCCTTTCTCGCCATGAATCATACACTCAATTAGCAATTGCGAGACTAAACTCGGCCTTCAATTTTCTTTCCTTGTTAAGCTCATCATTTCATTTTCACTCGTGCACTTCCTTAATTTTTAACCCAAACCTTTAGAATGATACTTGAATGTCTTAATTTGACAAACCTTGACCTTCTTCGTGGCCCAGCCTCGATGTTGGGCGTTCATAAATTATGTACGAACGTGCTCTCGTTAATTTCTTAGGCTTGGTTACGTTTCAATGCAATGGTGTTGAAAGCACACATAGGAAATAACATGGCTCCAGTCAAGGCTGTGAGTGAGTGTAACAGTTTTACACTTTCAACAACGCGGTAGATATGGGAGGGGAGATATATTACAGGAATACTCATTCAAAGAGTCTACGATCTGTCAATCATTGCCATATTTCTGGAGACAAGACATCTTCCTCCAGTTAGAGATTAATAGGATGAAGGACAAGGATGTGTCTGACGGGTAGTAATTTTAACGGAATATGAATAGCCTCAACCGGAAGTCGATCTCGGCTGACTTCCTTTTCTGTATTTATAACAGTCTACACGTTTCATATCACACTCATATACACGTTTTTATATTTCTAATGATATTATATTAGCTTCTGATCTATTTTAATATAAAAAAAAAATCAGCTGAAATTTTGTGATGTTGTTTAAAAACAACATCACAAAATTTCGAATGACGATTCTAATAACGAAATTAAACAATTGCTAGTTCATATTAATTTACAGACTATCGTCAAACAAGTCATTTGAAAAAGTAAGGTCAGTTTGTTGCTGTCCAGGAGTCTAGTATCAGTCATGTTGATGGCGGGCAGGAAAGTTTCTCTATGGTAGGTTAAATGAGGGCAGTTTTGTTACAGAATTAACTCGTATGAAACTATCATATAATTCCAAGAATTTCCAGATTCAGTTTTTGCAACTTGAACTTTCAGCGACGCGAAATATACCCTGAGGTCAGAAATAGATTTATTTTTTTGAGTAAAAGCGTCATGTCAGCAGAAATGGCCGATGTTTTTCTTTCAAAATACTTGCACTCATGTTTATTTACGCTATGAATCGTAGTTGACAAAAACCAAATATATATTCATGATATTCATGATAGCATATATATATATATATATATATATATATATATATATATATATATATGTGTGTGTGTGTGTGTGTGTGTGTGTGTGTGTGTTAAGGTGATGATGCGTGTCTACACAAATATAGATTGACACATACATACAGACATATGTACATGCATACATACATATCTAGACCGATGAAAGAAATTCGAGAGATACAATTATTATTATCATTGCTGTTGTCTTTTGTCTTTTCAATTTCTTTCATTCTCCTAAAGTATCTAAATATTTTAAGAATAATACAGGGACAATTTATATTAATTATTGGATGTTAACACACACACACACACACACACACACACACACATATATATATATATATATATATATATATATATATATATATATATATATATATATATATACACACACACACATACATACATATATATAAAGAGAGAAAGAGAGAGATTCTTAAGAAAGACACCAACCATCCATCTGGAATTCTATATAAATATACAGAATAGACTACGGCAAGCAATCTAAAAATCGGGCGAATAAATAACTTTAATTACCTTCCCTAGACAAAACAAACTATTAAATAAGCGACCTAAGCATATTACACGCCAATTCTTTTTTTCACTATGTTCATAAAACATCAAAAACCGAAAAGAATAAATAATAAAAGATGAAAAGCTAAAACAAGTAAAATAAATTAACCAAAAAAAAAATAATAAAGAAGCCACTCCCGCAAAAATAACCGCCAGAAAAGATTACCCACAATGTACCACTGACCCATATATATATAAATAGTCAACGAAAAATCCAACATTCGCGGCCTGGTGATTGCGTCTACCATGAAACAGCCTGCCGCTTCTGAGTGTTGACTTCAATGTTCACTTTTATATTTATATTTACGTACGCTCAGTCTTCATCCCATAAATATAGCACACCTTAAAACTATATTTCCTGATATATATATATATATATATATATATATATATATATATATATATATATATATATATATATATATATATATATAAAGAGAGAGAGAGAGAGAGAATTAACAAAGACTCCAACCACTCACCTGGAATTCTAAATAACTTGCACTAATCTGTACAACACAGACTCTTAACTAACTCCAGTAACAGAATTATTTTTAACAAATATAAGACTAAATATATAGATGCACTAATAAAAGTAAACAAAGTTAAGCTAGAATACATTCCAAGCATTAGTAAGAATGCCAATGATAAACGTAAGAATAGAAAACGCAGCATAATTTAACAGTAATGTCAAAACCAATTCCTAAGTTTAATCCACAAACATTTCAGGCATAACCCTTTACTCCTCAACATTTTCAGTAAGAACAATATTAATATTAGTCTCAGCTGCACTAAAAATCATTGAAAAATATATAGCACAGCATAATAACGTAACGTTAAAAAAATACTTAAGCAATACCACTGTCAATATTAACACAGAAAAATGTCATTGATGAAAATGCATTAACTGTCCGATTAACTATAAATGCCTGTATAAAGACGCCATCTACCGGACTAGCATTAAACATAATGGCGAGACAAAGTTTTATTTCGGTTCTACAGCCAACACATAAGACCATTATAAAATGACACTATAATCGATAAGCAAATTCCACCGCACTCTCAAAATTTTACCAGGATATTAAAACAGATAACTGTACATTGGTAGTAAATTGGAGTTTCGTCGCCAAAATTACGCACTTATCTGGCCGCGTCGGCCAATACAACCTGTGTTTACTGAAAAAAAAAAGATTCACACTCAAAAATATTAATGTTCGAAATCCATTTAATAAACGAAATGAACTAATGTTAGTTTATAATTACAGGAAAAAGATTTCTCTTGAAATATTTTAATTATGGATAAATATATTATCCAAATGCCGTCCTCTTTTAAAATTTAAGCTTTTTTGTTTTTGTTTTTACAAGATCCCCTACCAACACTAGACATTTTGTATTTACACCACAATAGTATATTTTGTTTATATTAAACGTGAGCTTAGAATCTACGTTTAAATCAGCGTTCCTCCCACGAGACCCAGTATATATATATATATATATATATATATATATATATATATATATATATATATATATATATATATATATTAAAGCAAAAGTAATAATTCGAGTAATTATGAGGTGATAGAACAACAAAACTTTAGGTTGCACTTCGAACGTAAATATATGTATATTTATTACAAATTCATGTTAGTTCTGTCTAATGGTACTGTTTTCTTTACACCTTAAATTATATTGAGTTAGCTTACCTTTGTATGCACGCTAACGCACGTATAACGCTAAATAATTATAACTATATATATATATATATATATATATATATATATATACACATACACACACATACACAGAGACACACATATATTTTGCCATATATATATCTTGCTATATACTGATCATAAGGCTAAATTTAATCATAAAAATTATGACGTAGGTACAATTAAGGATTATATAAATTACCTCATAAAAAATAGAAACAGGTGATGAATAAAGGATTCATTCTAATGGCAAATCTTATTAGCTACACTAAGAGATTAACAAAATAGCCAATTGTTAAATAGACTAATTCTACCAATATATTATAATGACGTTTAAAAGTCGTCAGAAGATGCATTATTAAATTAGTTCTTATGAAGCCCAATACGAGATTAACAAATAATCAATAATAAAATAAAACATTTTTAGCAATATATATATATATATATATATATATATATATATATATATATATATATATATATATAGAGAGAGAGAGAGAGAGAGAGAGAGAGAGAGAGAGAGAGAGAGAGCGAGACAAAGAGATCGGCAAGCAAATAAATATTTACCAAATTTGCTTTCAAGTGTAAACAAAACAGTGCTCAATGTCGTTAGACAGAATTAAGAAATTTATATTAATAAATATACATATACAGTGTAACCCGGATATAAGAGAGTTGTCGGGACCGGAGAAGAAGTCTCTTATATCCGGGTTTCTCTCATATCCGGCTTTGGCCTATTTTGTTTCGGTAAGTATGGTTCTAATTTGGGACCAGATAAAATCTCTCTTATATCCGGTTTTATCTTATATCCGGGTATCTTATATACGTGTTACACTGTAGCTATGTTTGGAATGCAACTTAAGTTTCATTATTCTACCTACTCCTCAGGCACGAATTATTACTTATGATTTAAAAATATTAAAATCATAATTAATAGAAAAATACATATGCTCAGGGGTAAGATAAGCTAAGAGATTGAAATATGAAATAACCTGATGGCTCAATGTCGCCAAAGTGGAAAATAATAATAATAATATAAAAATATATTATAATATTATTAACAAAATAAAATAAAAGTGATCATCAAAATCCGCAAGTCAAGGTATCACGCTCTAACCGACTCACTAGAAACATCAATTATGGAAACATTTATCGATTTAATCCGTGTTGCTTGATTCGAAGGCGGGTGGCAATTATCCACTACGACTGATATATATTTTTAATTAAATACGTATTCGCGTATATGCATATAGCAAAAATTTCGTCTGATGTTTGTGTTACAGAATAGATCTCTCAGCAACATATTTTAACATTTTAATGTTAGTGATTTAGAAAAAAAAAAAATATATATATATATATATATATATATATATATATATATATATATATATATTATTATTATTATTATTATTATTATTATTACGGAGAAGTAAAAAACAAGAACAAATCTATTTCCATTCAAAGGGTGTCTGTAGGAACAGACGAAAGCTTGTAAAATCTAAAAAGACATTATGCAACTGGAATTTATAAACAGGGATCATATCATTCATATACAGGTTCGGGGTTAGTGTAACTTATTGAAATTGTTTGCGAAGATATATTCTCGCCATTTAAATCATTAACCTCTATATTTTTTTTTGCATGAATGATTCATGTAATTAATCATATATATATATATATATATATATATATATATATATATATATATATATATATATATATATATGTGTATATATATATATATATATATATATATGTGTGTGTGTGTGTGTGTGTGTATATATATATATTCCGTTTAGTGGGAATAAGAGAATACAAAAAATATTTATATTGTTCTTGTACTCAGCGTTTTCAGCTCCATCTTGAGCCAATTTCAAGGGTGGGTGGGGTAATTTGGGGCTTGTTAATTTCTACACATATTTGACTGAGATGTATGTTTTGTGTTGTTTTGAAAAGTAGTAGAAGGATTTATTTGCAGTTGTAATTCGATTGAGCTTTATTCTGTCATATATATATATATATATATATATATATATATATATATATATGTGTGTGTGTGTGTGTGTATGCGTCTGTGTATTAAAAAAATATACCCAATACACTGCACTGATTGCACAACTCGGAGTATGATTTCTGAAATCGCCAGGTGCGAATTTTGGGGGCAAACCCAAAAAATTCGCATCTGACGTTTCCAAAAGGCATGAATATATATATATATATATATATATATATATATATATATATATATATATATATATATATATAAGATTAAAAATAAATCTAGCCGCATCCCTCTAGTAACCACTTTCAACCCCACTCTGCCTCCACTATCCCAAATAATCAAACGTCGCTAGGAAATACTGCATCTCAAACCAGACCTAAAAAAACTGTTTAAGGAACCTGGCCTTCTTGCATATCGTAGACCTAAGAACCTAAAAGAAATCATAGGTAGTAACCACATTTCAGGGGACAAGGTAATCTGTAATAAACTAAGAACAAAAACAACAGGATTTTCCCAACCATGCAACAACAAAAGAAGTTTATGTTGCAACCATATTGAAAACACGAATTCATTCAATAGCTCAGTCACTAAATCTACTTTGAAAATCTACCACGATTCTAACTGTATAAGTCATAACATAATTTACCTCCTAGAATGCACACTATGCCAGAAACAATATGTAGGAAAATCTGAATGGCCCTTTCACTACAGAATTAACAATTATCGTAAACGAATTAAGTCGACTCCCCATGAAAAATTATTACCTGTAGAACAACATTTCCGCCTGGAAAAACACGATTTCAAAACCCATGCCAAATTCACTATAACTGAGAGAATAGAAAAGTTCAGAGCAGATAACATTAGAAAGATTTTAGAGTCGCATGAAAATAAGTGGATACAACGTCTAAAAACAAAATATCCAGCCGGGCTAAATCACAAATTTAACAATATATAGATATAACTCAACAAATAAAAAACCTACCCACATTTCTCACCCACACAAGACAGACAGGCTTACGGAGGTGTGGAGGCCTCACACTTATACACTCACCCACAAAAATATACACACTTACACACATCATACGCACTCACTCCCTAATGAGCCAAATGATAACACACACCCACAGCAATACACAGGCTTACACACATCATACTCACTCACTCTCTAAGAACCAAATAACACACAGAAACACTAAACAGAGACACATCCCCTCACCAAGTCCAATAAAACTGTCAAACTGACCAGAGAATTCATAGCAGCATATATCTATCCAGCTCTTATCTCAAATAACAACTTAAAAGAGACTGTTTGACCAACACAAGGAATGTTAAAAGATTCATGTTAAAAAGATAAAAAAAATAAAAAAAACAAATGAAAACTACAGACAAAAGTTCATTTTCTCCATCAAGACATTAATTTCTGTAGTTTAGTGCTAGCAGCAAGCAGAAATATTTCTCCTCCCGATGATGGCCATTTTGGCCGAAACTAGTCGAGGAATCTAAATGGAATAATAATAAAAAAAAAAAAAAACGAAAGAATATTAATCTACAAACCAGTGTGTCTGAAGATTTTAATTTTTAATTTTTTTTTTATTGTTCAATATATATATATATATATATATATATATATATATATATATATATATATATATATGCGTGTGTGCTCATATATTTACCTATATTTATTTGGTAAAATTCTTCTGATACATACTAGTACAAAATACAAACATAAGAACTTCACCCACATGTAAAATTATTAAAAATAATGGCAACTCTAATATTAGAAAAGTAATAACTAACACACAATAACATTAACTACAAACATGGCCACAATGTACTGACCATGTTTGGAAAATAAATCATCCTTATAACTCCAGATACATACACATGACCCCGACATAGTTAAAAATAATAAAATCATCCTTGATAATGGCTAAAAGTATAGCCGAAACCGCTGAACATTTGGAGAGTTTTTTTACCGACTTTGTGTCCAGAAAAGAAAAAAAACTTGTATAAAAACGAAAATTCATATAAGAAGCTTAATCTCACTACTTTGTCTTCGTCTTTAATGAAACATATTATAAAAGAGAGATTGCTGCATATATATATATATATATATATATATATATATATATATATATATATATATATATATATATATATATATATATACAAACGTATATATATTTATAGAGAGAGAGAGAGTGAGTGTGAGAGAAATAGAGAGACTAGAAACATTCTTTCATTAGGTGTCATGTGTGTTGCATGCTTTTCGATTTATGATTGACTTGATAG
This sequence comes from Acanthosepion lycidas, assembly GCA_963932145.1. Taxonomy (NCBI): domain Eukaryota; kingdom Metazoa; phylum Mollusca; class Cephalopoda; order Sepiida; family Sepiidae; genus Acanthosepion; species Acanthosepion lycidas. The sequence continues at coordinate 26,301,553 of OZ010581.1, forward strand.
AAGAACTCCGGAAGTAGGCTGCGGTACTTCCTGCTGTAGACTGGTTTCCAACCAAGGCTATAGGACTCAGTTTGTACTTATATTTATCTCATAGCTGGGGTGAAGAACAAATGCCATCATACCTTTCACACGGGTGTTTGCGCGTAAGCGAATGTACGAAACTATGATTCGAACTCGCTTCTCTGATTTATTATCCCGAGCCATTAACTATTACACCATACAACCTTATAAAACTTGCTATGCCCAAGTTGATTGATGATAATAATAATTATTTAAAATAATGGAATTATTTGTTTATACAAGCAGTAATACTGAGGCCTGTTTGCAATTTGCCTAAGACTATATATTGGATGTTATTTCACAAAATATAGACCGAAGGCCGAAGTGTAGATGATCGAATCGTTATTACAAACAAGACTTCGAGTGAATTGGTTCAAAATGGCCAATTCAAATGACTTTTATTCTTCATACAGAAATTAATGCATGTTCTTCTTGTAATGCTACCCGGCCTAACCTGGCATCAAGACTTCAGTGACTTCCTGTACATTTTCTATAAATAAATTGTTTGTATGATCTTTATTGTTTTATTCCTCGACCATAGCAATTTAAGCGCAGTACTACATTCGTAACTAGGTTTCATCATTTTATTATTGAAATAGGTCGATACAACCGTAAGTTCTATGATAATAGTTTCTTCTCTTGCCTGTGGAAATCTCTACGTCTTCTTGTTTCCCCGTCACCTATGATGTTCGAAACTTTAAGTGCGGCATCAATCGCCATCTTGTCCTCCTAAATTCGTTTTTTTTTTTTTGTCCTTTCTCTTCTCTAACGTTTTCACCATTTTCTTTCACTCTCTGCAACACATTACGTTTTAGTGAGCCCATTGCTTTGTATGCTTTGAAATGATTATAATATACTATGACAATATATGTTGATATATTTTTAAAATATTCTTTCTTTTTTTTTTTCCAGGTAAGGTTAAATTTTTTCACTGCATCCCGTGGCCAGTAATGAATCTTCATATCAATCGTGATGACTCCATTTTGTACTGGTATGTATATTTGTGTATCTATAATTATTAGATTGGTGCAAAAATAATGTCGTTTTCTCACATATGTTACTATGTGAGAAAACGACATTATTTTTGCACCAACCTAATATATGCTTCACGGTGGCCTTTTAATATTTTTTACTTTCTATTTCTTTGTCATTTCAAGAGTCCCGTGAACATTTTTAAAGTCGTAGGGTCATGGCATATACTGCAGTTGTAGCAGCAGCGATGTGCCTCGGATAGGAGAACCAGACGAAACCTATCCCTCTTTACGAATGTTTTGATCTCCTAGAGTAAAGTGCACAGTCTACGCTGCGTTTTACCACATAACTGAGGAGAGATTTGGATTCACACCTTCCGAAAGGATATTTGTGCGAAAATGAAACGCAATTGCCTCGTGCGGATTTGAGCTCGGTAGAATGATTCCATTTTATGAGTCGATAACTTCTACTGTACGCTTTCACTGAAACATGAGGATATTGGTGGTCATGGCTCTTTACAGCATCCTCTCTTTTGTCGCTTGAATTATATTTTGATCATTTACCACTCTTTTTTGATCTTGTCCTGTCATTGATTCATACTTTGCACAGGTCACCCGCGGCTATTCTTTCGTTCAATATGTCCTGAAAATATTTCCCATTCTATTACACAACTACCACTAGCTTAAACGTTTGATCCTCACTATTATGTCATTTTACGCCAACCTCTGACCCTATCATTCAAATGTCGCAGAAATCGAAACTGATCAGGTCAGGCAACATTTTTCCATTTTCTTTATCCTCAGCAAATTATTATATTTTGTGCTTATTTGTCAGTAGTAGCACCCTGCGGGGGCTTCTACTGCTGTAGCTCGTCTGCTTCATAGCCCGTCGTTTTCGCACGCAGAGATTCTCTTCTCTATGCTTCCGTTATAAAGAATGTTCATTTCAACTATTGATTCCTATCTGCCATTTTTGGACAAGTCTGGTTAATCTTCTCTCATCTCTTTCACCAAGAAAGGATTTCCATCTTCAGACTTGCCCATCACTGATTTTTTTTTCTTAATCGTTAACTGCAAAGCTGAGTCTATGTTGTATGTGTAGAATGCAAAGAATGTCAAATGTTGTTGAAATTTTCAGACCCGCCTCGTCTGGCACCAACAACCATCGCACCTTCAAAGTCACATATAGCACTTTACTTACACATACTAATATATCAATTGAAATGCAGCAGGTCACATAGACAATGCCTAAAAATCTGTATCTATTAACTTCAAGCCACCGCATAGGCTGATTAGAAATTTCCATTAAATAGTAGATGTTCCCATGCTCTTAAGAGGGCAGTATATTATTAATTATTTTCTTTTTTATGCTAACACATTTTTACCTCATTACGTTACTTTGACTACTTTGGTCTTTGTTATGGGATCTCACCCATAATAATAATAATGGACTATTCCATACTTAATAAATACTGCGCCTGATGAGTCAGTAGTTCAAGTCGAGTCAAGAGTCGAGTCAGAGGCAGTCTGAAACAGAGTCGCGTTCAGACAATTACTGTAAGACATTGGAATAGTGATACTGGGCGAGACTACATTGTTCTCTCTATTAAACCTGATTGTTCACACTAACACTTCTACTTCTCTGTATATATTCCTGTTTGTAATATATCTGTGTTATTCCATACCTGTGTTCGAGTTCTTCTTTATTGGTTCTACCTTGGACTATCACCGTGGTACAAGGAACCGGATCATAACAGTCTTGCATATTATTTTCTTTCTTTTGTTATTGTTTATTGGAAACTTTGTTAGTTCTGTTTCGGCGGCATTTTTGACAATTGCATTTAGATTATGGTCATTTACTCTACACTTTTGTCGAAACTGTGCTCCACTCTAAATATTCTAACTCTAAGAAGGAGTGTCAAATGTGGCGTGATCTTTAACAAAGTTTGATTGGCAGGAGCTATTTCAACTGTTGCTTAATTTTAGTCTAATCCAAAGAAATAATCGAATTCCATCTTCACCGAGGCAGATGCCTTCCAAAATCTAACCAAATTATTCATAAATAGAAAAAATTCTTTAGAAACTAAGAGAAAAACACAGGATTGATAGATATTAGTAATTCTCCTATATAGAAGACAATGTTGGACAGTCTCCATGACGGATGAAGAGGAGACTTCAGGCAGTACACAAGGATGCTGAGAATTAAATGGATGAAAATGTGATCAACAAGGACGTTTTACGGAAAATGGTGTCAAAACGGCCACTAGTACTTAGAATAAAAATTTCTTGGACCCAAAATAAGAAAAGATGGCTTGGAGAATTTGACTCTCACAGGACATAGTGGAATCAAGTGGGCAGAGAGAAACAGAGTAATCCACTTAAGAATTTTGTGTAAAAGGATGTAAACACTGAGTAAACGTCAAAGTGACAAAGGTTACTTAGAGCAATAAACGACAAGAGGTTGTGGAGAGTCTTGATCACTCATGTCCTCAGGAGACAAATCATATAAAAGGAGATTTTGAATCTGATATTGTTGGTTATTTCCAGGTATCTCTCTGCTCAGATGCTGCCAAAGCAAATAGGATCTTCCGAATGACGTTTACCAAAGCAGACGTAAAATATTAGTCCTTGTACAATGTGTTCCTTCCGTACTTGCCTAAGCAATCAGAATTTATGTATGATAATGTGAGGGCACCTATGGCCAACGTGGTTAAATTGATCTATATACAGTTGTGGTATCACCAAGTTTATTAGAGAATGTTATCTCATTTCCCGCCCAAGTGTACATGATGCAATTTTTTGACTAACTGAATCTGTCTCGTTGATTATATTGCAGAGTAAATTGCAAGATATGCACAAATTCGATTTTATTGTTATGTTATCACAATATTTACTGTTACAAATACAGAACCCGGGCAAAATATCATCAAAGAAAACCATTCAGTAAACGTCCATGTGTTATTCTGTTTCTTCCAATTGATTGACCTATTTTGATTTTGCGCTTTAGATTCCTAAGCACAGCATACGGGGAAATAAATATGTTCTAGAAGAATGCAAAAGAACAGGAAGGGTTATTGACTGTAAAATATCCATAATCCTTCCGATATATAATAGACAGTATGTACCGTCTTCAACATAGACTGACTTCTAAATAGAAGGAGAAAATGGAAACTGAGTCGATGGGCTGCGAAACAAGCGCCAGTCACCAGCGTGGATGCTGCGAAAGAAGGAATGGTAAGCGGTGGGGAGGGCTGTTTTACTGTTTTACCTCGTTTTTTGTTTTTTTTACAATTCTAGCCCTGCAGTTTGTTCCAGATACAGTGGCTGTCACTTCGTTTCCTCTCAATAGATTGACTTGCTTATTGTTGACTTTTTAAGACGAGTTTCCATCTCTCTCTCTCTCTCTCTCTCTCTCTCTCTCTCTCTCTCTCTCTCTCTCTCTCAATCTATCTATCTATCAGTCAATCATTATATATATATATATATATATATATATATATATATATATATATATATAAAGAAATATAGTTATAAGGTGTGCCATATTTTTGGGATAAAGTGCTCAGTATCAGAGATAGAGCGTATGTAAATATAAACATAAAAGTGAACATTGACGTCAACCCTCAGAGGTGACAGGCTGTTTCATGCTGGATGTAGTCATCAGGGCGTCCTGACGTTTGCATCCAGCATGAAACAGCCTGTTGCCTCTGAGTGTTGACTTCAATGTTCACTATATATATATATATATATATATATATATATATATATATATATCTTCTCTGATGAAGCTTTAATAAAAGTGAAACATATCTTGTAGCACCACGTAGCTCTGCCCTCTTGGTAACTCCGATCATGCTGTAGTATTTGTTAACATTTCCTTCAACCCCACCCCCCGCAAAGAACCTCCTATTACTAGAACCTCGTTCTACTATCAATGAGCGGATTGAGACTCGTCCCGTGACTTCCTCCGCGATGTCCCCTGGGATGTTGTCTTTACACTCCCTGTCCAAGAATGTGCTTCTGAGGTCTCATCCTGGGTTAAACCTGGGTTCGACGCTTTCATCCCCTCAAAGAAATTTAAGGTCAAGTCGCACTCCTCCCCTTGGTTCTCGGCTGCTTGCTCAGCCGCCATTGCCCATAGGAACCACTTCTTTCACATATTTCGTAGCGACATGTCGGACTGCAATAGACGTCTCTTTGCCTCCGCCCGTAACGAGTGTAAGCGTGTCCTCAACGAAGCTAAGTCAATATTTGCTGCCCGGATGAAGGAGCATACTGCATCACGCAAATTCGGCTTCAAAGATTATTGCCGGCTCCGCAAGAGCGTCCTGAACAATAGAAAACCCTCCATACCTCCTTTGTTCAACCAGTTCCAGGTCCTGACCTCCTCAACCGACAAGGCTGAATGCTTTGCTCAGAAATTCTCATTTAATTCAACGCTCGACTCCTCCGGTGTACCCATACCAGACTTCCCTCTAAGAACTGAGGCCCTATTGAGCGGCTTGCCCATAACCACCACATTGGTTTTGGGCATTATCTCCAATTTAGATCACTGACGGCCATCACTGAAAACGTCTACCAAAATAACGGTGATACTTGTGCCGTGGCCCTAGATATCTCCAAAGCGTTTGATAGGGTTTGCCATGCCGGCCTTCTTCGCAAGATCCAGGGTTATGGTATCACAGGTCGATTGTTTGACCTAATCCAATCATTCCTGTCAAACCGTGAATTGAAGGTCGTTCTCAACGGATTCTCCGCCAGTTCCTATCCCACAAACGCAGGTGCTCCCTAAGGCTCCATCATTGGCCCCGCTCTTATTTCCTTATTTTCATCAACGACCTTCCTGACGCCATAGATTTCCAAGTTGGCATCTACGCGGACGACGCTACAATTTACTCCTGCCTCAAAAACAAATCGAGTGTCTTGACAAAATTAACCTGGCCGCTCGTCTTGAAATGGACCTCCAATCGGTTGTTAACTGGGGCAAGAACTGGCTGGTCAACGTTAACGCCTCAGAATCTAAACTACTCTCTATTAATCACCATAGAGATCCTTCCCTGCCCTCCATTGCAACGTCTGATAGTCGACTTCGTGAGAGCAACTCTGCTTCTTCTCGGTCTCACGTTGACTGCTGACCTGAGATGGAACAAATACATTGAGTCATTTGCATCGTCCACCGCGAGGAAAGTTGGCTCTCCGTGCCGCGCCAGGAAATTTTTCTCCCCGGAATCGATACTTCAAATATACAAATCAACCATTCGCCCTTGCATGGAGTATTGCTGCCATATATGGTCTGGGGCACCTTCTGTTTACCTCGGAGTTCTTGACAAGATGCAGAGACGGATATGTAATATAATTGGCCCTGATCTGGCATCTCGTATACAGTCACTCTCTCACAGACTCGCCGTCGCCTCTCTCTGTCTTTTCTACAAATACTTTCATGGTAATTGCTCCGCTGAGCTGCTTTCACTGGTTACCAGTCTCCATGAATTCAAGCGTCCTACGAGGCTGGCATCCCGCTCACACCCTTACACTGTAGAAACCTTTAAATGTAGCCGTCTCTTCTACTCCAATAGCTTCATGCCTCGCACCTCTCGCCTATGGAACACCCTTCTCAATTACTGTTTCTCTGAGAGGTATAATCTCCAACTATTCAAATGTAATGATAATCGACATCTCCAGTTACCTTGATCTATCCATTATTCCTCTCCTCATCCTTTCTTCTATCACTCATATCTGCTCTCGCTCCAAATCTTCTGCACCCCCTGCATCCTAGTGGCTTCACGCCTTGCTCGGAGCGTAACGCTTAAAAAAAAATGTTAGATGTTTCCTATTTTCATTTTTTTTTAATCTTATTTGTCTGGACTCTGATCTCATCTTTATTTGAAATAAACAGAAGATTTTAAATTTTTGCATCATCAGTTTAAGAAAACCGAATCTTCTTTGTTCAGTATATTTTATTTATTTTTCTCTGTGAACTGGTCCATTTTTTTCTGTTTTCCGACGAGGACGTGGACATAAATTGTTTAATGTCTTCAGAAGTCATTATCCATGAACTTATGCCTATTTGGTATTAATCTTAATATATATATATATATATATATATATATATATATATATATATATATATATATATATATATATATGTGTGTGTGTGTGTGTGTGTGTGTATGTTGGCGCATAGTTACGCACTTAGAATGTCAAAACCTCGATCACACGAACTTGTAATTTGATGCTATCTACCGCCTAATCGATCAATTTCGTATGACCATGGCTTGGATTAACTCGTGGTACGGTATAAATTCACATCATAACAGTGTTGCAAGTAGGGATTGTTTCTAAGTTCGA
>OZ010581.1:26313931-26318931 GCA_963932145.1 Acanthosepion lycidas
AGCTACACCAATGGTCTTCTTGTAGCAGCCATCGGCGGATCACTAGTGGGCATCTAGATTTCCGCCAGTGGTCACATTGCTGAGACGAAGACACCGGCAGTCCGACAGTGGGCCACCAACGATAAACGCTTATGGCATGCCACCCATTGGCAGATTGGTGGCTTACGTGTAAGGTGGCTGTGGTACGTGTTCCTTGTATAACCTTAGCACACTGGGTGGCATGATGGGTATAGTGAGCATAGTATTTTTTTTTATCCCAGCGTCATTTTGCGTGGTATATTTTCAATAATAATAATAATAGCAATAATAATAATACCAATAATAATAATAATTGTACTCATAAGTACAGTTCACGCAAACCGAAGAACTTTATCGTTGTAAAATATATGTGATTTTAGGAGTTTGGGGAGTTACAAAAAATTATCTGTGGAAGATCTAATAAAGCCATTTCTAACCTTAGGTCTTTGGTTGGGACCCGGAAGGAAATGTTTATACAACAGAACTCAAAGGAAACAATAATAATAATAACAATCCCTTTGGTGTGTTTCTACCAATGCAGATCGAAAAATACAGCCAAAGCACTCAAACATTATTATCAAAGATAGAAAAAAAATGCTGACTGATTGACAACAACGTACAAATTAACCACTCATCTCTGCTAAGTTTTTTTTTTTTTAACTGCCTGTGTTATTAATCAGTGAATGATAATAATGTTAGGTGGGGGAGCATTATGTTTATTCGTGTAACCTAATGGTTATCAGCGCGAAAAAAGAACCGCCGAGCCGAATTCAAACACCGGCCTAATCACTGCTTTCGCTTCTTCACAAATGTCCTTGATAAAGGTATGTATTCATTTATCCTGCACATCTATGGATTAAATAACATAAGCAATATATATTTGAAGAACTTCAAAAAGCTATCAAAATACAAGGACCTTGAAATAGAAATCTGAAAAACGTGGCATACGGGAACATCAACAAATCTTGTTGTAGTTGGAGCCCTCAGATTGGTTGGAAAAGATTGCAGTAGAGTAATTGAAGGGATTCCTGGTAGCCCATGCCTCAAAGAAATGCAAAAAATTGTTCTCACAAGTACAGCCCACACTTTACGAAGGGTTTTATCTATGGATTTTTTTTTTTTTTTTTTTTTTTTTTGTCAATGGAAAGTGTCAGGATGCCATTTCTAACCATTAAATCTCTGGGCGTGACCGGAAAGAAATATGTACACGCCAGAAATCAAAGGAAATAATAATAATAATAATAATAATAATAATAATAATAATAATAGTAATAATAATAATAATAATAATACCAAATTTAATTGCTCAGACATTGTTATTAGATACTGCAAAAAAATACCTCCTAATTGATACGGCAATCCCTGCAGACTGAAATCTATCTTTGAAGATCTTCGATAAGCTATCAAAACAAATGGACCTAGAAAATGAAATCTCAAAAATGTGGCATATGGGAACATCAACAATCACCGTTGTATCTGGAGTGCTCAGATTAGTTGGAAGAGATTCCAGTGGACTCATTGAAGGGATTTCTAGAAACCGTTGCTTTAAAGAAATACAAAAAAATTGTTCTCACGAGTACACCACACCACACGAACGGCTTTATCTATGTAAAAATATGTGTGTTGTTCTATTTTTTTAATTGGTCAGTGGAAAATGTCATGATGCCATTTCTGACCTTAGGTCTCTTGGCTGGACCCGGAAAATAATCAGTACACACCAGAAATGAAAGGAAATAATAATAATAATAATAATAATAATAATAATAATAATAATAATAAAATGATATGAAGTCTGAAAGCTACACAGGAAAACTGAAATAGAGAAAGGAAAGACAAACGAAAGAAGACTGAACGAATAAATATATTATGAGTTAGCAGAGGCAGAACAACATCGCCGTGTTCGTGCTTTGTGTGAGTGGAGTAATGATTAAGGCAACGCTAAAACCAAAGAGCACTAAAAAGAAGACAGCGTGCATCGGTTGTTCGTAAACCGGAACATAGAGGCCGAGCACGCATGCGCATTCATTAGTGGCCTAATAGCCGCCTCTAATTACACGCTTCGCACAATCGCAAACGGGAAAGAGTTCAGTTAGGATGTGAAAGGAGGCCAAGAAAGAAAGCCTGAGAATGAGAGAATGGGGAAAAAAAAAAGAATGAAAGGTATGGTGAGCGACTAGGAAATAAAGACAGACAGGAAGGGAGAAAAAAAAAATAGGCAGAGACAGCGAAAACGAAAAGAACAGTTAAATCGGGGTATTGATGACGGGAGTCTGCGATGGAGCAGGACGTCATTATGGAGAGAGGGAAAACGATCGAGTACGCCTAAACTGCTAATAACCGTATTCTTGATCTCCATTCTTGATACACACCCAAAAATTAGAAGGCATAGGAAAGGCAAAGATGGCGCCGTTGGGTGTTATTTATAGATCTCTCACATTCTCTCTCATATTATCTCTCTCTCTCTCTCTCTCACACACACACACACACTCACACACGTAAACAGACGCAGACACGCATATAAACGCACACATACACACGTACGCTCACTATCCGCAATTTTCTTTCAATGTGCAGAAGATCAAGGCTCTCCACAATTTCCCATTTATTGTTGCTTTTTTACAACTCATATTTGCCATTGGGTTATTTGTTTGTCTTCCATTAGCTTAAACTTCTGAATTAGTTTACACTTTGTTGTTTCCTATGCTTTTCTTGCATTTAATGTTCCTTGTGAGTATTAAAATCTGTAAGCTCTCTTTCTCACGTTCTCGTTGTCGAACTCCAAGCTGCCGTTATTTGCGACCTTCACAAACCTTTCCTTGGCAATATAGCATGTGCCTAGCCAGGGATACACGCTGTTTTCACTTCATTTTCCTTCTTCACAGACTTGTTACCAATCACATTTAGAGAGCCCTGTCAGCCATACTATATATCCCATAGTTGGGGGGCTAGATGGCATGGATTCGCTAATTTCCCAATATTATTTTCCACAAAAGTGAATATAATTGACTTAAAGCGAAATTAAAACTCGACTTTGCTACGTCCATCAAATGAATTACTCATATTTACATCGTATTCCATTCTTAAGGAAGAAGTGCCACCCAGATAGCTTATTCCAGAGAACAGATATACACATTCCTTGTAAAATACAATGCTAACGGCCTCAAATTAAATGTCAATCGCTATATATCCTCGTTATCAATGTAGTATTCCCCCTCTTTTAGATCCACTTGCATCCAAATCACGCACCTTATTCAGTAACCCTCTACTATGAAAGGCGTTTAAGATTTGCATTAGATGAACTTGAAAATGAAATTGGAGTAATATGGCTGTTACCCTTTTCGTTGGAAATACCAAAAAAAAAAAATAAATAATGATTTTCGCCTGGTTTCTTATATTTGTGAATTTGCTTATTTTAATAACGAATCATGCATTAGCCGGAGGAGTTAAAATTACCTGGATTCAGCATAGGTCAAAGCTGTGGCATGTAATTATGTTACCATCTCGTTGCAAGCAAAGAGGAATACTCTATACCAGCTCTTTTTACAGCGCGTGATGCTTGTCTGACCATGTTCTGCTGCGTTGTCAGGATTCTTTTTCAGCTGCAGGCAAAACATCGTCGGCACAATGCTGAAAATTCCAAAGCCGTTGAATGTCATCGCATTAAACGTTGACAATAAGAAAATTAGGTTATCTGAGACTCTTAAGTCCAAATTAAATGACATTGAAATATCTGGCAACATAGCCGTCTCTTGTAATAAATTTACGAATGCAACATACAGAGCCTCACTTTGAAATGTTTGGCCGCCCAATGTGTAAACATTAGGCTTGACTCAAAGAGATATGATGTTGAGATAGCATCTCTGAGACTAAAAAATACATGAAAACACGCATTGAACCTTCTCATAAAAATTGGATTTCTCATAGATTATTGTCAATCAAAAGAAATTATATGTCATGAAAATCAGTGAGAGGAATGAAAGAAGAACGCGTCTTGCCGTTGATATGTATATCTATAAACAATTATTCTTCCTTTATATGCCGTCTTCCATCAGAACGTTGATGATTATGGCTCTCCACAACTTCCTGTCCTTTGTAGCTCTTAATAAATTTTGTCTTTTTGTTATCTATTCTAAAACCTGTTCTGACACCCTTTTAATCAAGCGAATTAGGTTATGCGTTGTTTTCCTCTGTCTCTCTTGTCCTCAAACTGTCTTGTGACTATTAATTTTTCCAAGCACTCTTTCCTCATATGTCCTCTTAAAAGCTAAATTGTCTCTGATGTAGAGTATAACTGTCCGTTTTGTTCACATTTTCTCTAAAAAAGATTGGTCACATGTTCGGTCGATAGTATTCTCAGCATCCTTCTGTAGAACCACAATTCGGCTGCATTAAATCTCTTCTTCAACTGTGTGAAGATTATCCAGTATTCAAATCCCATAGAGGAGCACTGAAGTTAAGCGTTAGTTCTTAACTATAAATGTTATCGTTAGTGTTTGTGTAGCTAAACATGTTATTTTAAACATTTAAATTATTATCTACAGGGCTATAGAATAAACGTATTAAAACTGTATTTCTTATTAACATCAGGAAACCTAAAATTATACTAAGTATACCTGACCAGTTAGCTGTTTAGAATCACATTACATTGAACCTAAGCAACGTTGAACCTGGTTAGTACCTCGATGAGCGACCGCTTGGAAATACTAAGTGCTGCAATATGTTGCTAGAAATTGGAAATCTAAGAGATGAATTCCTATTCGAGTCGAGGTACTTATATTCAGTTACGTGCAAATACTCTTGAGAAATGCCTGGATTCACCTCTTCTCCCTCAGCTATGGGTAAATTAGCAGGTTTTTTTTGGTTTTTTTTTTTTTTTAGTAAAACATTTTTATCCCCAAAACATTCCTACAATCTCTACAATGTTTTCTGGCAATAATAATAAACCGTAAATAAACTACCAATTTGGCCATAGAAAGCACCTG
>OZ010581.1:26323931-26408931 GCA_963932145.1 Acanthosepion lycidas
CTATGTCTATCATATAGACTCCAGCGTAAACCGAACCTATGTCTGCAATTTTGACTCGAGCGCCAAACCTCCCTATGTCTACCGTTTTTTTTCCCCGAGAAAACGAACCTATTGCCTTTTTCTCTAGTTTAAACGGGTCTAACTTTTTCAGTTAGAGTGTAAATTGATGTTATCGCCTAGCTTTTTGACTAGGGTCTAAGCTGGTCCAATTTGTACATTTTTGACTCAAGTTTAAGCTGAGCTTATTTTCAGTATTTAAACTCGAATGTAAACCAGACGTATTATTTGCCTTATTTACATTGTTAGCACCGTTGTGCTCATTTTAATTGCCATATTTACGACGTTTCGGCCGTTGTCCGCTTAGGCCTTCTTCAGACGATTGGAATTTCAAATTGAACCCTTTAATTCGTCAACCGGGGTAGATTCTTTTAATTCTACGTGCCATGCCTTTTCCAGATGCCTCAGTTATCTCCCTTTACCTCAGATCTCCAAGTTTTTGTTCACCACTGCAGGAGCCAGGTATTGACCCCAGACCTCTTTGGGTGTAGCCAATGAATCCAACCAACTCTTTTATCTGAGTCATGTGTCCCTGAGTATCGAAATCCCAATAACCTGGCGAAGTCCGGAGCGTACAACGTCCGAAACGTCGTGAATATGGCAATAAATGTGTTCATCTGAAAATTAAACATAAACTTAAAATTCTCGAAGCTATCTATATTAAAAAAATTGAAACCAAACCTTAATAAAATTAATCATGAATATTGGATAAATGTTTTAAAATGTGTACTGTAGATAGTTTAAAATATCATGGTTTGCACTGTTTTAATATTTATTTCTTGAAAACTCTCGATACGCCATACTTAGTTACCTCCCCTGAAGCGTTTGATAAGTCAAACACAGTACACATTCATCATTCTTCACTTCACAAGTAATAAATTTAACTTTCCGGTGAACACAGCAATTTTATCTTTGAAAATAATAAACATAAAATGAATATACATCAACACTACGATTTTCCCACTTCCTTTAATAATGGCACCAAAAACTTGAATACGTGAATATGAAAGGATTCAAATGAAAATAAGTAGACAAAAAATTGTCTAAATTATTTAATGAAAATAAAATAATTGTCGGACTTTGTTCATTTCATAATGTGTGACGTCATTTGTTTACATTTGAATAAGCATTGAGCAGATATGAATGTACTTGAGAGAATCATCAAAGATTGTAGTTTAAAAACAGTAAAATCGACCTTGCTAACCGAACGATCCTCTGTGGCCCAATCGGTAAAAGCACGTCATGCTCTATGACGGTTCCGTATAGGATACATCTTCGATAACTGTCTAAGGACGAATATTTTGTATGAAAATTTCTCGGACATTCCGGCCGGTAAATGTCGTTAATACTGTTTATTATAAACAGAGCATTTACTTAAATATTTGTATCTATAAAAAGAATGTATAAACATAAAAATGTTTGTCTTAATATATATAGATAGATAGATAGATAGATAGATAGATATTAACATCTGTGCCAGTGTAACGTTCAACAGAGATTCGTCAGGAAGAGTTCGAATTTACGTTAAGTATGCTGTTGTCATTCGCCAATTAGTAAATGTAAAAATACTGCTTTTACTATCGCCAGATATGTCGCGAAGATTATATCATTGATGGCATCGGACGATGTATAATGAAGATATTTTGGTGTTGAGTACATCGGATAAAATCCTCTCCCCCGAAAATACCAGTGCATAGACAGAATAACGGTGAAACGATGTCACACAAATTGTAACCCTAAGTATCAGTCAGCAATATATAAAGAATATATTAGGTTGGCCAGAAGGTCCTGATTCACGTTTGAAGCAGAAAGAAAACAGCAACATTTTATAGAGCAAAACAAAAACTTATTCTTCAATATAAAGTCCATCGTTTCTGATGATCTTCTGCCAACGATCAGTTAGCATCCGAATCTGCCATAGATACCAGTCCGCTGGTTTTGAATAAACAAACAAGAAAAAAAAACTGTAAACAAGCTTCTTTCACTTCATCAAAATGTTGGATCGTTGGTCACGGAGGAAGTGTACCACTGAGCGGAATATAGGCCATAGTCACACGGATCAGCATCAGGACTGAATGGTGAAGGTGGAAGAATCTAAACACCGTCCATCTGTTTGAACTACTCCTTAGTCAACCTGGCAGTGTATGGCGTAGCATTGTCTCGCTCAAACAAATCTCGACATCAACTGACCAAAGCAAGATACCACTTCTTTAGTTTCTCCTACACGTGGTCTAGCTGCTGGCAATACTGTTTAGTGTTGATTTTGCGACTGTATGGAACAAGCTCAAAATGCAGTATTCCTTGGAAATTCCATTAGACAGAGAACAAGAATTATTGCTTTCTTTCCGCTTTTTACGTTAGTCAGGACTTTCTGCCCAACTTAGTAAAAGCACACCGAATCGAACTTTTAAAATGGCCTAAGTCTTTACTTTTAAAGACATGAAAGTGATACCAACTTCACGATTTGCTACACTAGTTTCTTCAGAGTGGATTTGATTTGTTTAATATAATGGTAGAAAAGAGGTTCGATAATTACCCGGCGAAAATCAATCAATTAAATATAGTCAAGGAAGTTGTTACAGCATTTATTCTTTACCCGCTCACAATTTAATGGTTGTTTGTTCAATCTTTTCCATCTTGTCATTAGTCACTGTATAGAGATGACAATTTAACAAGGGAATGTCTTACACAAAATGTCAATGATTTGGAGAAACCAGTTTCTTATAAAAGCACAAGGTTTCTTCCCGTTTTTAAAATCAATACTCCTGTAGAAAGGAAATTAAATTGATCTTTCTCATGAAATAATAATACAAGGAACAAAAAGAAATTTTGCGAATTACGGAGGAACGGAAAGACTAACAAAGGATGGAAAAATGATAGCGACAAAGAAGGAATGAAATATAAGATGGAATGATCGAATGTCCCAATAATTGAATAAGAAATTTATTGAGTATATTGATAACAAAAGAGAAAAATTGGAGAGGATAGCGGCAGGGGATAGTGTCTGCTTTAGAAATGTAGAATGAAATCAATGAAGACTTGTTAGCAGGGAGGCTTTCTTACAGTCTGTTTAATGGAAGTAAATTCTAAGTGTTACTAATTGGAAAACTGTAACGTATCTATTTATGTATCGACAAATTCATGAAGTACCGGCTGAATTTGAATACGTTTTAAAATGGACGAGATGTGTATTTGTATGTATATATATATACCAGAGTGAAATTCGCGTATATATATTTTTTTCTTTTAATATGTGTACGTCGTTGAAATTTAAGATTAGGAGAGTAGGCACGTCAGTAAAAATTGAATAGTTTTTATTGCAAGCATAAGTGCTTGTCCCTTACAACCGACAGCACGAAAAGCCCTGAATCCCCTGCCAGTCTCAAAAGACAAATAATTTTCCGTATTTAATTAGCGATTACATCTGGAAAGATATTGCATGAAATAGCAACTCGTCTGTCGTCTGATGCTCTCATAGGTCGGTTTCATCACACTGCGCAAACTCAAACGACTCGTTTGTTCCAATCACGCTAAAATACTTTGTGATATTTCTCCTTGCGAAAGAGGTTTGCAAACAGGAAGTTCTGAAACTATTTGCATCAATGGCACGTCTCACTTTATAATAAGCATTCTTTGGTATTAGACTAACTAAAATTTGATGGATTTTTCGTTATCGTATGGAGAACAAATTAAGTATGTATATTTATCAAAGTGGATAATATTTAACGGCAATGTCGTGATGTACATGTGTATAAGGCAGAGATGTGAAGGAAAGATTACAAAAATTAAAATACACGAAATGTTTTTGACATATATATTCATAAAATATTAATATCGTTTACGCAAAATTTTAAACATTTATAATCAAATACAATTGAAGATTATAAACCGAGCATTTGTCTCCTAATACGAAGGATTTGAAAGTATTTTACACGAATTCTTTTCGTGTAAGGTAATAAAAAAAAAAAAAAAATCATATATATATATATATATATATATATATATATATATATATATGCACATTTCATTGAAGGCGATAGACAAGGTGTTTTGATTTAGTTTTTTTTTTATTATTGAGAAATTGTATTAAAAAAGTAAATCAAAGTACCTTGTCTGTCGTATTAAATGAAATGTGCATCAAAGAAGGATTTGTGCCTAAACACACACATATATATGCATATATATATATATATATATATATATATATATATATATATATATATGTTATATATATATGCATACACACACACACACATATATATATATATATATACATATATATACATATACATATATATATATATATATATATATACATATACATATATATATATATATATATATATATATATATATATATATATATATATATATATATATATATATATATAGTGTATTGGGGCAGTATATCATTATCTAAACATATATTGTTAAATATAACAGACAACGAATGTCTGTAATGTTTGATCCTGAGCCACACTAAAGTTTGTATATTTGGTTTACTTTCTGGTGTTTTTAGATATTATTTGATAACACAACAAAAATCAAACATACACACAGTAAAAAGAACCTTAGATATGGTGGTCATCTACACTAAAACAAAGCAACCGACACTGAACAACATTTCATTTCAAATACTTCACAACATATTACATTTCATCTAGATATATGGTTATCTTGTGAATATTTCGGTACATCGCGTGGTATGACGTCATAGAACTGCATCAGGAATTTACGACCTGTGTCCTCTATTGCGCGACCGTTATCCTCACATAGCAATATTCTCTATTAACAGAATATTTGATGGTGAATATCTTTGTTTAAGTGACCGTATAACCATTCTGAAGATGGTTTATGCGAGCCGAAAGCTTAGGAAAAACTAAATGATAAAAAAATATCGATAGAAACAAAGATAGAAATTTTCCAACATTTATGTTGGAAAATTCTATCTTTATTTTCACCCAAAATCAAAGCAAATATACGGAGCTAAGAACACAATAGATATACTTATAGTTCTTTATTTTTAACACTACAAATGTATCTCCTCAGGTAAGTAGAAGTATACTCCACTTGTTCTCATTTTACCTATATATATATATATATATATATATATATATATATATATATATATATATATATATATATATATATATATATATATAGTCTTAAGATGTGCTATATTTATGGGATAAAGTGATCAATATAAGAGATAGAGCATGTGTAAATATATGTAAATATCTATATTTTTTTTTCTTTTCAGAAGATAAATAAAGCGCTTGTTGATTGACTCATGCGATTCCACTGTGTCACTTTGTCAGCAATGTCTGGATCATAACGGACATAAATTTGCAAACATGCGATCGCAGAATCATGCATTTACATTAAATACTGCATTCATATCCATTATTTAAATTAGATATAGTTGTTGCTAGTTTCATGAATTATTTCTCGGGAAAACTTCAAATTGTGCATACATTTTTGAGACACCATATATATATATATATATATATATATATATATATATATATATATATATATATATATATATAATTGGCCATTCGTATTCGAGGTTACCCGTCTACCAGGACGGCTAGCCAATCCCTATTGCAAACGCTTGCTCAGGCGCATTTTTGTTTGTTCATCACCGACAGAGCCCACTTGTGATTCATACTGCAACTATGCGGACCTTAGTTACACTTTCTGAGAAAGTGCGTGTTATCTAACGTGATAAACAATTTGAACAAGGTCAGGAATCTTAAAGCATCAGTCACGATGACTTGTGACACCGTGCACTTTCCAAAGATGCCGCACGATAACATCAAGAGTTCTACTTCCTGAAAAATCGACCATTGTGAGATTTGAACCCAGGTCTCATGGTCTGAATGCGAACGTTCGACCCACTCGAATTTTTCTGTGCCTTTAAAACTCAGTAAATTTTTAAAGAATGTTACTCCAAAATTCGCTTGAGGATGAAATGGAACTAATGTCTTTAATTTAATTACAAAATTAAATTCGGGGCTTTTAGCTTCCATTTTTGAAACATGGATGGAACTCTGTAGCGAAAACCATATTTTAAGTCTATTAATTTATAATATATATATATATATATATATATATATATATATATATATATATATATATATATATATATATATAGTGAGCCAGACAAACCTACCTAGGTTTAACCTAAACGGATCGTCCGAGAAAGCTGGCTTTCCCTGACGATGCGTTTTGGTGCAACCTAGGTAGGTTTGTCTGGCTCACTAGGTGTATCTAGGTCTGCTCTACGGTTGTATTGAGCTCTTTTGTTAGTTAGTTGTTTATTCGTATCGGGGTTTTTTCTTTGGGCTACAAACCTGCATCTGTGCGATTTTTTTCGACAGACTTTCATGTGTGTAGCTTTTTCTTTTTTTAAAACCTTTTTTTCCCTCGAGATTGATTTGATTATTGGCAAATCAAAAATTCGAGGGTTTTTCGAAACGAGTATAGTTATCTATATTTGTATGTGTGTGTGTATATATATATATATATATATATATATATATATATATATATGCCGTATTTCCCGGCTTACAATTCGCTGCAACATGGAAGACGCACACTAATATTAGAAAGAAATCTCCAAGAAAAAAAGTGATTCTCATACGTCACATTAACCATGCGTCCCTCACATACTGGCGCCATGTATTGTTTACATTAATAACTCGCCCCGTTTTGTTTGTATGGCATACTAGTCAAGAGTAGAAAGGCTCCACCGCTGCTAGTAAACAGAGCATGTTTATGTTTGTGGCTCGGCTCCAGGAATGTTTATAATCTTGGAAATACTTGTAACAACTAAGTACTGAGGCTGCATCATATTTATTTTACTTATTGTTATTTTGTTTATTTAATTATTTTTTCAAAAACAAAAAAATGACAATAAAATAAGTAAAAAAAAATAACCAAACAATTTACCAAAACACACCCGTTAGAATAGATGAAATAGAATAAATAAATATAAATAAAAAACAAAATCAATGAACCCAAATAAATAAAGTTAATAATAAACAAATTAACAAACAAATATGGGCAAAATATTAGACTATAAAAATCAAACCAAAAATCGGACGAGAAACATAGCTATAACTGTTATATAACGATAAAAATACTACGTTACTTAAAAATTGAAAACCGAAAAGAGTAAATAAAAATATACAGTATAATAAATAAATAATAAAAAAACAAGTAAAATAAATTAATCTAAAATAATCCTAATCAATAAACAAACTAACAAACCGCTCCTGATAAAGTAAGGATAATCAATCCAAATAAATAAAAAAATAATAAAGAAATTAAAAACTGCTCCCGCCAAAATAATAGTTAGAATAAACTACAGCAATCAACCCCAAAATTGAATAAAAAGCTTTAATTATCAATACCAAAAGAAAACTATTAAATAGGCGATATAAAGAAGTTTTTACTACGTTAATAAAACGCCGGTCAAAAAAATAATAGCCAACATAGACTATCCACAATGCACTGCTGACCCGTATATATAAATAGTCGAGAAAAAATAAACAACACTAGTGGCCTGACGATTGCGTCTAGCATGAAACAGCCTGACAGTGTTGACTTCAATGTTCACTTTTATATATATATATATATATATATATATATATATATATATATATAATTTACACGAGTGCGAGTCCCTTTTTTGCCCCTTTGTCTCCTTATTTACGATGAATTGATAATATATAATTATTTATAGTAAACCATATAAGTGATTTAATAAAAAAAGAACATTTCTCACATATGAGAATTGTTGAATTATACATATCGTCTCTATCTGCTTATATTTCTGAGATTGAGGTATTTTATGTATTTACATTATTCGGACTGTTATCCACATCTTTATTGACATATTCACGACTTTTCGGTCGTTGTACATTCCAGGCGTATTCAGATGATTGGAATTTAGGACTGAACTGTGGTAGAATATTCTAGTTCCACTTGCTATGCCTCGTCCGGATGTCTCAGTTATCTTCCTTAAAGTCAACTTTCCAAGTTTTTGTTTACCACTCTAGTAAGCAAGTACTGAGCTCACAACACTTTTGATCAAATCACTGGACGCAACCAATGCTTCTATCAACATCCTATGAAGTTTTGGGACTTGGGTTATTTCCACGAAAGTGGGTTGAGTTTCGAACATATTAAGGTGACTTTCCTATTAATGTGTCAATTATATCTATAGAGAGGGGGGGCATGATATGTGGTAGCTAGTAATTGGCCTGAGAGGGATAGCGTCTTTGTGAATTTTGGAGAGACCATATATGTGTGGTAACTTGGTGTAATGCTGCGACAACTACCTGTATGTCTTAAGTGGGAAATGGTCATTGTTCTTGATTACAATCTGCGACAGTTTTCGTTCTGTTTTCATTCTTGGATCTTTCGTTACTTTACTGTAGCTACCATTTCTAATAAGCCCTTCCTGCTCACCAGTATATTCCGATTTGCCCCTCACTACAGTCGCATGGCTTTTGTCAGCTGGTAGTTTGATAATGTTTTCATTCCTCTGTATAATTCTGATTGCCAACCACTCCAGTTTTGTGATGTTTGATTTAGGCTCCTTGGCATTCTCCAGTATCTGGCTCACTTTCCATCTTAGATCATCTGCCTGAACCTGAGTGATATCAAGGTTATTTCTTCGATTCGGAAAATAATGTTCAAGTATGGTATCCGCTCGGTGATTGCGGCGAAGTTTCGACCCTTGCTTATTATTATTATTATTATTATTATTATTATTATTATTATTATTATTATTATTGCAATGCCTATTTTCTCCTCGTTGGTATTTCAAATATGTAGTTAGATATAACTTATGAACTCTAAGTATTCTGTGAATTTTGGAGAGACCATATATGTGTGGTAACTTGGTGTAACGCTGCGACAATTACCTGTACCTCTTAAGTGGGAAATGGTCATTGTTCTTGATTACAATCTGCGACAGTTTTCGTTCTGTTTTCATTCTTGGATCTTTCGTTACTTTACTGTAGCTACCATTTCTAATAAGCTCTTCCAGCTCTCCTGTGTATTCCGATTTGTCCCTCACTACAGTCGCATTGGCTTTGTCAGCTGGTAGTTTGATAATGTTTTCATTCCTCAGTAGGATTCTGATTGCCAACCTCTCCAGTTGTGCGATATTTGATGTGTGCTGTTTGGATTTATCTCGTATCTGTTTCACTTTTCTTCATAGCTCATCCACCCGGGCAATGTAAATATTGCAATATATCTTCTGTCTTAATTACTGGGATGAGCATCTATCATCATTATTATTATTATATACATTCATAGCATGTAGACTATTATCCTCATTCTTGTTGTTATTACACCGTTTCGTTCCATTGGTGTGTCATATTGGCCCCATACCATCTGAAATTTGCAGGTAAGGATTGTCATTATTTACATTATTTAAATGCAGACTGTTGTCCTCATCTTTGTTGTTGTTGTTATCACAACGTTTCGGAAATGTTGAGATAACACCAACAAACATGAGACTGACAGCGTCGTTAAAAGACACAGAAAAGAAATTATATGAACTCCTACAGAATTTAGTAAAGGAAGGAGAGAAGAAAGTATCAAACATCAAGGTAGAATGTATGATTGTTAGCAAAAAGAAACAGCACCATGCGATTTTAAAATCCGAGATATCTTAATTAAACAATAGAAAAGACTGAAATAGCTAGGAAGATGAGAATGGAAAATGTGACACCGAAATCCGAAGGCGCATTGGGATAGCGAAAGATGCCTTCAAGAAGCTAAGCAAACCATTGAGAAACAGGAAAATTACATTACAAACAAACAAAAGTGTACTGAACTCTTACGTAGTATCAGTCCCCCTATATGTCACCAAATGTTGGAAAATCTCATCACAGATGGAAAAGTGACCTGTAGTCACAGAAATATGATTTTACAGATACTAATGTTATCGTAGATTGAACCTGTGTCAAATGACAATGATTCAGAGAAAATGGAAACAAAAATGGCAATTATACAGAGCATCAGAAGGAGATTGAAACTCTTAAAGGCACTTCATGAGGAAAGAAGGCTTGGATAATTTGACAGGACCTAAAGAAGACAAAAGGGACAGATTACCTAACGAGCTTGTGCAAATAGTTGCCATAACAAGGTTTACAGTACATAGCAAACGAATTAAAATAGTATGGGCTATAAATGATAGGAAGCTTTGGAGAGCCATGATTGCATACGTCCTGAAGTCACACTGTACATAGAAGAAAAATCGTATTATTTCTAAATATTATATACGTGATGAATATAAAAGCTCGAACAGCAGCCAGGTTGCTCAGTTCTGACGAAGAGCTATGCATTAAGCAACAGCAGCAGCTTTTAAAAATTACCTTTTTTCCATAGTGCTCAATCGGCGAACGAGAGCATGTCATATATATATATATATATATATATATATATATATATATATATATGAAGAAATATAGTTTTAATGTCTGCTATATTTTTGAGATGAAATACTCATATCAGAGATAGAGCGTATGTAAATGTAAATATAAACATTGAAGTCAACACTCAGAGGCGACAGGCTGTTTCATGCGAAACGCAATAGTAAAGCCCCCTGACGATTGCATCTAGCATGAAACAGCCTATCGCCTCTGAGTGTTGACTTCAATGTTCACTTTTATATATATATATATATATATATATATATATATATATATATATATATGAGTGTGTGTGTGTGTATGTATGTGTATGTGTCTGTGTGCGCTTCATTAAAGACGGCAGACAAGGTACTACGATTAACCTTATTATTTAATTAAGTGTTTTCATTTTTGAACACATAGTGTGTAGAAACAATCCAAATGTTCTGTAATTCCGAACGCTTTCAGCTATAAATGAACGATTGCTGCCGAAATGCAAAATATATATATGCGTGTGTTTGTGTGTCTGCATAATCATCCACAGATAGACTGTTTCGCTGTATCATATATATATATATATATATATATATATATATATATATATATATATATATATATATATATATATATTTTAAGCAGTGTTGACTCAGAAATCCGAAATGAGAGAGACGATTTTTTAATGCATAAATGCAATGGCCTAAATATTATCTACATGCGTGAAACACTGTGGCACAATTCGGTGTTGAACTCTTAGCTATTTAATTAATTTAAATTAGTTTTGAAATACAGCAAAGCATTTTTATTATTATTAAAGCCACAATAAAAGCTACAAGAACATTTTTTTTAACTTTTTTAATTAATTTTAAACCTTAAATATCGAGTTTTTTTTTACGGTACCTACTTAAAATTAGACTTTACCATATATATATATATATATATATATATATATATATATATATATATATATATATACGGTGTACATTCAGAAGAAATCAATTCAAAGATCTTACTATGACTTAAAAACATTTTCAGCGTTCAAGTCATTTCGTGATATCCCATGGAAATCATTCAAAATGAGTCCATTTTAACAGCCTCCTTCATCTTCGTAAACACATCAAATTGACTGCCCCCTTGGTTCTTTTTCAACTTCGGGAACAACCAAATTTCACAGGGAGCAATTTCAGGACTGTAAGGAGGTTGAGGGATAGTTTTGATGCTCAGCTCTATCAACGCCCTTGTACCGAGTTTCCAAATAGTCTTCAAGTCCCGGCTGCATTCTGCAAACTAATCATCTGTAACAAGTAGTGTTTAATAGGATGTTTTCATCTGTTGCATTCGTCTGATTTAAACTGGAATAATAGAATTTGACAAGTCAGCTTATTGGATGTAAAGTAATGATGTATTATAATTAGAACATCTTAGGACAGTTATATATCCTACTGTAAAAACAAAAATCTCAAAGCTTCTGGAATGCACCTCGAGTATTGAATTTTCTTCTTCCTGTCTGAAGATTCTGGAAGAAAAGTTACTCTTTGATATTTTTTTTTCCTACTCGGCATGCATGGTTTTGTTCATAAGAATTTTTTTTTTACTTCTGTCTAATAGACTGCTGTCGCGTTTTAATATACCGAGAGCCAAAATAATGCAAGAAACTTTTGCAACGTCAAACTTCACCTTTTAATGGAGATATAAATAAAACAGAAGAAAAAAAGAACAGCTCGCTATTCAGGAAACCTTACGAAATCTATGTAAAAGTTTATAGTTTATCATTTTGCAATTTTGAAATTTTTTTTTTTTCGTCGGTACGTACTTCCGATCAAAGCTGCCCAATGGAAAAACCCTCTTAACTTTTGGTCCACTGAGTAACAGCAACGGACAATTCAACACCGCCGAATGAGAGCCAGGACAACTCAGGACCGAGACAACACAGCACCAAAAAAAAAAAAAAAAAAAAAACTTTATATCCGAATAAAAGTAATTTATTAAGAATTAAAACTTTAATATTGTTTTTCTTCAGATAAGGTATCTGAAAAGACATTACGTTAAATATGAACCAGGATTTTTGTTTTTAATTATTTTTAATAAAGTAAATTAATTTTTTAATATTTTAGAATGTCAATTTGATTTATTAAAAAATAAATTACGATTTACTTTATCTCTTTCTCTATCTCTCTCTCTCTTTCCGTGTCCCTTTCTCTATCTCTCTCTTCACTCTCTCTTTCTCTATTCTCTCTCTCTCTCTTTCCGTGTCCCTTTCTCTATCTCTCTCTTCACTCTCTCTTTCTCTATTCTCTCTCTCTCTCTTTCTAATTCTCTTACTCTCTATCTCTTTCGCTCCCACTTTATTTTTCTTTCTCTGTCTGTCTCTTTCACTTTCTCTTTCTCCCTCTTTCTCTTTCTGTCACTATCTCTTTCTCTCTCTTCCTCTCTTTCTGTATGCCTTTCTCTATCTCTTTGTCTCCCTTTCACTATCTTTCTTTCTCTATCTATTTCTCTCTCTATCTCTTTCTCTCACTACCTCTTTTTCTCCATCTCTCTTTCTCATTCTGCGCCCCTTTCTCTATCTCTCTGTCCCTCTTTCACTCTCTATTTGTATCCCTCTTTCTCTCTCTATCACTTTATCTCCTTTTATCTCTCCCTACCTTTTTCTCTCTCTCTTTCTTTCACTCTCTCTTTCTCTCTCTCTCTCTCTCTCTCTTTCTGTGTTTCTTTTTGAATCTCTCTGTCTCTCTTTCACTCCGGTGATTTTCACTCATTCTCTCTGTCTCATCTCACTCTCCCTCTTTCTCTCATCAATCTACGCCCTCTCCTTTATGGTAATAATAATGGTAATATTAACCGCTTCCTTATATGGAAACATTTGCCATTCGTTGATCGAGCCGACAGTGTTACTATAGGTTGAAATATAGAGACTCTTCACTGAAAGCAATTTATGTTTTTCAAGTCTCGTTGATGCTCTCGCTTTTCCTACTGATGGGATCTTCTATTTCTAACCTTTTGTTTGCTGTACTGTACATCGTCATTATTTTCTATTTAAATTACACGTTATATCAGTTTTAGTCGTTCCTTCTGTTGAAAGTCAAGTCCTCTAGTTATTTGGTACAGTTATTTGTTTGGGATTCTATAGTGCTAGCCCGTAAGTTTCGAAAACAAAAAGATAGTATTCGCCAAGTCCCGCAGGCTTCACACACTCAAAGCCATTTTCAGTCATTGATCTGAGAAAGCGGTTGTGTACAGCAGACAATTTTGATATTTCTGAACGGGTTTGGCGCCGTGTATAACATCCATATGTAAGTCTCGATTTGACGAGGCTATTTAAGAACATGGCTCCATTTTTTTTAGGTTGTGATGTACACATTGTACGTGCATGTGAACGAGGGGCTACCTCCTTAAATCGATGGCGCTTCCTCAAAAAACAAAATAAAAAAAGCTTCTTGATTTTCCTCTTGTAGTGATATTGACAGATTTCAGATGAGACAAGAAAAACGCCAGCTAAATTTAGAGATATACAAAAATGTCAATATGGTCAAACTCTCCTCGCTTCTGTGCAGACACACCCATACACCTTAACACACTGATTGAAACTAGTCAAAGCTGACGATAGTTTATCATTATATATTCCTCTATCTCTCTTTTCGACGATATATATATATATATATATATATAGATAGATAGATAGATAGATAGATATACCCACGTTTTATACGGAATGAATTCCAATGACCAACAATTACTATTTTAAAAGAATTCTCAATACAGAGTAAAGCGAACATAATTATTTATTTAAAAATCATAACATAAATATGTTATAAAATCACTACAAAAATAGCCATTTTGTTTCAACACCTCTGGTGTCTCATCAAGTGATGATGTTGAATGTAGATTGTAGAATCTACAATCTACATTCAACGTCATCATTGATAAGACACCAGAGATGTTGAAACAAAATGGCTATTTTTGTAGTGATTTTATAACATATTTATGTTATAATTTTTAAATAAATAATTACACACACACACACACACACACACACACACACACACACATATATATATATATATATATATATATATATATGCATGTATGTATTGGTAAGATGAGAACGAATAAATTACGGGAAATGTAACCTCACTTGAGAGAGATTGAACGCTTGTCCAAGAGAAAGGGACTGTGTAAGCAGGACTGGACGTACAGAAGTAGAAGCGGAATTGTGGAATTAAGCGCTAGCAATGAGCTTAGGACTGCGTATACAATCAGTATGACACGCGACATTTGATTGGACGTGTAAAGGGGCTTCGTGCAGGCAATGGGCAACTCGAACAGGTGTCGCGTTCCGCAGGTCATGTGTGCACAGCGCGTGATACAGTGCGTGTTGCAGGGATACACGTACACGCGTTGCTGCACGCGCTAATTATCAAGACAAGCAGCAACTGATGGGCAACATGTGGAGGTGTAAATCACGCCCACACAGCATCTGCTAGGATTCGAGATTATGTGTGAAAAAGTAAATTCAATTTTGATTTTTGGCAAAGTGTAAAAAAATCAGGGTTTTTTTTTTGTATTTTTTTTTTAATTTTCGCCTTCAAGGTTGTAATTTTTTCCAGTCAGTTTGGACCCAAAACTGGGACTGAAGAATTATCTATCAAACAAAAAAAAAATCATCGAAATCGGATGAAAACTGTGGAAACGCATAAACAACATCCGATCACACTTACACACCTACACATACATAGACACAAACATTTTAGGTAATATATATATATATATATATATATATATATATATATATATAGAGAGAGAGAGAGAGGGAGAGAGAGAGAGAGAGAGAGGGAGAGAGAGAAAAATAGATAGATAGATAGATAGATATGAGCTAGCACCAATCTCCAACTATGAATAAATCAGAAAATATCTAATATCCATGATAGATAGATAGGTAGAAAATACTGATCGATAAGGTACGATACTACAATTGTTGATTGATCGAGTTGTATTTTACTGATCACCACACGTTTGTTGTTAACTTTAACTCGAAACGCATTTTTTAGTGTAAGGGAAATCTTGTTCTTTTTGTGAGTGAATAATCCTTAAACATATTTTGGAAATGACAATAATTTATCTAGTTTAAAGTGTTGCTGTTTAGCACATCGCTGGGATAAGAAAATTTTGGCTCATGTCTTTCCAAAGGGCATTTGCGTGTAAGTGATTTATAATGTACTCGCTTAGAATTTGAACTCGTCTAATTGCATAGATAGATAGATAGATAGATAGATAGATAGATAGATAGATATGAGCTGCTCCAAATCTCCAAGTATGTATGAATCCGAAAAACATATTTAAAATCCTTGATGTAATACCCATGATAGCTTGATAGCTAGATAGATTGATAGATAGATATGAATAAACTGAGATAGTCTCTGCGTAACTCTGAATACTTTTAAACCTCTCTGTATGTATGTGTTTCTATCTATTTCTCTCTCTCTATCTTTTTTATCTCTGACCATTTCTTCCTCGCGCCCTCATTCTCTCTCATTATATATGTGTATGTGCCTATGTGTGTTAGTGTTATATATATATATATATATATATATATATGCATGTATGTATATATTAATATATATACTTGCGTGTGTGTGATATATATATATATGACTCATATAAGCGCGTGTGTGTGTAATTTATATACATATGTTTATATATCAACAAATCAAAATCCTAATATTAAAAAGCATATTATATACAATTAAATATTTTCCTTGCCAATGCACTTAATTCCTTTGAAAATTTTAAACACATAAAGCTAATATTACGTAATAAAATGTTCATATAAAAATTTATCTAAAACCTGTAAGGCCACGGACTTATTGACACAACATTGTGCTTAAAGCCTCTCTCTCACACGCAAACCCACACAAATTTATATATATATATATATATATATATATATATATATATATATATATATATATATATATATATATATGTTCTTTCGCTGATCCTTTCAAGATGCGCACGTATATTATTAGTGCCTAATACATCGGAAAATTCAATATACTGCCGCATATATTTAAATAAATTTGCATGTGGCTAAATACATCGTCTTTGAAATTTTGAGGCGTCTTCCACTCAAATTGTTCCGATGTTGACCTTTCGTATTCCGATAAGATTTACCCTTGTTGAATTGTATAATGTTAAGTGGTTGCGTGAAGACTGAACCACGATGCAGACTTCCAGGCGAGGCATATACATATTTACCAAGTTTGCATTCGTCTGTCACAAAGCGATCATCATTAGGCACCTGAAGAGAATCGAAATTTTATTCCCGCTTGATCAACATGACGGGCTCGCCTACCTTCCATCATTTGCAGGCATTCTTACCGTGCTCGGGTAGAAATTACTCGGCTTCGCTTAGTCTGGCACATGGCTAAAGTATTCAGCATTTCGGTAATATCAAGATCAGCTAATAAGATGCAAATTTGATTACTTTCTATGCCTAAACGTAGGTGTCGAACTTGTTCCCGGAAAACACGTATCTCATGGTTTATTTCCCGTAACAATTTTTGAGGACTCGGAAGTGAGTCCGAGTGATAAAATTAGGCCACAAAAATAATATAAAACAAACGACAAATTAAAAAAAGTATTACAAATAACGAAGAAAACATTTAAAGGCTAGTATCATAAAGTATTTAAATTAGATAATGTGTGCTTGTGTGTGTGAGAATTGTATAAGCGTGCTTGATAGATTACTACAAGGGACGAGAGAAAAGCAAGATATTGAACGTGCTCCAGCGGGGAGACTTTTATTTTCCCACGTGTGACTATATCTTATAACCAGAGATGTAAAAAAGGAAAGGAAATAATTGAGAATATCATTACATATTAATAGGATTTAGGATCGCACATAGCGACGGTATTTTGATGAAGGTCAAGTGGGATAGTCCACGGATAACGCCAACTGCAATATTGCAAGGGTTAATAGAACTCCAAAAGGTAACACCTCTCAAATAAGTAATTACACTCAAATTAAACTACCAATAAATACCAAGTTATATATATATATATATATATATATATATATATATATATATATATATATATATATATAAAGAAATATAGTCTTAAGGTGTGCTATATTTATGGAATAAAGTGCTCAATATCAGAGATAGAGCGTGTGTAAATATAAAAGTGAACATAGAAGTCAACACTTAGAGGCGACAGTCTGTTTCATGCTATATGCAATCGTCAAGCCACGTGTGCTGTTATTTTTCTCGGCTATTTATATATATACGGGTTAGTGGTGCATTGTGGGTATTCTATTATGGCGGTTATTTCACCGGAAGTCGTTTATATATATATATATATATATATATATATATATATATATATATATATATGTATATATATTATCTCTTTACTTCACCCCTTTTTTCTTTTTTTTTCCTTTTTTTTCCCATATCATTTCCGGTGAGTTGACCTATTAAATAACTCAATGTCTGATCCTTACCTACCCTCCTGTACAATATTAAATATTGTAATAAAAATAAAAATAAATTTTAAAACTCTCCCTTCCCTCTCTAATTGAGACCATGTCTCTAACACTATCCCTGACACGCTCTATGTCACCTTGTATAAGCTTAATACTGCCCTTCAAAAGTGTAAATTTTCAATTCATTTGTTCACCCTTGAAAGTAAAGTCTGAAGATCCATATTAAATAAAATTTCTCGTGAAATAAATTATAACAATGGAACCTTAAAGTGGTCTGTTTTTATTTAAATTAATACATATATATATATATATGTGTGTGTGTGTGTGTGTGTGTGTGTGTGTGTGTGTATTCTGATATTAGTATTTATTGGTAGTTCAATTTGAGTGTAAATACTTATTTGGGAAGTGTTATCTTTTGTAGTTCTATTTCCCCTTGCAATGTTACAGGTTACGTTATCCGTGGAATACACACACACACACACACACACACACACACACACACACATATATATATATATATATATATATATATATATATATATATATATATATATATAAATGAAAATATATAGAAAATAGGAAAGAACTGGTTAGGTAAATAATCCAAAGTATTTTTGTTATTATTAAAAAAAAAATAGTGCTCGATACAAAAGTAGAGCATAAATTATATATATATATATATACATATATATATATATATATATAGATATATAATTAAAGAGACTTTCAATAGCTGCATAATAGTATGCGTTTCGAGATGGCTTAAATTCTATTAATTCCTAGACGAGTGGCCATCCAATGCGTTAGAGCCTAGTAGTATTAAGCTACTATTTAACCCATAGCTGTGACATTGATAGATTCATAACTTTCCCACGGGTGTTTGTACGAAGGTGATCGTAATGAAACTCGAGTGGAACATGAACCCATCTCTCCGATTACTCCTTCCCGGCCGCTTATCCATTAGACCACACACGCACATCGAAATCGCTCCATATGCAGACTGAAATATAAACTACCAACATTTACGTCTCCACAAACGAAATACATATTTATAGACTCACATATAAATAAGTAATAATTACCCATTTCCCCAACCCAGGAAATATTTGCAGACTCAAACATATGACAAGGATATACAGTTTTGATTGATTTGTTTATTATCATTTCTTTTACATCTTATAGTTAGATATGAACAGACTGAGATAGATAGATAGATAGATAGATAGATAGATAGATAGATAGATAGATAGATAGATAAATATAAACAGATTGTGATAGATAGGAACAGACTGAGAGAGACAGATATGAACAGACTTTAATAGATAGATAGATAAGAACAGACTGAAAAATATAATTATGTGATATATATATATATATATATATATATATATATATATACGTTTGTGTGTGTGTGTAGAGATATATAGATAGAGATAGTTAGATATGAATAGACAGATAGATAATGATAAGATTATGATAGATAGATAGATAGATAGATAGATAGATAGATAGACAGATAATGAACTGACTGAAATAGATAAATAGATAGATCGATCGATCGATCGATAGATAGATAGATAGATAATGAACAGACTGAAATAGATAGATAGATAGATAGATAGATAGATAGATAGATAGATAGATAGATAATGAACCGACTGAAGTCGATAGATAGATAGATAGATAGATAGATATATAGATAGATAGATAATGAACAGACTGAAATAGATAGATAGATAGATAGATAGATAGATAGATAGATAATGAACCGACTGAAGTCGATAGATAGATAGATAGATAGATAGATAGATAGATAGATAATGAACAGACTGAAATAGATAGATAGATAGATAGATAGATAGATAATGAACCGACTGAAGTCGATAGATAGATAGATAGATAGATAGATAGATAGATAGATAGATAGATAAGGAACAGACTGAAATAGATAGATAGATAGATAGATAGATAGATAAATAGATAGATAGATAGATAATGAACAGACAGAAATAGATAGATAGATAGATAGATATTGAACAGACAGAAATAGATAGATAGATAGATAGATAGATATTGAACAGACAGAAATAGATAGATAGATAGATAATGAACAGACAGAAATAGATAGATAGATAGATAGATAGATAGATAGATAGATATTCCCGAGCGTCCACCGATCTAGGTAATGACCAGGTTCTATATTGCTTAATTTCCGTAATCGTACGTGAACCGGTATTTGAAATAACCAAGTAGATGCTTATAGACTCAAATATAATTTACTAATATTAACCTATTCCTAATTTTATGTGCCGCATCCTTTGACGTAAGGGTCGATCATGACTCTCTAAAATTCCCATCGTTTATAGCTCTTTTTATAATCGCTCAACTACCTGTTCTAGCTCATTATATAGCTAATTTGCTTTTTCATCCGCCTCTCCTACCCTCATTTTTTCCCGGCTAACAAATCCCTGTTGCCCAGTAATATTTGGGTTTATTAACCACACATAGTACATCTGTTGTTTTATACGACAAATATGATGTGACAAAAATAGGAGACCATCCATAATCTAACATGATCGGAAGGTTTAAACAAGGCCAGTACCCTCAAGCCCTCGTTCACAATTAAACTTTTTACTGAGTTCTAGCACAAATATCTATGGTTCCCAAATAGCTCCGACTACAACAATTCCACCCACAAGGCTTGTGTCAACACGTAGTAGGGTTTTCAGACACTTTTCGAAAATGTCGCACGCTGGTATCGCGTCCCGTGGTCGGCACTCGAACGTTATAACCGATATATATATATATATATATATATATATATATATATATATATATACGTTTTTCATTTGTATTTCCGATAGAAATAATCTGTAAAAATATTATGAAGTTTAATGTACCTAGTTTTAAGTATAGCTAAAATAACTGTGATTTCATGCATTACTGTAAATCAGTTGACAAATGTTTTCCGTGAACTACAAAATCGTATTACCCTTTGTAATTCTTTCTAATCCTTTTTACAAATTATTTCTATCTCAAATACAAATAAAGCTATATTTTTTTTAAAGTGCACACGAACATACACCCTCTATATAAGTATATATATATATATATATATATATATATATATATATATATATATATATATATATATTATCATTGGCAGATGCCCATCGAAATTTTCCTACTGTGTGAAATGGATCCTATGTTGGATCTGAAGAGACGTCTGCATGGTAGTTTAAGATAGTTCTAGATACAGAGATCTAAGTCTTCTTTTTGGGTTCCCTTCGTGTCTTCCATTTGTCTTCTGGTGTTTACGTAGGATGATTTTTACGTGGACTTCACTTCTCCAATTGGCACTTTCTGCATCTCCCAATTGATCAGAACGATTTCCTGTTATCAGCAAGCTGTATTTGAGCTCATCCTTGAATCGACGACGTGGATCACCACGTGGTCACTTGCCAGATGCCAGCTCCGAGAAGAGGATTTGTTTGGTTAGTCATGCAACGTGTCCGGCCCATCGAAGTCGGTGGCCAGTCATGATGGTTTCAAGGCTCTCCATCTTTGTGCGGAGAACTTCGTTGTTTGGGATCCGTCGCTGCTACTTGTTCCGCAGTATTTGACGAAGTTTCATTTGATGGAACCTTTCTTGCGGATGTCTCTTCGGTAGAGTATCCACAGTAGGTCACACAGCCGTACAGGAGAGTCGAGATTACAACGTTTCGGTAGACTTTGAGCTAGGTGGTTTGTGTTAGGCCAAAAACTCTTTTGAATAGCTTCCCGTATACTGCATGGGCGGCCTTAATTCGGTTATCGATGGCATTTTCAGCGGATGCGTTTGATGTTACTACGCTACCAGGGCATGGAAATTGTTCAACATTCTCCATGTCCAGTTCATTGATGGAGATTTTGACTCCAGGTGGTGGTTGATGTCCTTGTCGTGGTTTGGAGCAGGAGCTAGTTTTTTGCCACGTTGAATATATATATATATATATACATATATTTTCAGATTATATATAAGTAGCGGTCTGTACACACTCAGCACCTGACGATTGCATTTGGCATGAGACTCCGAGTAGTGCGAACGGTGTGCAATTCACATATATATATATGATATATATATATATATATATATATATATATATATATATATATATATATATATATAGCCTAATCCTCTACTTAGTGTATTGAGCACTTTTACATTTTTTTTTAATTTACTCTGTCGGTGTTTTGTTTTTTTTTTCTATTTTATTGTGGTGTTGATTGATCATTTTCGACCAACACGGATGTCTTTGGTGATTTCTTTTTCTTCCCGTTTTTTGCCTGATATCGGTTTTTCAAATATATATATATATATTTATTTCGAATTGTATTATATGTATTTTTCACACCCAGTAAAGCTATTAAAATTTTACTATAAGCACATCTATCTATCTATCTATCTATCTATCTATCTATCGATATATATATATATATATATATATATATATATATATATATATATATATATATATATAGGCTTTATTATAGAATATTACATTCGAACATATGTAAAACCGCTACATAAACGAGTTCATGTTTCGATGCGTATGATCGCATCTCATTTTTCAATATCTTGTCATTCCTTCATTTTTTGTCTATATCTCGTGTCTTTCTTTCTTTCTTTTGTCTTTTTAGAAGAGACTATATCTTATGTATTTCTTTCTTGCTTGTTTTCCTTATTTTATTTTTTATTTTTTTTATTTCGTCAGAAAAGAGATTGTTTGTAAGTAAATATAAAAAATTGTAATAACCATCACTTTCTACCGTCTGATGACATATGAGGATGTGCGTCGAAACATGAATGCAATTATGTTGCGTTCTTTTATTTTTTACATATTTTCGAATGTAATATCCTATAATAAAGAACATTGCTCTACTATGGCATTGAGCACTATTTTTAAATTAATGTTGTGAACGTTTGAATTTATATGCCTTGATTTGTTCTCATTTCATTTGGAGATATATGGAGACATTTGGAGATTATATATATATATATATATATATATATATATATATATATATATATAGATAAGTGGACATTGAGGTCAACACCCAGCGGCGACACTCTGTTTGCGTTTAAGTATGAAAAACACGGCTGAGTGCTGGCCTCAGTGGCCATTTTTATATTTACATTATCTCTATCTCCTTTATCGAACAATTTAACTCAATGAATGCCATAAAATTATATCTTTATCATATATATATATATATATATATATATATATATATATATATATATATATATAAATATATATATATATATATATATATATATGGTAGATATATATTATATATTTATAAATACACACACACACACACACACACACACACACACATATATATATATATATATATATATATATATATATATATATATATATATATATATATATATGCGTATGTGTAAAACATATAGATGCATCGCTCTTTGAAATGCTCCCATAAAATTTGTAAATCTCGGTATTTTTATATGCTTGCATATATATATATATGTAAATTTGCATATATAAATATACATTTTTCATAAAAATCGGCTGACAGAATACTGATGCTATGCTATTTTTTCGTGTGTTTTTCTTGTAGGCGAACAAGTGGTTACTTTTTGGAACTCAATATATGTAGACATTATTCAAATACTTGTTCCTTCCGTTCACTTGCCGCTAATCTTGTTTGAAATGACCACACACAAGAAAACCTCACAAAAATTAGAAGAAATTTCTTGTCAGTCATTTTTAATGAAACATACATCAGAGATAGATTGAAGCCCAAACCCATATACATGTAACTCTATCCGTAAATTCATATGCTTGATATATGAGTGCGTGTGTGCGCATGCGTGTGACGAGTGTTTACCTAGGTATATGAAAATATATAGCGAAATTCCTGGGTTACTAAAATAGATTATTGCTATGGCAAAAATTTAAAAGAAAGTGCATATGCCTGTCGGCATAGTGAACAAAGCCTATGAATGAAAGCAATAAAAAAATGTGGTTTAAACAATGCAAAAGTAGATAAAGCCCTTGATAAAAAAAAAATTAAATAAATAATGACTAAAAAAGAAAAAAAGAATGAACGAATGAAGGAGACATGGCGTTGTAGTTGGGGAAGGAAACAAAATTTGATCGTTTGAAGAAAAAAGTAAAAAATAAACAAAACAAAAAATGAAAGTCTTTGATTTGCCCAAAATGGTAGATTAATCATGGATGCAAATTTTTTATTTTTTTATTTTTATTTATTTTTTTATTTATTTATTTTTTTTGTTTCGGTCGAGATTGAAGCAAAGGTTGCATAGCGATAAGACCAGGAAGCTAAGTGTGTCTCTAGAAAGTAATACAAAACAAATATGGCGGCATTTCTAAAATTATTAAATCCTTGTGATGAAAAAAGTAGCAGAAACAAAAGCCAACAGAAAAGAGCTAAACATTTAATATATATAAACACGTGATTTTATTACACGTTTACCTACGCACTAAACAAGTAGACAAATACTTCTAAAATATATAGAAACATTGGAATAATCAGAATTTTAAAGAATTAGAAGCCAAATATGATTAAACGATATATTTTTTTTCTTTTACCTGATGCTATAGTCTAAGTTTATTTTACCTCAAAATGATTATATTTTTCTTATTTTTATGTTTATGTTTCATCAAATAATGGCGATGTTGTTTTTCTTAATGATTAATAATCTTAAGTGTTTTAAAAGCCGACTTTCGCTCTCCAGTTAATATTACCCATCTGTGTCCAAATCAAAACTTCTCTATGGCTATCATATATTGTTTTCAAATTGATTTTTATTTATTTTTATCCAATCTCTGTTTTCAATAAATTCCTAAATTTAGTTAAGAAGTGTAGACTGCCTGCTATGAATTTTAATTAAATCTTCCCTCGCCTGATAGAACCAAGAAAACTTGGATTGATTATCACCTCTGTATATTTCATTCTTTCTTACACCCAGAAGAGAGTTCCCGGAGAAATAGAAATTCCCCATAAGAATCCGCTTCGATTTGTATTTCTGTTCTTTTTTAGTTTGTTATACTTACTTATTTATTGGGATGGGACTGTCTGTGTTCTATCAGCTGACGTCGTCCTTTTTTTTTTTCTTTTTTTTCTTTTTTTTACTTTTTTTTTAATGCCATTTTTTTTCTATTTCTTCGCCCTGATAATTACCGATATGCGTTCAGCTGGATCCGCTCGTACAACAATGTAATTCCAGGGGGCGGTCTGAAATGATAGGACTGAAGGATTGAGATGAAACCGTAAATAATATTATCCCACTTCTTTTCCAGTATGTTTCGACTATCAAACAATATTGCATTTTTATAATTTAATGCTTTGTTCCTCTCTCTCTCTCTCTCTCTCGCTCTCTCTTTCTGTCTCTCCATTTCACATACGTGCGTACATGTAACCCCATCTATATATGGATGTGGAGTGTGTGTGGGTGTTCAAGTATGAAACAAACTGTCGCAGCTTGGCATCGGCCAAAATGTCCACGTTTATATTTATATAGGCCCTGTTCTTGATAATGAACACTTTAACCAATAAATAAAACACCTTGACACCATTTTGTTGTTATATACTAAAATAAATATATATATATATATATATATATGTGTGTGTGCACAAACACACACACACACGCACATACACACACACACACACACACATATATATATATATATATATATATATATATATATATATATAAGCAATATTAATGCAATTAATGGCGAATTCTCTTTGCTTACAGATTTAATATATAAAAAAAATCCCCCTTGAAATATTTGAACTTTAACGTTGCGACTTTCACATTCCAATATTATGCTACCGTTAATAAATAGCTCATTCTTTAAAAAAAAACATATTTCTGTCTAAAATACATTTATTTCGTCTTTGAGTTTTGTTTTTAAAGGAAAAAGTTACAGCCTGATGATGAGAACATAAAGTTTTCGAAAGTACTTGCTGCTCTAAAAATACCCCAGATCCATATGACAACAGTTTTATACATAAGGATCGCATCATTCAGTGGATTGTTAGTAGATTAATGTTTATTTTAAGTCTGTTAGCAAAGAGAATTCGCCATTAATTGCATTAATATTGCTAATTGATTCAATGTATGATTATGTCTTTATATATATATATATATATATATATATATATATATATATATATATATATATATATATATATATATATATATATATATATATATAAATATATATATATATATATATCCGTCTCTCTTTCTCACTCTATGTATATATATATATATATATATATATATATATATATATATATATACATATACATACATACACACACGCACACACACACACACACACACACACATATATATATATATATATATATATATATATATATATATATATATATATATATATATAAGAAGAAATATACTCTTAAGGTGTGCTATATTTATGTGATAAAATGCTCCATATCAGAGATAGACCGTATGTAAATATAAATATAAAAGTGAACATTAAAGTGAACACTCAGAGGCGACAGGCTGTTTCATGCTGGACGCAATCGTCATATATATATGATTAATACAAATACAAAATTTGGCACTTAGCTAAGTAATATAATATTCACCTTCTCGACTCTACAGTTTCGTAGACGAACCTTTTTGTTATCGTTAGGTTCTCTCGTCAAGAGGTATCAGTACATACATACATATATATATATATATATATATATATATATATATATATATATATATATATATTAGTCGAGTATAAACATTCCCAGCAGTCGGATTTGAAAACTGGAGACTAAATAGACAGTTGGAAACTAATTTTTTGCTGAAAACTCTCACTGCCCATCTCCGATAAAGAGAGTTCTTCTATAAAAATCGTTGTAATATTTCTTAAGGAAGATAAGTTCGCCCATCGCCAGGTTTACAATGCTCCGTCTTTTGAACAGAAGTACAATTTTATCTTTTGTTTCCTCTTAATAATTGGATTTCCGTTGCCACTAAAATCTTTTAAATTCTTTTTCACTCTTGCATCTTAATATCATTGTTGCTTTGCTTGCATTGAATGGATTGAAATTTTCAAAAAAGATTTATATATATATATATATATATATATATATATATATATATATATATATATATATATATATATAAAGTTCTCGTGTATCTAATCTGAACCACATGTCACTTTTAATTATTTTTTTTTTAAAGACTTGCATTTTTTGATTCAGAATACTTCACCACAGTTTCAGGAGAGTTATATAATCATGTCCCTATTTATCTTCATCTATCATCTTCAAAATACAATGTATAAAGATTCCAACGGATTTCGACTGTTGCGTCTTCTCGCTTTAAACAAAAACATTTTAGACTATATCAAAACACACACACACACACGTATATATATATATATATATATATATATATGTCCGTTTCTCTCTCTCTCTCTCTCTCTCTCTCTCTCTCTCTATATATATATATATATATATATATATATATATATATATATATATATATATTCTTTCTAATTTCTACTCGTTTGATCACCTCAGAACGCAGAGGTAGGCGATGATTATAAGCCATGTTGAGAGGGTGAAAATGGGTAGCCTGGAAGACAGAACTTTGTTGTCATTTCTTTTGTGTTGGTTAATTTTTTCTCCTGCTCGGAATGCGTATATAGAAATAAGAAAATGCATTGACTATGGGCAAAAATTAAAAACAAAATAGTAGCTTTTACCTGTTGCTGTTGCTAAGGCAACAGCGAGGGGGAATGATGAAATTAGAAGTGAAATAGACATTCCTGATGTTTGTTGCTGTTGTTGTTTCTCTCTCAGTGCGTTGATGTTGACATGAATGTTGGTCTGTATCGCATCCTTGTCAACCTGACAGTGTTGAAGTCCATGTTAGTCTGTGTTGAGTTCGTTTGAATTAGAAAATATATGTCTTTCGTCTGGCTCCAAATTAAAGTTTTCGTTTTTGGATCGAGAGTGGCTGTGACTGAGTGGCTGCTCAATAAACTGTTTGTTTTATTTTGGTTAAAACGGTTGTATACGTGGAGCCTGTGTGCAGAAAACGTATTTACGCAGTCTGCTTTGGGTTACTGAAGGATAAAAATCTAGTGTGTCGAAACATGTGATAGGTGTACGTGTCAAAATATTATGAATGAGACAGCATCACTATGTTAGTCAGCTTTGTTGCATTTTGTCAACTGATTTTTTTTTATTCTATGGCTCGAAACGTCGGGGTTACCACTTGTTGCAGAGGCAGAAATGGGTAACCTGGATAACAGAATATTTTGTTGTTACTGCTGTGTAGATTAATTCATCCTCCACCTTGGCAAACTTAAATTCAACTAAAAAGAATGCAACATTGAGTATAGGCAAATAAATATATACAAAACTAATAACTTTTATCTGATGCTAAGGCAACAGCGAGAGAGAATGGTGAAATTAGAAGTGAAATAGATATTCCTCTCTCAGACTGGCGGTGTTGGTCTGTTTTGAAGTTGTTTGAATTAGAGAATATATAGTCGTTATTCGGCTCAAAAACCCCATGTGAACTTTGAACAAGTAACCAACCTGGTTAATTTATATTCATTTTTATAGTGCTATTTAAATTAACATATTAACTCGTAAAACAAATAAACAACTTAAATCGGGGAATATTTTTTTAATCCTCTTTGCAGATTAGTATTCCTTTGCACCTCCTCTGCTGAAAACGTTATTCAGAATTGAAAAAATATTGATTTCTAATTATTTTAGAAACGAGGCGGGTACTGCTTCTGTTATAAATACAATATCAATGACTTCTTAAAAGGTTTTCTCTACTTTTATTTTTGTTTAAATATGTTTGAAACATCTTACGCTCGTGATAACTCTCTTCGAGTAATGACCAAGTTTCTATTTCCTGTTACTACACAGTTATTAATAACATAAACACAGTTTTTACCTTCACATTTGTAAATAAAAGAAAAGTATAAATAGCTATTTGTAAAGTCAGGTTTACGGCCATATCATGTTGAAAAGTAGTTTCCCGTACGATTACGTCCAGCCTTTTCAGTGCCTAGGCGGGTAACCGTTTTGAAATATCACGTGCTGTAAGCGCAGATGTGCGAGGGATTTAATGGATAATGGCTCGGAATTGTTAATCGGAGAGTCGAGTTCTAATTTTCCGTTGGGTTCGTTATATCCGCTTACGTTCAAATACTCTTGGGAAAATTAGGAACCGACTTATTCTCTCCTAAGTGTGGTTTAATTACTAAGACATTTATCACTAAACTATTATTATCTAAAAAAAATTCTTACAATCTAAAAATAAATACGTCCGGGCTTTAAATAAACTACAAAGGGTTTATAATCCGTAAAAAACAAATCAATCAATCAATTTATGAGATCAGGGACAGGTGGGAGAAAGTATTTATGTTATGAACTGGACACCGCTTCTAAAATAATATTTTTCAATTATGAGAAATAGTAATTTTCCAAGCGTAGCTTATATGTGGCACAAGGCCGAAAGTATGGGGCACCCAGTGAGGATCGAACAGACTATTCAGTCGTAATTGTTCTAGAGAGACAAGCTTGCTAACCATCAAATCGCCTTGAGGTGCCCTTCAATTCTGATAAATATCACGTTGAGAAATGTCCAATGAATGATAATTTTTCTGATTCTTTTCTAAGCCGACCAGTTAATTTAAGTAGTTCCAGTTTGTTTATATTAGGTTGTTGCAAAAATAATGATGTAATAATGTCGTTTTTTGACGTATTTTTAATGTCAAAAAACAACATTATTACGTCATTATTTTTGCAACAACCTAATAGTCAAATCACTATGTCCTGATGAGTACTTAAATCAGATGTTCAGGTTATGTTCTTCGCTATCATTCGATCATGTGTACAACTGAAAGATATCACTGAGTATGGTTTGATGATATGAATTCGGCGTATTTATGGTCTTTGTTTCGAAAACAATTTCTTTTAATGCTTGGAATGGTTATGCTTTCTAAGAAAAGATAATGGAGAGCTATCCAACCACTTCTGTTTTCCTTCTTTTACACAGGTTACCATTCAAGTCTTACAGAGTACATTCAATCTTGCTATTTAACAGCCGGTGGCTGAAAATACACATATATTCTTTTCACAAGAGGGTGGCACCCACAATGCCATGTACACAAGATTAAATGATCCCAATTCGACTTCATATTCCAACAGTACGAACAAATTCCACTCGGACAGCTTCTCTTCAAGAACTGCAGCTTCGTAGAACAAACACTCGGCAGGATGTTTTCTTAATGGCTACAGCTTTGAGCTATTCAAGGCTATGGTTAATCATTATATTTCCTGCGTGTGCACATGCACTTCATTTCATGCCTTTTTTATGTTCGTGCAAAACAACCCAGTAAACCTATGTGTCGAGTGACTCTTGGTTGTTGCACTGTGTAAACATTTGTATAAAATGAACATTTCTACGAAAGTGAACAGGACACACTAATTTAATTCGGGTCGCTAGTTCCATGTTTCGCATTTCTAATCGAAGACAATCGTATAGTATTATTGGGATGGTGCATAATTATCAGGCGTTTTTGTAGGCGAATTATTTGTTAATAAAAATTGTTTACATTTTTAAGAGAAATATTATTTTATTTTCAGCTTATAAAATGCGTTTCGATAATCACAGGCTCTAGAATAATCATTTTAAAATTGTTGAATTGTTATCTTTCTTTTTTCATAATAATTATTGTTTAAAAATACGTCGGGTAATTATGCACCAACCCAATAACATTTTATTTATTGTAGAATGGTTTACAAAAAGTCATGTTTGTGTTGATTGTAAAATTTGAATGAAAACCGAGAAGGATATATAAAGCAAGGATTATATATATATATATATATATATATATATATATATATATATATATATATATATATATATATATATATAAGAAAATTATATGAAGATTATAAATTAATTTAATATTGAATAATAAAAAATCATATTAATTTTAAATGTTAATAAAATAAAATATTAATATAGGAACATATTAAGATAAATTAATTAGAATATAATATTAAAAATAAAGGATATTAATAAAATTGATTTAACATATATATATTATTGGGTTGGTGCATAATTATCAAGCGTTTTCGGAGGCGAATTATTTGTTAATAAAAATTTCTATATTGTTTACTTTTATTAATAAAAAGTAAACAAAATAGAAATTGATTGTGATGTTTCTTTTTCATAATAAATATTGTTTCAAAACTCCCTATAATTATGCACCAACCAATATTTAGTTTTTACTATTGGTTTTAGGATCTTTTTAACATTAAAATCTTCCATTTTGAGTTCTTGATTTACATATGTTCGAGCAAAGAAATGTAAATAAAGACTCGACTAAAACATAATACATATTTGAAAAACTGTTATTATGGAACGGAAACAAATATTTGCTTGCACAACTTTTGCAAGGGTACACAGCGAATTAGAAATTTAGAAATGATGTCGAGCCAAATCATCATGGAGGGAGGAATTAACAGGAGATAACTGATAACTGACATCCATCAGACATGGCACGTGGAACTAGAACAGTCTACCCCAGCGAGGGAAATATAGGGTTCAGTTCGACATTCCAACCACCTGAAGAAGGCCGGAGCGTACAACGGCCGAAACGTTGTGATAAATATGGCGACAAAGATGACGAAAATAGTCCGAATAATGTAAATAGTGTACATAATACCTCATCTCAGAAATATAGACAGATACTAAAAAGAAAATGTTTAACAAATTCAGAAAAGCAAAGAAAACAATACGCAGATATCTATGGCGTAAACACATTTCAAACCCTGACAAACGGTTTAAATAAAAGAAAAATCAATGAAAATCAGAAAGTGATTCAACACTATGGACAGATTCTTTTTTTTTTTCAATATGATAAAAATCAATATCTTTTTGATTCTGACAAATGTCCCACCTTGAAAAATATCTAATG
This sequence comes from Acanthosepion lycidas, assembly GCA_963932145.1. Lineage (NCBI taxonomy): Eukaryota > Metazoa > Mollusca > Cephalopoda > Sepiida > Sepiidae > Acanthosepion > Acanthosepion lycidas. Next base: position 26,355,929 of record OZ010581.1, read on the forward strand.
AATATTGATCTATAAAAATTATTAACCGAAATATTATTTCCCTAGTTCTCACAAGAAGTCCTCTGTATTTAAATAGTACCGGAAAATTGAGGAAATAAATTAAAATTCGCTTAACAAATACTAGCAGCATTATTTCCCAGAATCTGGGCGATAAATTGACACCCAGTATATACTGATTTACTAAACGTAGCTTCGATGTGGCATAAGGCCGAAAGTATGGAGCACTTAGTATCGATCTCATTACACAGTCGTGATTGATCTAGCGAGATTAAACCGTGTCGAAGCGCCCAAGCTCACACTGTGTTGTGATTTACTAAGCCTTGCTTAGATGGGTCACAAGAGTGAAATTATGAAGCACACAGTGTGGATCGAACTCACTACTAATTGATCTAGGGAGACAAGCTTGCTAACCCTTACACAACGTCGAATTGCTTATGATGTAAGCTTAGATGTAATTCGAAAGTATGGCGCACCCAGTGAGGATCGAAATCACTGCTCAGTCGTAATTGATCTAGCGAGACAAGCTTGCTAACCATTGCACCACGTCGAAGGGCCCAATCTCACCATATATGTATGTTTCTTTTCCAGTTGAAATAACACATATACAGAAAGATCCTGAAATATATTTGAATTAGTTTTATACTGTAAAAATGTTTCTTTTTAATAGTCTGAATCTGATTTACACAAATGATAGTGAATGCGGATACAAATAACTCGCTCATATGGGAAATTAGTTTTACTATTTGAGTCTTGCCTCAACCAAAAAGCCTTATAAAATAACATATTCAAGCAATGCTGTTGTAAAGATGGTCTCTAAACCCCATCGCAATATCATCTGAGAAATCCCTCTTGAAAACCCAATGAATTAACGCACATGCGCAAAGAACCTTATATATTTTTGAAAGCAAATCCATTCCTGGGTCTCCTGCGAAGAACGTTGGTTCGCTGTTTCTTGCTAGACAATATTTCTCTCCAGAATCTATCTTACATATTTATAAGTCAACCATTCGCACTTGCTTTGAATATTCCTGCCACATATCGTTTGGTTCATCCTGTTGCATATTTAGAAATTCTTAATAAAATCCAAAGAGGACTTAGCAATATTATTAGCATCTCGGTTTCCGTTATTTTCCCACTTCCGGAATGTAGATTCCTTGTGCTTTTTCTAGAAATACTTTCATGGTAATTGTTTGGAAGAACTCTCCGCTATGCTTGTGCAACCCATCCCTAAACTAGGATAGGTTAGGTTTACTTTTCAAGCTTTAGTTTCTTTTTTCAGTTAACTTAGCTAGGGTATGTATGCTCATTCGCCTCCTTTTATTTCTGTCCCTTTTTTTTTCTTTAAGTTTAATTCGCCATCCCCTCACTCGTTACGTGGTCAGTGATGTCAGTTCGCTGGTGGATGCGGGGCGCCCTTTTGTTTCGCGTAAATGTTTTCGTATTTGTTGTTATGTTAGAATGAGTGCCTATCAGTTCGAGTGCTTGGGTTGAATGAATGTTTATATTATTATAGTCCCGCATTGATTTCGGCCAGTGAAGTGATGTTTCTGTGACATTTAGTGATTGTGGGGTTTTTTGTTACTAATATTATTTTCTTTAGTTTCTTGTAAATGGGTTTGCTTTCATATTGTAAATACTCATTGGGGCTAGTTTTTAGAATTGTTTTATTCCCCTCTCCCTACAGAGAATGAATTGTAAATATGGGGACTAGTTAGTATTTTCATAGAGACAGTGAGGTATTATGGTGGATGTAGTAAGAAAATTACGTAAGAATGTGTTGTTTTGGCGTAAAGAACATTGTTTGTATGATTGGATCAGTGTTTGTGGCTAGCTAAGTTAACATTAAAACAGAAGACCGTCCTTTCCCCAATCCCCCCTTCGGCCTTATGCCACATTTCTGCATATATCAGAATAAATATTACTCTTCGCTATGCTACCTAGGCTTTATACACTTAAGCACAATACTAGATTGGCGGTTAGGTTTCATCAATTCACAGTTGTATAGGCTAAATATAAGCGTAAGTTCAATGCTAACAGTATCTTTTCTTGCACATGTGGAAATTTCTTCGGCTTGATGCTTTCCAGCCAACATTGATCTTCAAAAATTTAAATACAATATCTGGCGTCATCAAATACAATATCTGGCGTCATCCCATGTCTTCTTGATTTCTCTTCTCTTGTTCTCTCTCCTTAATATTGTCCTCTTTTTTTCTTATTCTTTCACATTCAGTAACTCCTTGTTTCTTAGTGGCTTTAGTGCCTTCGATTGGGTGAAATTAAGAAAAAAAATGAAACCGAATTCCAGAATCAATAGGCATATTATCTCCTTATATTGTCGCAGTAAAAATAAGAAACTTAATAAATCCTTATATATATATATATATATATATATATATATATATATATATATATATATATATATATATTGTAACTGAGATATTGATACAAATTATTAGCCCTTCAGCCCATTTTTTTTAAAATAATTGCTCTAGACGTTACCATAGTAATCTTAATAATGAACATGCTTATAAAACGCGTAAATTTCAGGAATTACTTATTCAAAAAAAAAATTCGCTTCAAGATGGAACAGAGCTTGGTACTTTAACTCAATTTAATTCAAATAATTATATTGAAGTTTTCGGCTCTTGTTTTGAAACAGGGGAACTTTTATGTAGCGATGGAATCATATTTTTAAACAAATAATTATATTTATGCTCTACTTTTGTATCGAGCACTATTTTAAAAAAAATAATAACAAAAATACTAAAGAACTTTGGATTATTTACCTAACGAGTTCTTTCCTATTTTCTATATATTTTTACACACACACACACACACACACACACATATATATATAACAGATTGAAGTGCGAGATCGATACCCTACTAGATGCGTCTAAAAAAATTAATTGGCCAAGGATTGATCCAAGGTAACCTAATGTTTTATATCCAAAATAAAGTTGTTATATAAGAATTGTTGATTATTCCAAAACAAGGCTGCAGTAATTGAGATCCTGATGATGATCAAGATTACTACGCTAATAAAATGGTTTTCTCTCGATTACTCCACGTTAGAACACTTTGAAACTTTTTATTTTTTTATTTTTGTCAAAAATTCACTGGGCCTACCGTAATGGTCAGTAATCAAGATTTAATGGGCGGGTGTTTACTCAGACTCACTCAGCGGATGTAATTTTAAACAGTAAACAATATTATTGTTTGAAATGTCCATAGAAATTAACATATGTTCCGATAGATAGGACGTTCATATATGTTAACAAATGTCACTACTCACATAGAGGAAATTCAAGCGTATTATCTTAGAGAGAGTATTTTCAGTTTTCGGTGAGTCTTTTGAGCTCTAGCCACTTCAAATTTATCTTCGCTTAAAAGTAGTGAATCGGCATAGATTTTCTTATTTGAAATGTTCATAGAAATTGACATATGTTCTGATACAGAGGATATTCTTATATTTTAACACATATTACTACTCACAGTTTAGAAGACAAATAGAAATTCAAGCATATTAACTTAGAGAATATAGTTTCAGTTTTCGGTGAGTCTTTTGAGCTCTAGCCCCTTCACATTTATCTACGGTTAAAGTTATCTTCGGTTAACGGCATGGATTTGTGTCGATAATATGCAATTATAAGTTAGTTAAAATCTGTTGCAAAATATTCGATTAAATTTATTTAATGCAAATAAAAATACGAATACAAATTGGAAGGTTCTTGAATTAAGTGAAATCAACAAGTACTTTTTCACTCAAATTCACTATTAAGAATTTCTTTATCTCTCAAAGAATTTGGATATTTTGAAAATCTTATTGCTGGTGATTTTCTTTCTGGGTGCTTACTGTTTATGTTGATATCCTTTGGTTTGGTTACCTGCCATGCCTCTTAACTCTTTTCAGTTATTACGCTTTTTATTGATACTCTTTCATCCGAAAATTGCGAAGCGATTTTTCAGTAATTTTTAATAATAAAAGAATAATTATCTTTTGCCAAGGTCTTTATCTTCTCGGAGATGAATTCTCTTCAATATTTTATATTTTGTAATCATGTCTTTTAGTATAAGTGAAACCAATAATACTTAACTGGTATACAGTTGACTGCATTATCAATACCTATTAGTCTTTGAATAATAGCATTACTCTTATTTCTACATAAATTACCATTCTTTGAAATATGATCTACAGATTTCATCATTTAAATATTCTTTTTTTTTATTTACAAAATCTTTCACCATCAATTTTCAATCTCCCCACAAAAAATTATGTATATTTTCAATCATTTCAATGAGAAGTGGAGTAATAGATGACGGCACAAACTGAGAAATCAGAGACCCGAGTTCGAATTCCAGTCGAATCTATTACATTCACTTTACGTGCTAATAGCTTTCCGAAAGATATGAATCCTCTTCTTCTTCTTATGGGTAAATAGCAGAACAGACCGTGTTCTATAGCCGTGGGTGGCAACTGGTCTAGGACAAGGACACCTCTGAATTCACAACTTGATCTTCCAGATTGGGAGTTGTGCAACAGACTAAGAACCTACTCACTTAAAAAAAAACTGGCTTGTTATAAAAACCGCAAAATTATCTTGCAGACCTTTGTTCCTCGAGTAATTTAAACGCATAATATATAAATATCAGAAAATATTTTGGTGAACTCTGTTGAACTTTGTCGGGCCGTTTATAAGGTGTTCACATCACCCACGTTAATCTATTCTTCCTCGCAGTGTATAACTACCTGAAAAGTAAGGTTTATTCGAAGCACGGTTATCCATTTGGAAATATCACTGAGATTGAATTATGGCATAATATCTCACATGTTCTTCGCTAAAGCATTGTTTAATGAATCATTTTTCCATTAATATTGGGGAACCAATTACTGCACAAAACAGTGAGAAGCCTGATTTATTAGGTTCACTGCGTTCAGTTCGGGCTACAGTTGGTTATTCTGAAAGCCACGTTTCTTTATAAACTATAATTGCTGTTTTAATTGTTCTCCATCTTTCCTCTGTTAAACCACTACACAGTGGGTGGTAAGCAGTTGTTCTCAATCTCAGAAAAACAGCAATTATTGATAGTTCTAAAAACAAATATCTTTCCAGCTGACTTCCCTTATCTGTCACGATATGGAATGGAACACGAAATCTTGTAGTCCATACAGTTATAATCGCTTCAGCTGCTAATTTCGTGGTAATTTCCTTTAATGCTTGAACCTAAATTCATTGATCCAAAGAGTATGTACACGCCAAAAGATATAGGAGCTTAAATTAAATTAACTTGAATTATTCTGGGCTGAAGGTAACAGTCCGACAATATCTCTGTGGATAGTTTGAAAAGGTGTTGAATGCAATTTCGAATGTTGTATGGCTAAGATTTCACACTATATAGAAAACTCCTTTATATATCTATATTTATATTACCAGTATTATCCGGATTAAGTAACGTTATAGATAATCCAATGTCAGTGTTAAGCAATGAAAGAGAGCTGTCAAATATTGAGGCTTATGGTGAGAGCATGTTCAAATAACGGTTCCCGTGCGATCGCTGAGGTAAGCAACGTCTAGCCTGGTCAGTACCTCAATGGGTAACGGCTTGGGAATGTCAGGTGCAATAAGCTTGGATGTGCGGGAGGTGGAATGGATAATGATTCGGAGTTGTTAATCGGAGAACAGTGTTTCAATTCCCGGCGTGTTCTTTATATTCACTTTCGCGCAAATACCTTTGGGAAAGGTATAGATCCATATATTCTCCCTCAAGATATAGGTTCATTAGTAAGACTTTTATCACGAAACAATTATTACCAAAAAAAGAAAAATAAATTCGTACAAACTAAAAAAATATTTTCTGGCTTTAAATAACCTACAAAGAGTTGATAATCCGTATCACTCAATCAAATCAAAAAGTTATTTACGTAAACAATTTTGTAAAAAATAACTGGAAAAAAAATACATCATGTAATATCTTAGAATCTTTAGTAGACACAGAATTCATGCCTTTGTTATGAACTTGATCCTCCATGATATCATGAAAATCACATACATCTACTGTTATATAAAGAGTCCAGTTGCATTTTAAATGTGATATGACAGATTTTTACTCAGTAATTAGTGATGGCTTCCCTTGACGTTGATCTGAATTTCATGAGTTTAAAATAGAGCGAAAGGACTAAACAGTCTCATCGCTACTCTCTGTCAAAAGTAAAATATTTTGTTTGAATTTAACTCAAACTTATTGCAAAATAAACCTATATAAAAGGGTATTCCATGCATTACTGCATTAATAATATATTTACAACTGCCGGTGCCCTGTTGATAGTCAAAGTATTGTACACTACAATTAAATAGGGTTTTTAATTATGGAAAAGCCATTATTCCAAGAACAGTTCTGAAATAATCTTTCAGACTTTATAGTACGATGTTGTCATGGCTGATAGAATATCTATATTAATAAATGCGAAATTGGAGCTCAATTCTCTCCACAAATTCAGAGGTTAAAAGGTCCAACTATACTTCATGAATTCTGTTTTATTAAACTATTTTCAGTTACCGCATATATTCGTGTATAAGTCGAATTCATATATAGTACGGCCACTGAAATTTTTGGCATAAATTTTAAACACGTCCTGCGTATAGTACAACCGGTCACAGGAAATGCATGATTTGTAACCTCTTCAAATATTATCTGTGTATAGTGTGAACCCTGTTTCTTGCGCAAGAAACTGATTATTTAAACTCGAACTATACTGCGAAAAGTATGCACAGATCATGTGAGCCAAAATGAAGTTTTGAGGAATATAGCAATGGAAAAAGTAATTATGCTTAGACTGAGAAAGTGACAGTGGACATTTCTTGAACACATATTGAGGAAAAAGGGTTTTGAGAAATTAACACTCACTAGAATTAATGAATGCAGAAAAGACTGAAAAAAAACAGCGAGTAATCTAACGAACGGGCTTGTGTATACGGATGAAACATGAAATGTCCGTGATAGCAAGGGGACATATATTACTTGGAGCTAAAAAAATGAGAGGAACTAGTAGAGAATCATGATCGTCCAACTCCTACTGTGATGCGACGTGTGAAATAATTACATTTAAATTATTTTTACTTTATTGTAGTGCTCAATAATTCTATTTTTTATTCTTTTTACAAAATATGGCGAAATCAAAGCTATTCTACAAATGATTAAAGATATGGAGTCTGATCAAAAATTATCGGGGAGGAGATATAATAACGGTGATAAAGTAGGCATATTGTTGACGCTTAGCAAATATTTGATCATGAACCCCTGTGGCGCATGCATACTAAATTCTAACGTATTCTCTCACTTCCGTTGTTTATTGCAGATCTTGGAAAGAAAGTTTGTAGAGTGTGGACGTATAACTACACAGCAGATATTATATTCATGACAATGCCTTGTGCAGCAGCTTTTGGTCGAACGCAACATTTCCCAGATTCGACAACCGCCATATTCCTCAGATCTTGCTCCTTGCCAGTTCCCCTTTTCGAAAATCAAATCTCACTTGAAATGAGCAAAATTTTAAGACCTCGAAGAAATTCAAGAGAATGCGACGAGATAGCTGCTCTCTGTCCCAAAACAGAACAAAGATGCAGGAAATAGTTTGTATCTTTAGAAGGGGACTTCTTCGAAGGTGATTAAATGTTGAGTAGATATGTGCCGTAGTTTTGTTTTTATATCACCATTACTGACATTTTTGATCAAGAATTCTTTTAGCCATTACAAAGGTCCAGTGAAAAGATCTTTTGATACAAAGAATTGAAATCTGCAGATACGTCTTCATCAGAAATTTTATTTTCGTCCTAATGGCGAGTTAAGTTTGACTTAGGAATTGGTTGCAAAATATTTTCGTTTTTACCTGTGAAATTGCTAATATACTATCACCAGTGTCAATAACTTATTTTATTTCGGTAGCTCCAAATTTGCGTAATGACTTCTAGAAATAACTTTGTCCAATTATCTTTTCAGCGTCATTGGGAGCAGGAGTTTGCGGTCGGGGTCTGGCTAGTATTCGAATGGTACTATGATTCTTGAGCCATCTACAGCAAGATTTACAAGTTCTTGCTCTGACGGAGTAAAAATTGTCAGTTTTATTTTTCTGTTGTAGTTGATGAGCGGGGTATTTGCTTCTACTTTAATGTGTGGGGTCTGGAATTTCTATGAAATAATTAGTAAACATATATGCAGACGATATCACGGTTTATAGAGGCACCTACAAAAATCAAGTCTGTCAGCTAATCTTTTCTCTGACTGAGACCTCACAGCTCAATGTAGGGAAAACTGACTTGTATCTTTCAGTAACTCCAAAACAAAACGAATATAATTTCAGTATCACAGAGTAGGCGCTTTTTTTTTCCTGTTCGGATGAACAATTATACTCTAAATGGGGCGATATGCTTTGTACGTTTATTGAAACTCAACTCCACCACTGACCTCAAGTGGAACACATATTTATGATCCATCACTTAAGATGCTGGAGGAATTATCGGGTTTTTATATCTCTTTAGAAATGCTGAGGAGTTATGTTCAATTGAAGTATTGTTGTCATAACTAGGCTGAAGTTATACGATCTTAAAGGAGTTCAAAAACGTTTTCGCTGCCATTTCGCTGATAAATTATTTACCACTATGCAACCTCATTCTCACAGACGCAATTTTACTAGCCGACTCCTTTATACAAATTAATTGACACAACGCTTTAATTTCTTCTCTTTCGCCATACAGCCAGTTTTAGACTCACTGGAGTAATAGGGTATAATAAATTTCTATTTTGCCACAGATTAGGTCATTTGTAGTGGTGTGCAGTAATATGAATCTATTTTTGGGGTATATGATGAAATTTGTTTGGCCTTGAAAAATATTGCGTCATCCTGATTGAATCAAATTTTTATCACGCCGAGACACTATTGTCTCGACTGTCGATTAGTTGTCCTACGGCTAATGTCAGCGATGGACGTAACTCCAAAGAAGTGTACGAAAATTGTAACGCTGCATGAACATACCAGCAAGCCTTACCAGTGAGCAAATCAAAATAATATAGGCTGGCATGGAAACTCTCCTGATTTAAATCTAATCCAGAATCTGTGGTTAATCTGCAAGGAGTGACTTCGTTGAATGGACATACGTAGTACTAACATGTGCACTGTGTCATGTTTCATTGAAAAAATACTAAAAAAGGAAATAATAACGGAATTATACGATTTGTTTCAATTAATTTGCACAAGGGTGTATATCTACTTTAGCGTTATTCTCATGCCAAATGTCCAGTCGAAGTATATTCTTTAGTTCCGCCAGTGCAGATGTTCAAAGATAGAAACCGTCATTCCACATACAGAAGTGCAAATCACCCTCATTCCCTTCGTATTCCATTGCTAAGACACAAGTTCTAATCCGATAGTTTCTTCAGTAGAACTCTTACTTTCTGGAACAGATTTCAGGGAAGAGATTTCCTCGTTTCTAACTTCTTCAAGTGTAAGGCCAACTTTTATCTATCCTGCATATCGTCAGAATATGAGCTTCTTACTTCATTCTTTTCCGCCGTCACGGCAGCCTCGTTAAATGAACCTCTACTTTGAGTAGCTCTTGTATTTAAAAAGAAAATGTACAAAACGTGTCGTAGCTTATCTGCGACTTTAATTGTGTTGGGATTAAGTTATTTAGCGAAATAATGGCAGCTGTTAATGACGAATGTAATAATTCCATCATTGTCAGAGTAATAGAGATAGGCTGGCGACATTGTGCCTATGATAAACGGCTTGTAGTGCGGAAAATAATTAGTGACAAGGTCAACGTAAAAACTTTTGAACTCTATTGAGACGGTTAAATGCAGTGACCGCGAGATAATGGTTGTTGAATTTTCTCTGAATGAACTGATATTCGTCCTGGGATTATTTAGAAAGTTTGTCCAGCATTTCTGGCTTTGTCTTTTAACAGCCTGACATAAGAGCTTCTTTTATTTTTATGTGATAGGTTTTCAGGAGGAGAGTTAGAAACAAATTTAGGAACGGCTACACTATCAAACAACTATAGTGCTTCTATTACTGTAAGGCGAAGTTCTACCTCGACTTTGGAAGTCCAGGCATTTGCTGTCTCCATAAATTCTCGTATTTTAATTGAAGTGTTTTCATCGGAATACCAACTGATTTATATACATTACCCATTTAAAAATAACTATAAAATATCACCGAAAAAAGTCAATAGTTATATATTAAGTCGCGGTTTTTATTTGATGAACACTAAAGAGGTGTGTTCACGTAGATGTAGTAATTTGGTTTTGCTTTATTTTTTGTTTTTTAATTCTGTTGAAACAAAGCGCATTTTATCAGAAAGCTATCATTAAAAATCTTTTTATGGGGCTACCGTTTCATAGCGGCGTCGGCAATATCTCAAAGTCCCAATTAATATTTTAAATAGACTTCAATAATTACAGTAAATTTTGAATTCTGCAATTTATTTACAATTGTAAAACAAATTTTGTTGTTTTTTTTTTTTTATGAAAAGGTGTGTGGAAATTGATTTTCAGTGGATGTCGTATTTCATAGCGAACACTTTTATTATGTGAAATATTCATAGGAATTGCTATGTGTTCTAATATAGAATCAGTTCTTAAATTTTAGTAAATCTCAGTACATATCGATTAAGTGAAACCTGAAACACAAGAATAAAGATTTAAAGAAGCTGATATGTATTTTTAATTGCAAGTAAGATTTTGATTTATTTCTGTCCGACTCGTTTTCTGCTTTTGGAACAGCGATTCGTGTGACATAGTCACGATATTATATGTAGTTAGGCATGTAACTCAAAATTGTGTTTGTTGTTGATCCGAAGTGGGCCGTCACGGTTGTGTCATAATGTTAGTCTCTACGGTTGTCTTTAGGCTAATACACCAAATCCGTATTGTCTCTACCTCTTACTGAAAATCAAATCAAGCGTCCTTTCACTAGGCAAAAGGAATCCTTTGTACATTATTTGGACTATAGTCCTCATCTTTGTCGCTAAATTTATTAAACATTTCAGCCGTTGTACACTCCGGCCTTCTTCAGGTGGCTGGAATGTCGAACTAACCCCTTTATTTCTCTCACTGAGGTAGACTGTTCTAGTTCCACGAACCATGTTTTTAACGGATGTCAATTATCAGTTATCTTCTGTTAATTTCTCTCTGAAAGTTCTCCACTGCCTTAACCGGGAATTGAACTCACACTCTTTAGGTCCTTGATCTAACCAACGGCTTTATCCACTGTGCCATTTCACAGACTTGCGAGCTATTTACTTACAATTACTTTACCGAAATTATTCCACAATTTGATATTGATGACAAAACAACCTCTGTAGTATATCCGGTCTGTTTCCAACGCTAATCTTGCTGTCGAACTCCGATATTTTGCTGTCAAACTCCTTCTTTCATTTTGTTTTTAGCGACAACATACATCAATGTTGTATCTAGTAACGCGTCCTGAGCCAATAATTCACTTGGGAAAATCTTTATATGTAATTGGAGGCATTTAATAAGTTTTAAATAAGAAGTAAATTTTTAACAGTTGCCAGAAAACTGACTACTTCACCAATAAAATGTACTGTATATTTTCGTGTATACGTCGACTTCATTTCTTTAGCATTAATTTTAAACCCTCCAGAAATAATTACCTGTGTATTGAGAAAACGTTCACCAAATATGCATGGTTTTTAAATTCTAAAAACAAAAACTACCTGTGTGCCGTTCGCCGCCTATTTCTGCGTAAAAAATCATCATAAAAACTCGTACAATATTCTAGCATATGTGACAATTTAAAATATCAACCAAGAGACAAATTCAATTTAAATCTCCAGAGTTTTCTGAAATCCACTAGTTATCAAAACCAAGTTGATCAATATAAAGCAGAACGATTTGATTGGTTTGAAGTCATAGTTATGGCGAACTCTGATTGGCTGTTAGGCGGCTAATAAATATCGGCCATAATATGCTCCAAGATTGAACATTCTATTTGAATCTGCCTCCATTATATTAATCCTCATTTATCTTCAATTGCGATATTTTAAGATCAAGGGGCACCTCTAGGCGGTGTAATGGTTAGCAAGCTTGTCTCGCTAGAACAATTATCATTGAGTAGTGAGTTCGATTCTCACTTGGTGCCCCCTACTTTCGGCCTTGTACCACATCTAAGCTACGCTTGGGAAATCACTAGGGCAACCCGAGGCGATGTAATGGTTAGCAAGCTTGTCTCGCTAGAACAATTACGAATGAGTAGTGAGTTCACTCCTCAATGGGTGCGCCAAACTTTCGGCCTTGTGCCACATCTAAGCTACGCTTGGAAAATCACTGGGCATCTCGGCCTGTTGTAATGGTTAGAAAGCTTGTTTTGCTAGATTAATTACGACTGAGTAGTGAATTCGATCCTCACTGGGTGCCCATAGTTTCGGCCTTGTGCCACATCTAAGCTGGGCTTAGAAAATCCCTATTTTAAGATCAAGACGATGCCTTTAATTGCAGATTATTGCTAACACGAAATATACTATATTTTACCTATACATACAGTGTATTACACATTGTAACCTGATGCCTTTTCCATTAAGAAATAAAGTTGTCATTTTCTAACAGAAATGGATACTCCAGGGTTATAGAAATCAGAATGGCCACGTTTCTATATTGTGCTAATGAGTGCCCATAAAAACAGATCCTTCATTTTTATGTTACTTTCAGACGAACCGATGTAGAAAAAAAATCAAGGATCACGTAACTGCAAAAACTTAGTGCCTTTCCCTTTGAATTGCTAAGTAAAGAAATTAAGAAAATATATGTTGGTTTGAAAACACTCTCCCCTTTCCAGCTTATAGGCAAATGCATGCTGGTATTTCTTCCTAGCCATTAAGATAGGCCAGTTCTTGGTCTCATCTGATTTAGTCCCGGTCTGTCTTGTCTTGAAAACAGAAGGCTACGTTCGCTTATCCGAAATGGCTCTTGTGCGCCAACCCCAATTCTTAGTGTGTAAACTTTTTGCCATATTATTGTTGCTTTGCCTTATTACTCTTAATTTGCCTTTCATATATTGTTTGCTTGCTTGATATTATTTTGGCCCCGTTCTTTTCACTTTTTTTCTTTTAATTGTTCATTGCAAAATTTATCAAACCTGTTTGTTGGGCAGTTCTGTCATTTATTTGCATGTCAACATGGCCACTTACTATAGATTAATCTACTAAAAATTCGCTTACCCCCAATGAATACTAATCCCCTTTAACGTAGTTATAAGACCAGCTGGAATTTCAACTTATGGATGTGGAATTAAGAAAATTTCGTACTATACTATAAGAGTTTTCTTTATATTTGTCGTCAGAGTGGAGTATGGATAGTGGCTCGGTTTGAGGAATCAGAGAGCCGAGTTCGAATTCCAGTCAAATCTATTACATTCAATTACGACCTTCGGAAAGGTATGAATCCCATTCTCCCCCCCCCCCACAGCTATAGGTAAATAGTAGGACAGACCAAGTAGCAAGAGGTCGACCGCAGAAAGAAATGGCAACCTAATGCAGGGAAAAATTGCCTCGACAGTCATGTATCGAAATATGCATGATCACCTAAGCGAGAATCACGTATGGCACACAACTGACTGAATATAGAATTTTCTACAAAAACAAATAAACAGGAAGGCTTTATGCTGATATTGTTATTCATTAATTTTCTTTTAGGATATAATAGTGTGTGTTCAAAAGGTTATTTCTGCTTTACACGTGGTTAGGTGAAGGGAAAGTACGTAATCAAGTCACGGAATTGACACACGCGTCAGTATTACGAGGCTTTATATGTAACAACTTAATGAGAATAGTTATTTACAATGATGAGTGTATTATAGGAGAGAAGATATTTTCTCTTAGAACCTGTTTCTCTTAGTACCCTGTCGCAGAATAAACAGGCGAAATACAGAATGGGTTTGTGCACATATTTGGCAGAACAATGTTTAGGAGGTATAGAGGAGTGACAAGCTGCACTATCCAACTGAATAACGCAAGAAGTTCGGTTGCTTTTCAGCACGGTTCCACCAAACGAGACGAGAACTGTTCATAGATTGTGAAGTTTTCCAAATTCGATTCTATGTGGATAGCCCAAATTTATACTATAGATCTTTACGGAAATGTCATCAGTAGTTTTCAGATATCTGACACGTGTATATTATCTTACAAATATTATACACGGACGTACCAAAAGATATAAGATACATGCCTGGTGTCCATTAGGTTTTTCTCTAATTCGATGAGGTGCAGTAACAGATTGTAAATGATCGAACAATATCTGAAAAGATATTGAGCCATAACGACTCGATAGTTGTCCATAGCTGAACCCGAGTGCTTTGTAGTAGATATTCCTTGTTTATACTATATGACACCGTGAATCTAGGGATGTAATTTATCCCTAATTGTAAATTACAATTCCTCTTACACATGAGTAAACTAGCTGGTTTTCATGGACAATTTATATTGGTTTGTGCATAGGTTACGGTGGCGCCACCTATCATTGTCTTTACGTACTGTAAGCCAATGACTTAGCCCTTTAAGGTGAAGTAAGTTATAAAGAAATTTTTGTATCTATTCGATAGTGAACCGCGACATCTGTTTCCTACTGTCACGATCAGTTAACTAACAATATATTGAACTAACAATATATCAAGCAGGGATAACGTTACACTATTGCAAACCATTTATACACGTTGTAAGCAGAACAAAAAGGACAAGTGTTGAGATTATAATCGCAATTTGAATCTCAAACTATGTAACGCTATATTCAGAAATCATTATTATATAAGGAAATTTCAAAACGGCTTAGTCGCCTATAACCCAACATTGCAGCAGCTGTCGCCATCCATCGATTAAACTATTTCCCCACCATGCTATGCTGGTTAGATGGTGGGAGATTTGCGCATAGGGATTAAAAACACGGCCTCTCAAAAGACGGATGGACCTTCTTGTTAGGTTGGCGTCAATCTGGCGGAATGAAGAAAATTTGACTCCATAGCGATATATGCAACCAATGTAATGATGACACGCAATTACTGACCAGAGATATCAATATCAGATGGAAACAACGGCCGCTTATCCATGACCAGAGAGAACCTTAAATTTGAAGGACATCGACTGGGATTTGACCCGGAGAAAGATGGACTCCACCAGATCCACTTGGATAAGATGCGCTACGCTTGAATGAATGACTAATCGGCTTTACGCCAGATATGTAACTGGAACTCTTCAGCTGCTCTGTCGTATAGGGATCATATGGCCACGGACGTTCAAGGGAGTCATGATGTATTTCATGACTTTTGTGTATCATTCAAGGAAAATGTCTGAAAATGATTTCTCACAAATCATTTAAAAGAATATAAACAGAGCTTAAATATTACAACTAAAAATTGCAGTAAAAAGAAAAGGCGAATCAACGAAAATATTTGAAAGTCGATTTTCTATTAAGCGATGTCATTGTTTTTCGACATTTCCAAATACAGTAAACGTTACTGCTTAGAATTTCCCGACACACAACATAGATCAATATATCAAGAAACCAATATCTATATATTGACATTTATAGAACAAAAATACGAAAAACATCTTGTAATTAAGGAAAGTTAACATAACTTTGCAAAAGGACTTATCGATGAGGAGTATATACACACACCGGCCACTTAGGTAAGTACATAACAACATATGCTCTTCTGTTCAGATTTCTAGTGTGGTATTCACGCAGGAATATATTCATGGGTGTAGATATTAAAAGATTGTAACCTGCTGAATTTGATTTCCTGTTTTATATTGGAAAGAATGGTTGTTTAAGTATACATTGTTTCACGACACGGTCGTTGTTACCAGATGGGCGGGTATGCTGATTTAGTAAGAAAACGGCCAGAAAATGAAAAACAGAAAAAAAATCTAGTGAGTGGCAATTACTTGCTCGGAAATGTCTTCTTGATCAATTATCTATAAAGAGAATAACCAATCGTTTCTTGCAACTTCCGGCTTCTCTCTTCCGGCATCTTCTAGCTCCTTGAATCCTGGGTTTTTTTTTTTGTATTTTTTTTTTTGTATTGTCCTCTCTTGTCTCGACGTTTTCTCAGTTTCTTTCTGTTATACTGGAACACACCTATTCTATTGTTAATAGACTCTCCCGCCTATAATAAGTAAAAGTACTAGCAGACGCCAGTCGCTCAGTAGTTGGTCAGTCAGTCGATGTCGTACGACCGTTAGTCGGATATTAAAGCATCAGCCACCACAACTAGATTGCTGCGTCATTAACTATTATATCAAGTTCCTAACGTTTTGTACGTCGAGCCATTTTAGGACCGACTTAGTGAAATACAAGCCTCCACTGTGAAATTACTCTATAACATTTTCATTCTTAGTAACCCCTGGCATCTCAGTGGCTTTATTTCCTTACTTGGGGTAAAATGATTTAAAAAATCATCCGATTATTCAAATCATACTAAAATGGTTTTAAATCGTATATTTTTTAAATATCAAAATTCACTCATTGTAAGGCTCGAGAACTACTCAAGCTAGATTGTTACTGGTAAATTGGTTATGAGGAATACGGTGAGGGATATGAATGCAAAAATTGATTGTCAGTCGTGAATATCTGAATA
This sequence comes from Acanthosepion lycidas, assembly GCA_963932145.1. Taxonomy (NCBI): domain Eukaryota; kingdom Metazoa; phylum Mollusca; class Cephalopoda; order Sepiida; family Sepiidae; genus Acanthosepion; species Acanthosepion lycidas. The sequence goes on from OZ010581.1 coordinate 26,372,574, forward strand.
CAACAACAATCGCCTTATTGTCCTTCTAAATCCTGTTTTTTATTGCCCTTTCTACTCTAAAATGTTTTTTTAGTTTCTTTCACTCTCAGAATCCACCCTCTTTCGTCTTAGGAGCTATATCGCCTTGCTTGAAGTTCAATGATTAAAAGAAAGAGTCCGTTTATAATTATGAAATTTTTCTATGTCGCATTTTCTTAATTCTGGGGGTTAGTGTAAATTGTCCAGATGACAGTTTTATTTTGCCAATCAATCTCTAAAAGTCCGTCTTACATTCATAGGCGTTTTTTTTTTCTTGCACGATATCAGTTCATGTATTTTTTTACAAAGCGATCAATAAATTGATTGACAAAAGATAAAACGTGCATTTGTTAACTTAAATAGCAGATGTTTGTTAACTAGCACATATTGAGCGTTTAAATGCGGTCTTTATCGACCTGCTTCATGCATGAGGTAGCTGTCTCTCCACAGCTAGAAGTTGCTGATCGAGCTCAGAGTAAATTCATAACATGCCGATTTTCCCGTCACCTGTAATATTGGCACAACAGATTTATGTTTATCTTATATTTTATAAAAATACATGATTAATATCTATACCTGATCGCATTGCCAGATTGTATCAGAAGCACATTTTACGCTAGTGTTCTCCCAGCACAACGCCCGAGAGCCACTCAAGGTAGAACCCCACTGAATTTGGCTGTTTTCTGAATTTATATTATTAGGTTGGTGCAAAAATAATGTCGTTTTATCACATAGTAACATATGTGGGAAAACGACATTATTTTTGCACCAACCTAATACAAGGAAATGTAGGATAGATAGATGTTGACCTTGTAGAGGTTAATATACTTGTTGTCGGTGAAGAGTCCTCTCTGTAGATTCTTTCAATAAGGAGTGAATCTTGGGATAAGCTGTCCGAATGAAATGGATGATTCGCTCGTGTACACATGGTATAACGTTCCTTCGCTGTAAATATTTGAACTGCTTGAACTAGAAAAAAGTAGCTCATCAGAACATTTTCCATTGAAGAAGCAACAGAGTAGCTGTAGGCCTGCAACGTTTCGTCTGTGGGAAAGGATTGAGAATGTGGGAAAATAAGTTAACAATTACGAGTAAACGCCTTTGAACTCTGTCGAGGCCGGACAGAGTGAATTGGTCAATTCCAGCAATACCCCAAAATGCTTGGTATTACTATGCGGAGTCATAGATCATTTCACTCGCGTTACAGAACTTCTTCCAAAATCATCAATGTATAAGAACAATATATGGTTACTTTACAGAAAAGATCAGTGTTTTAATGTCGCTAAGAATAACGAAATAAAATTGCTATATAATATTTAATCGACGATGAGCCGTTGTAGCCCTAAAATTCTCCTCATTTAATTGAACCATACAATAAAAAAAAGATGTGTTACTAACGAAGAATGTCGCAAATATTAGGTTGGTGCAAAAATAATGACGTAATGATGTCGTTTTTTGACGTTACAAAATACGTCAAAAAACGACATTATTACGTCATTATTTTTGCACCAACCTAATTATATTGATCTAACACACGATAGCCTTATAATGATTTACGTCCAAATTATTTCGTTGCCATGTTTCTTTAAATGACAGCAAATATTAAATGGATTTTTGTGCGAGAAAAAGGATTTAAAAGAAAATTTATCCAAATATTAAATTCACCAGCGCGATCTTGTAGTAAAAAAATTTTTTTTTGAGGGGGGGGGTCGTAAAAATAATTTTTCTGTGTGAAATATCAAAAATGTTGTCTTTTTATTACCAAATGTAATCTTTAGTGAATAGTTGAGGTGTTCCGTTTACTTTAAATAATACATAAGTATTTTCGTAGCGTTTATTCAAATAGGTGCAATAAAAAAGTCCATTCATTCTTTAGAATTTGCTTTGCTTAAGTTTCGATATGGAACTGGGCAGATGTGAATGTTTTAGAATCTGAGACGAGAGGAATTTACATTTAAAGGCACTACTCCGCCTTGAATAATCGATAACGATCTTCGTGATCGAGTCTGTCTAAAGAAGATTCCCCCTGTAAAGATCTCACGATGGTTTCTCATGCAAAGGACACAAGTTCGAATCCTTTCAGCGGGCGCATGCTTTCCTTTAGTAAAATTTCTCAATATTCAATCCGGTAGAGAAAAACAAATGGAAACATTTCAGAGTCAATCTGAGGAGAGTACAGAGAATTTGGAAAGAGTTGAAAGAGTTTCATGATCATTACGAAGGTACAGCAGCTTGGGAAACTCACTCTAATTGTTGTGATAAGAAAAGAACTTAATATAAATACGTGATAATCAGTAGCAGAGACGCTAGATTATTATGGAGAATGAGATAAAATTCCGTAATTTAGACTATGCAGTTTTGGGACAGTTAATTGAGAGGCGCGTGACCGTGCGGTGACATGCACCAAAATTGGGCCATCACTGTTCACAGTCTAGAATGTTCCTTTTTTTCAATTTTTCGGACATACACTCTCCCCAATACGTGTCGATATGTACTATAAAAAGAAGAGCACACTAATAACAAGAAATGGTAAGTACATTCAGGTGTCGATGTTAGATAAGCATTTCACTATATTCTCGGATAGTCCTTCGTCAAAGCTATTCGTTAAGTATTCGATTATTTTCGTACCTGAGATTCACGATAGATCATTATTCTAACGTAATAATCTGTAATAAATGTAATGCCTCCTTCCAGCATATACTTGAATATATAATATTTAAACAGAACGTTCTGCTATTATAATTACAGTCATGTATTTTCCTTTCTCTGCCTAAAGGATAATTTTGGCAATATTTGTATTGATGTTCTCTTCGGTCCTTCCCGGCTGCGTGCTTAACCGGATTAAGATTTTCTTAACTTACTCATGTGAGCAAAATATATTTTATGAATAGAGAAAAGTGTGGTGAACATGTATGTAATATCAATTCCCCTATATCTTTTCCAAAACGAAAATTAGAAAACCCTTCCTGTCTCCCATCAAAATGGCTGATGCTAACTTCCAAGAGAGTGACACATTGCGCCTGCGCGGGTTAACATTTCCCGCTGACATGAAGTGGGAAGATTATATTGAGTCAATTGCTAAATCTGTGTCTTGTTAAACAATTTTACTCGCCTGAATCAAGTTTGTCATTCTTCCAGGCTAAGAATATGGCTGTCTGGTACTCCAGCTATATATTTAGAGATCCTCGATTAAATTCAAAGAATCTGAAATGTTACTGGTCCTTGCATGGCATTTTTTTCATTGCTGTAATGTAGCTCTACTAGGCCTTTTTTATTAATACGTTCATGTAAATTGTTCGGATGAACTCTCCTCTATGGTACCTAGAATTAATTAATTCCAGCGTAGTAATGGATCGGCAGCAAGGTCTCATCATTTTGCAGTTGAAATGACTAGATAAAATCGTAATTTCTATGCTAACAGTTTTTTTTCTCGCACTTTTGGCTCCTGGAACTCTCTTTCTCCCATTTTCTTGTTCTATCACACTTTTTAACCCCTAGCTTCATTGCCTTGCTTAGAGTAAAATTCCTTTAAATATATATATATATATATGGAAGAGAATGATGAACTATTTCGCCGATTAAGAGGAGAATGAGATGACAGAAATGGGGTTTCACTGAAGGATGCTGAAAATAAGATGAACCGGACATGTAAATAACAAGAAAGTTTTTAGGAAAATTGAAACAAAAAAGATACTTATACTTAGAATGAGAAAGACACAGTGAGATTGTAGGATTTTACGCTCGGACGACATATTGAAGGCAAGATGTATAGCAGGAAACAAGAAATAACCCACCTGGATCGCTGAAAAAGGAGTGAGAGTGATATATGTTACTAAGGGCTATAAAAGATAGGAAGTCATGGAGAAACATGATCACCCACGTCCTGAATTGACTCGGTACATAAAACAAAGAATTTTTTTTTTAATATTTTTTTACTAGCAGTGATATAGAAAAATGCTTATATTATGCTTCTTTTCGCTACACAATCTTACGCTGTGAAATGTTACTTGCGAAATTCTCCAAATTAAAACACTTTGATAGTTATAAACTTGCATCATACAATAAGCTAATCGTTTATTTAATCGATGGCATATAGGTATCGTCGTTCAATATTTAGCTAGTTAGCATCGTAATCAAAGGGTCGCCGATTCGAATCTTAATAAATGATTACATGAGCAGGATGGAGAACTTAATGACATCTCTCAAACGAGTCCAACCATGAAAAAAGAGAAGTCCAGAACAACTCCGTTTCCGCCATTATTCTAAAGACGTCCGAAGGTGAGAGTAATCTAAAGAGGCAATTAGGTTATTAATCATTTAATCATAATTTCCCTCTCTATGTTAGCTCAATAAACGGTTTTGACAGCGGAAAATTTATAATAGAAAATTTCCTATGTAAGGTTTGTATAAAATTTATCGTAATAGTAATAATATATATTTGAGGATACCTGTCTACTAGGGGGGCTATTCAATCCCTATTACAGACGCTTGCTCAGGCGTATTTCTGTTTACTTAACACCCACATAGCCCACCTCTGTTTTATACTGCAACTATGCTGATCAGACAGTAGTTACAGTTTCTGGGAAAGAGCGTGTTATCTAACGTGATCAACAATTTGAACAAGGCCATGATGACACACGACTTCGTGATATCTCATTTTAACAGAATTATTTACCAAAATTACACAGAAATATCTTGAAATACTAAAGACTAAATTTATTCAATAAAATCCCCATTGGCTTCGCGACGGCCTCCAGTCGACTTCAGAATTTTCTGCAACTCTTCTGTGTAATATTCTTGCTTATGTGGGTGAATGCTCACATAATCATTACCTTCAGTTCATATTTTGTGTTACAAGGAGTTTTGTGGGACACTCGCTCAACTGCGCCCTACACATAATAAACAAGGGGTTGTAGTCTAGGGATTTACGTTGCCTATTGTTAATAGTTGCAAAAGTTGTTTGACAACCATAACAGAACTCTCCTGCTGGATAGCATGGCGCAGAGTCCTGTTCCCAGATATAGGGTCTTCCAACAGTCACTCTCTGGACTCAAAGCAGCTCTTAAATGCACTTGATGTAGGCCTCCGTGTTGAGTCTGAGGTCCTCACTAACAAATTCGGGAGTTCTTTTCTTACCAGAAACAACACAGTGAGTTTTCCGTGCTTCCGTATCTTCTATACTGTAATCAAACACTTTGAAATGTTTGTATTGGAACTTCCGGCGCGAATGCCAAACAGTACAGTATGCTGTTTCCAAATTCCTGGCGGATTGAATTGCATCATGATGCACATTTTTCTCACAGACCGTGTCCAACTGAAAATGCAGCCGACAAAATAATAAAAAAAACGACGCACATGCAAGAAATTGAAAACATAAAATGGCGACAATTTTCCCATCGAACCCTATATATATATTCCTCCCATTATATATATATATATATATATATATATATATATATATATATATATATATATATTGTCATCCACAGACAGACTGTTTTGCTGTATCACAGCTCATCAGTGTAATTAGACATCCGATTATCTCTAGCTAGGATCAAATCCGGGTTGAATTGGCGCCAGTCGGAGATTTTACCCCTGAGCTGTCAGTGCACGGCAAGGGTGAAAGTGAATGTATTTTTAGATAAACACTCAGTGACTGAGAGTCTTATGTTATTAGCCGTAATAGTTACTGTTTACAAACTCACACTTCCTCCTCAGAGAGCTCATCGAAATAATTTTTCCAGGAGCATATATATATATATATATATATATATATATATATATATATATATATATATATATATACTCGGCTCTCCCGTCGAATTCGACGTATGAGGGTCAATCAGATCGGTTCCCAGGAAACCGACAGCCCGACAAAAGTACATGAGAATTGATTATAGTGTTGAAGGTTTCGTGCAGGACCATCCACATTTTTTGATGGCCCGAATACAGAGACCTGGTGCACTACGTGTCACAAAGTCCCCAAACGAGCCACTGCAGGTTCTCAATTCAGAGTTGTCCTTCTCCTAGATCAGTTGCCATCCAAGGCTATAGAACCCAGTCTGTCCTGCTATTTACCTATATATATATATATATATATATATATATATATATATATATATATATATATAATTTCTCCTGAATGGCTTCTATTTCGGGACTAGAAATTTTCAGCACCATCTGCACCTATCGTTATGACAAACGGCTTGTATAAACCTTTACGCACACCTGCGTATGTCAATAGATTATGAACACTATTCCAATCGCGTACTGATATTCTTGCCCGAGGTTGAGAAAGTGTGTCATTGTTTACGGACAGATGCCTAGAATGAATGGAAGGAGCTAGTGTCGGAAGGGGGAGGGTGTACAGACTGAGAATATTACCATATGCCCCATTACAAAATGAATGCAATGGCGGCAGTGATGGTTGCAGATTTGGGCGTGACTAGCTTGAACTGAGAAGGTAGAACTTTCGAGACATCACGTTCGATGACTTGCCGTTTGAGGTTGCCAACGTCATGAACAAAAGGGAAATGGATTGTCCAGGCGTGACAATGAGGAAACCTACGCCATTCACCGATAACGTCTTCCTTGACGAGACATACGCTCACTTTTTATCTTATTAGGTTGATGCAAAAATAATGTCGTTTTCTCGCATAGTAACATATGTGAGAAAACGACATTATTTTGCACCAACCTAATATTCCCTTGTTTTTATAATTTATCTACATTTCTTCTGCTTAAACGTCTTTCTAATTTTGACTCCCTCTTTCTTTCTCTTTTTATTTTTTATTTCACTCTGTTGTGTACGTGTCAGTCTTCCATATATGTCTTCTTTGTATTTTTGTCTAATCTTTGTATTCATTACGTTTTCTATGTTTTTTACTATATCTTCGTTTCTACATTATTTCTCTTTCTGCGAAAATCTCTTTGTCATTATCTTAACTACTTTTTCTTTTCTCTCTCATCTTTTCAATTGAATGTTTTCTGTGATTTCAGCACTTCTTCCTAATTTCGTTATGCACCACCCCCCGTCAGATCTTCTTCGTTGTTTCCTCCTCAAAAATTCTTCATTATCGATTCCTTCAACTCTTCTTCCTATTTTTCTGCTTGTTCTTTCCTTCTTCGTTTTTTTCTCTTTTCTCTTGTTAATTTTTCTTTCTACCCTTCTATTTTTTCCGTTTTCTTTTATATCTCTCTATTCCCCTTCTCTTAATATTTTCTTTTCTTTTCTTTAAACTTTTCTAATATTCGCCTTCATCATATTATTCATTCTCCGCTCTTATAAATCCCTTGGTCTTCTTGTTAAACATTCTCACCTTCCTTCTGTTATTCCACCGCCGCCTTTTTCTATTATTTCCTCTTCCTCTTTCTTCTCTTCTACCTTTTTCACATATCCCTTCTCTGAACATTTTGTATGTTCTTTTTTTTCTTTTACTACCTCTTCCCTCCCATATCCTTGAGTTAACCCTTCTCTCAGTGTGCTTTTCTTTTCCCTCTACTTCCCTTTTCACCATCTTCTTCTTCTCCATATCTGTGGTTATCACATCTTTTCCTCTCAACATTGTTTCTAATTCTTATTTCTCTTCCTTCTTTTCTTTTTCTCCCTCCTTTTCTTTCTCTGCTCCTTCGCGTTTCTGTCAATATTTTCCTAAATCATTTTTCTTACTTCTCTTTGTTGTCTTCTTCTCCATATCTCTGGTTATCTCTCAATTGTTTTTTTTTTCTATCCCTCTTCGTTTCTCTGTTTCGTTTTCTATCTCTTTTCACTCTCTCATCATAACTCTTCTCTAAATAATCTTTGATACATTTTTCTTCGTCTTCGTCGACACCATCTTTCATTATTGTATCTCTTCTTTTTCCTTACTCTCTTTCTCTCCTCTGCTTATTTCTTCGTTCAGTTCTTTTCTACTTCCTCTCCGTTTTTTCCTTTTCATCCTCTTTTCTCTTCTTTCTTCTCTTTTCTTATTCATCTGTCTTATACGTCTGCTTTCAGCTTATATTCCTTTTTACTACTCTTTATCGTTCACTTTCTATTCCCAAACTCTCCCCTTTTCTTTCAAGCATGTTTTCTCCTCCCCTCTGTTACATCCACTTTTTCTTCTGCTCCTACATCCCTACATCTTTTGTTTTCTTCCATCTCCTCTTCTATTCTTCTTCCCCGCTTTTCTTCAGCCTTTGAACAGCCGCTTTTAATTGATCTGTTTTAATGCCGGCCTGTCTGAAGGCACCATTTGCGTCATTTTCCGAACCGCCTCTTCACTGACCCATTATCTGTCTTTCATTGTACTTCTTTTTAATTGTTTTCTTTTTCTAGTTCTTTCATGGTAGTCGCCTTGGACTGTTTGGGTGAGGCAAACGACTGCTCCTTCGCCCACACACATTATGGTATACCTAGTTTTCAGCCATTATTCTCAGTTTTCTCTATCTCATACCTACCCACTACCACCCAGCAAAAAGATTACCACTAAAGGAGAGCCCTGATAGAAAACTTCAGTATTTTGCTGTTAGTCAATAACTGTCATTGATCGATTTTTTCGTACGAGTATTATTATTACTAGTAGTAGTATTAGTAGTAATAATACTGGATTTTCATACGTTCTTATTGTTTTCTGAAATACGTTCAAGACATGCTTGTGAACGCGTAATAAATTTTCCATTCAAAATTATATATATATATATATCTATATTATGAAATGGACAAAGGCCGACAATTATTTAAAGACATTTTTCATGTTTATACGTTCTTTTTATAGATAGAAATATTTAATTAAATGTTCTGTTTTATAATAAACAGTATTAAACAACATTTACCGGCCTGAATGTCCGAGAAATGTTCATGGAAAATAGGCGTCCTCCGACAGGAATCGAACCTGTATCCTATACGGAACCGTCATATAGCCTGAAGTGCTTTTTACCGATTTAGCCACATTTTGAAATGTGTGACGTATAAATATAAAAATGTCTTAAAATAATTGTCGGACTTTGTCCATTTCATAATATGTGTGGACATTTGTTTCCATTGGATACACATCGAGCAGATATGAATGTAGGAGACAAAATCATGGAGAATTGTATGTTTAAAAACAGTAAAATCGACCTTGCTAACCGAAACGCTCCTCCGTGGCTAAATCGGTAAAAAGCACATCAGGCTATATGACGGTTCCGTTTAGGATACTGGTTTGATTCATGTTAGAGGACGTATATTTTCTATGAAAATTTCTCGGACATTCAGGCCGGTAAATGTCGTTAATACTGTTTATTATAAACAGAGCATTTACTTAAATATTTGTATCTATAAAAGGAAGGTATAAACAAAAAATGTCTTCCATCTTCAAGCGAATTTTTTTTTGAATAATTTAGCAAATTAAATAGCTATTAAAACACGCAAATTTCAGAAATAAGTTATTCAAAAAAAAATTTCGCTTGAAGATGGAACAGAGCTTACTTTAATTCAATTTAATTCAAACAATTATATTGAAGTTTTCAGCTCTTGTTTTGAAACATGAGAACTCTTATGTAGCGTGTTGGAATCATATTTTTAAATAATTATATATATATATATATATATATATATATATAATGAGTATGGTCATAAAATTAGTAGTGCTGAAGGAATATCAGTTTCATGACATAAGAGACCATCAGATCATTGGTCAATTTTATTCGTTTGTATATTGCCAACTGGGGTTTCTTGGGAAATCTGAGAATTCGTAACACGCTAGTTAGTGTAACACATTTATAAAGATAAAATAAATTATTTTTCATTTCCAAACCCAATAAAATTTTCTATTAAACCAAATCAAACCAACTGAACCGAATGAGTAAAGAAATAAACAAAATAAAAGCAAGGACAATAAATGATTTAAAAATATTCGGCTGAAAAAATTAAAACAATTTCTACTTTGACTTATATCACAAAAACACTCAGTGGCCTTTCAATTAACACAGAACAAGGAGGAGGCTATAGTCTAGGGATCGTTTACGGAGTAAAACTGACACGCACTATGCTGTGTTAATTAGGCACCTCGAGGGGGTGTAATGATTAGCAAGCGTTTCTAACTAAAACATTTACGACAGAGTAGTGAGTTCGATGCTCACTTGATGCTCCTTACTTTCAGCCTTGCGTCACATATAAGCTAAGCTTGTAAATCCACTCTGCTGTGTTGATTACTTTTCCAACACCTATATTTACAAAGTTTCATTAAAAAAAAATGACAAGGTACTACGGTTAAGTTTTCTTTTTTTTATTTAATTTTTCATGTGTTATTATACTTTTCTTCATTTCTGGACATAAATTATACAAAAGGCCACGCTTCCTGATGATTGCGTCTGGCATGAAACAGTCTGTCGCCTCTGAGTGTTGACTTCACTGATCACTTTTATATTTATATACGTTCTGTCTCTGATATTGAGCACTTTATCCCAAAATATAGCACAACATAAAACTATATTTCTTCACACACACACACACACGCACACACACAGATATATATATATATATATATATATATATATATATATATATATATGGGGTGTTCCTAGATGCTTTAGACCGTTCAGCTACGAAAAAGTCAGAGCCCATCTCAGTCCTATTTGTGCTTTTAAGGAATGTACACTTCCTTATTCACTTATTCTCGAATACCCATTTCTGTTCAATTGCGTTTTCGAAACGTAAACAGGCAATTTCTAAAACATTAATGGATATATTTTCAATCGAATATTTTGTTAAATATTTCAAACGTTATATTGAGTATGTACTCGTATTTGAATTAGACGTGCTTTTTTTATTTTACACAGTGTATTACCTCTGTCTACTTGCGCACTCGAGATGCACGTGATCGGCTAATTAGTGCAACGTTTAGAAATCTATAACTCAAACATACTTGCTATTGTAATTCATAGGATTGTCCTTGAATATCCTTATTCCGTGTTTATATATATATATATATATATATATATATATATATATATATATATATATATATATATATATATATATATATATATATATATATTAAGAAATGGACAAAGTCCGACAATTTATTTATTAAAGACATTTTTTTAAATAATAAAAAAAGAACGTTAAACATAAAAAATGTCTTTAATATATATATATATATATATATATATATATATATATATATATATATGTGTGTGTGTGTGTGTGTGTGTGTGTGTGTGTGTGTGTGTGCAAGTATAGTATTGGTGTGTACGGAATAAATTCCGATAACCAAAAATACTATTCTTAAAAGATTGTTCAATACAGATTAGAGCAAATATAATTATTTAGTCGAAAATTATAACATAAATATGTTATAAAATCACTACAAAATATTTCCTGTCTCGCCGCTTTTTTGCGTGTGTATATATCTAAATATATTCGGCGTACTCATGTATTATAATCTGATTGTGTATGTATTGTCTTTTGCAAGATTTCAAATTTCCCTAAGTTTCTCTGTTTATCATTCAAATATATCTACGTTGTCATGAAGTTCAGAGCAACTTTTGGACTTAACGTTTATTCCAAATTAATTTCAATAAAAACAAAATAAATAGAAAAACATATGTATTTTTTTTTATTCTTTCCTCAGTAATTTTATAATTTTAAACGTGATATAAATTAAATTTAAATTTTAAAATGGGTAATTTTTAATTTCCAATTTTATCGTATAATTTAATATTTATTAGTTAGAATAAATTCTATTTTAGTCTAACCCACCCATGAAAGCGTTAAATAATTATTATAACCTTAGTGCGTTGTCAAGTTCTTTGAGTTCTCATATACTTGCATTTTGATTGGTCATTCCAGCTTACGTAACAGCGTTTCCCCTTACGAGGAATGTTTAACTGATTTGAACCTTTTAAAACCCTTTATTCTACATTCAACATCATTACTTGATAAGACACCAGAAGTGTTGAAACAAAATGGCTATTTTTGTAGTGATTTTATAATATATTTGTGTCATAATTTTCGAATAAATAATCATATATATATATATATATATATATATATATATATATATATATATATATATATATATATATATATTTGCTCGATTCATTTAAGCTCAAGATATAAAAATGTCAATGCCTACCATTGCACGATAGCTGACAACGTAGTTACATCAACTATTACTACTGTTGCATTGTGTTTATTACCATCCAGGGATCGATACTGATAATATGTGCCACTTATATATATATATATATATATATATATATATATATATATATATATATATATATATATATATATATATATTGCTTCTCAGATTTTTATGCACTTCCTGATTTATCGATATATATAATGAACAAATTCTTGGAATATTAAAGTTTATTAGTTGGAAGATGTCAACATTTTCCTGCGCAATTAAGATGAAATCTCGCTTCATTCTGCGCATATATTAAGATTGGTCTAAAATACCATGAATGTTAAAGTTGTACATTAATCACTGCGCTGCGAGATTGAAATTTGAAAATAGGTCACAAGGCTCATCTAATGGATGAAGAAAGAGGTTTAATAATTTCTGAGTTTCCAGAAGGTAACAGCAACGATAGAATGTAGAAAGATAAACTGTGAAAATGAACGACATTGAACGACTTGAATATAGGCATGATAAGGGCATGTTCTTGGCAAGGTCTCACTGATTTGTCTCCTTGTAAAATACGGTAAAATTATTAAAGCTGTATACACCTCGATAGACAGTTTCCTATTACAGTGTAACCCGGATATAAGAGAGTTGTCGGGACCGTAGAAGATGTCTCTTAGATCCGGGTTTCTCTTATATCCGGGTTTGGTCTATTTTGTTTAGGTAAGTATGGCTCTAATTTGAGAAAATCCCTCTTATATACGAGTTTCTCTTCTATCAGGGTTACACTATATATATATATATATATATATATATATATATATATATATATATATATATGTGTGTGTGTGTGTGTGTGTGTGTGTGAATATCACCTATAGATTTGGAATAAACAGTTGAAACAGCTTATATACATAGTATGTCAGTTCTAAGCTATAAGGTTCTGAACTAGATAATGTAGCTTGCTATACGTTTTTCCATGTGATTAGCAACAAATTAACATTTAGCTTGCGACGTTGTGTCAATGCGGGAAAGGGATTTTTAAGGTAGGAAATATACCTTGTAGAGTAATTGGCCATGATCAAATATACAAATAACAGTAAAACATTTTTATATAAAAAAAATTACGAATACTACCTGTTTATAGTAGTTTTTTTTTCACCCCAAGCAAGGCGGGAAGCCACTAGGACGCAAGGGTTTACAGAAGATATGGAGGAAGATCCGATAGGAGTGATAGAGGAAAGGAGTAGGAGAAGGATAGTGGATAGGTCAAGGCAACTGGAGATGTCGATTGACATTGAATAGTTGGAGATTATAGCTCTCATGGAAACTGGAAAAGGGAAGGGAGTTCCACAGGCGAGAGGTGCGAGATATGAAGCTATTGGAGTAGAAGAGACGGCTACATTTAAAAGTTTCTACAGTGTAAGGATGCCAGCCTCGTAGGGCGCTTGAATTCATGGAGTCTGGGAACCAGCGAATGCAGCTCCTCGGACCATTTACCATGAAAGTATTTGTAAAAAAGACCGAGAGAGGCGACGGTGCGTCTGTGAGAGAGCAACTGTAGACGAGATGCCAGAACAGGGCCAATTATATTGCATATCCGCCTCTGGATCTTATCAAGAACCCAGAGGCAAACAGAAGGGGCTCCGGACCATATATGGCAGCAATACTCCATGCAAGGGCGAATTGTTGATTTGTAGATCTGAAGGATCGATTCCAATAATACCTATTTCTAGTGGAATGACCGACAATATATTTTATCTGTAGCTGAAGGCATACAATTGCATTTAACATATATTTAGTTGAATAGGTTCAAAATATTAGATTTCCGTATTAAATAACTTACAGAGATTGCTATGCTACTAAACAATATCAACCAACTAACCAGGCAAGTGAAACAAACTTAACGCAAGGAATATTACCAAGATTGATGAAGAAATAAGAGTTTTATATTTCTGTTTAGAAATTATGCTAATGCGGACTAACATGGTCTATAAGAGAAACAGCAAATAAAGCAGGAGACAGGCTTCCGCCAACTGATTATCGAACAAGTCATTTTTTGTTATAGGACGAGGACAATAGCTAATTCTGAGTTAGAATCAATTAGTCTGTAAGAGAGGTGCAGCGTAAAATATTCGATCTCTTGTCATTGGCTCGTCTGGAAACCTGGACGAAATCCAATTGGCCGACTTGTTTGTTTTCAGTTAGTTTTCTATTCGGTTCGATAGATGTCCGAAGATGGTACCCAACTTCTTGAAAGTGGGCAGACTCGCCTTCCTATCTTTTATTCCCCAATGCTTCCACATTTGGCCCTTTACCGATGACTCGCAAAGGAAGAGCAAGAAAAGGCAAATAACTCGTCTCTGTTTAGTATATGTACTTACCGAGTGTATCGAGTTAATATATTTTTTTTCGTCTCATATTGCGTGCCGACAAAAATGACTTTATCTACTGCATTTCGCTGTGACTAGTAATGCATTTTCTTGTGTATTGGCGAAGGTGGAAAATTCTCTTCAATTTTGAATTCTTCTTCTTCGGTAGCTTCTTATCTATGACTTCGTTTTTTTTAACCAGATTCGTGTATTTGCAGGTTTTTATATAAACACGTACTGCTTTTTTTTTCTTTTTTTTTTTGGCAATTGATTTCTTGTTTCCACAATCCTGAAATGAGGTAGCAATGACTTGTAGATATGATATTAATCTCATGTCTAATATTTCTTCTTTTATATATCTTCTATTTCTAATTTTTGTACACAATTTCCCAGTATGCGCCCCGAACTTCAAGGGGTCAGTTTGTTATTTTCGAAGATACATTTATTTAAACTTAACCTGCACCAAATAAGTACCATTCTCAGAATGCAACAATTTCAGTTCCATTTTCATTCACTCTCTTTAATGTCGTGGACATCAGTCCCCTCTCATATATAATGCACTCTTTTCCATGTGACGTTCAGTAAAATTAATTAATAAGATAACTATATTCTTCATAGTTTGTCAGCAAATACTTTTTTTATCAAATTCTGAATCACTGAACGGCATAAGACTGTTGGAAGGTCTCCTTGATTGTGAACTTATCTTTTAAGAACCAAATCCGGTGGAGCATAGAAATAGCGAAAGCTGTCTTTCCGAAATTAAGCGAAGTATTAAGACATAGGAACATGATAGCAAGAATTGGAAAAGGTCTAAAGCCTCTATGTAATATCTTATCTTTTATATGACAATGAATGCTCGACGATTTTCTAATAAAGAAAAAAGAAACTTAAAGCAACAGTGACAGGGATCTGTCGACGAATGATATAAATGTCATGAATGAATACTTGAGCAACAAGGACGACTTGAAGAAAAAAAGGACGAACAAGGGAATTATTCTTGCAATCGGAAAGATATACAGGGTACCCAGCGAAAAAAAACGGTGAATTCATAAACATGTTAGGCAATCGTTGAAAACTGATGACGACTAATGTGACTGGCACATTCAGAAAAAATTCCAACACATTTCGTCAATCCCTACATCGGATCTTCTTTGAAACGTACGATAACTTGACGCTTAAAATCAATGAGTTGTTTAGATATACGAGAAAGGCAGAATTAAATTCGAAATTTGTCTGCAAATAACCTTTAAACGAGGAATCAAAAGATCTAGCAGTAATTAATCATAAAAGAACTAATCAGAGTTAAGTAATTACGCGACAGTCGAATGATTATTCAAGGTCATGAATATTCAATAAATTTATTCAAGGTTATATAAGGTCATGAATATTGAATAAATTTATTCAAAGATATTCAAGGTCAATTATTCCTGAACGATAAAAGAGTAATTATAAACATGCTGCTTTTTTTTAGTAGAAACCCTGTAGTTGAACTTTTTGTGATATATAATGACGAAAGAGGGCCTGGAAAAGTTAACATTCACAGGAAAAATAAAAGCAAAAGAAGTAGGCGGAAAACAGTGGTTCATCTGCCTACCGGGTTTGCGGAGGACGTTCGGGAGAACCAAGATCGAGCAGGTCTTGAAGCGACTTTACACATGAAAGAATAAGACTCGTTATTGAACCTTAAACTAGATTTAGCTGGGCTGAAATCTGCTATTGGGAGCTCGATTTCTTGGGTGTTGTCTCAGATCGACGCGCTGAATCATCTTTAACACTTGGATGACGATATTATTATCTTGTACTTCGTTTACCATTACTCAGGGTTTTATGACCTTCCTATGGATGCCGACTCTTTTCGCTGGCACCATTTGATTTGATGACTCATGTATAAGTATTCATAGTTTTTTAGTAATATGCATACTACTATAAAGTCAACAATGTTTACTAAGATTTAAAATAGGTTCGTCCTTTATGAATGTTTTTGGGAACGGGATAAACTCTTGCTTATTCCTCTTGGTTTAACCTCGCGAACAATACGGGACAAGCAGATTCGTCGGAATGGTTTGCAGAAGAGGAGTTGGTTCAGTATTTTTACTATGGTGTTAATATTGGTTTTCTTTTTTATTGTCTTGTCATTCAAGTCAGCACCATATTCATTCGCATTGAAAGAGACGACTCAAAAGACCACGAGTCGCTATATCTACTACTATTAAGCCAAGTGAGACCACTAACGATGGTCGATTTAACAAATACTGCATGCCCTTTTTTGGTGTGTTTTTATATATCTTTTTGAGAACCATATTGCTACGGTTTCCAGTCGACGAGTTAACATACAGTATTATATTTGTGAGCAGTGGCTGTTCATCCTGCAGAGACATGCGTAGGACTACCCAGCCAAGCTACATCTTTAATGGCAAGGTCTCAAAACCAGTGATCTCTATTCATTCCATAAGATCAAGCTTGGTCTTAAAGTCTTTCCAGTAAATGTAGAGTATTTTTCAGGGACAGCGTTGTTTGAAACGCTCAAGGACTCACTGATGACGGCGACTGATTACCAAGTAATCGTAGACTTATAAGAGAAGGAGAAGTACGCTGGTTTTGGACGCACTGGCCTTAGTTCTTGCCTTTGATGGTTGCAAATCCGGACTAGCTTGTAATTCCGCCAAAAACTATGTTTGCCTTTAACAGTCTGTTTTCGATTTCCCTGTCGATCTTGGCATCTGATCATATGATGTATCTTAGGTATCCTAACATGTGCACTGTCTTCAGCTCTGTTTCAACGATGATGACATGAAGAATGTAGTGTTCTTCTTGAGGTTTCGGTTGGCGAGATTTTTACGTCACAACGCAAGAATGGTAAATAATACTTTGAAATTTTTTTTTTTAAACAATAACAAAATTTATTGAAACAAAACAAGTACAGTTGACCACTGATGACAATTCCATAACAACGTAATAATAAACAATTTTTTTCTATCCTCTGCCAGCCGCAATGATGGAGAAAGCATTACCTCGAAACACCGCCAATGAGACACGCTGCAAGAGTCACTCCGTTTCGCGAGTCTCGTCCCTTAATCGAGACGCAATCGCCCCAATCCTCCGAAGGAACGCTATCGAACGAGGGCCAATAACCTCAGAAGTTTCCACTGTCACAGGAGTAAAAAAAAAATCTATCAGCAAGAGAAGAATATTTAACTATTTTTTTTTCATCTCTGCGTCCTGGGCGACGGATCCTTGCTCAACCGCGGAACTGATCAAATTACCGGCACAGGTCGTATCCCAAATCAACGACATTTTAAAAGGGAAAACGGTAATGCCATCCAGCTGCTTTCCATCACCGCGGTCGAGACCTACGGGTGCGATTTGGGAAGGGAACCCAGCTGCATCCAAACCTCTTTTGATGATGTCGTTAATGGAAGCATGCCGTGGAAACAGGCCGGCACTACGACGACTGGAGAGAGGATGCAAGCCAAACTCATAGATGGAGGCTCCACATCTGCATTTGTGACGCTCACATAATTTGAGTCCAAGACTCCGACTCGTGTGCAGTCATCATCTAAAAGGGTATCGGTAGATGAAGAGGGCACTGCGTTGAGCTAGGCTTCACTACTCAGTTGTGAAGCAGATAGTAGACAGGCGAGGCGATGCTGATCCAGAGAGAGCCTCAAATTAGAAAAAATGGCCTCGCATTTTATTTTATCCCAGCATTTTTGTTGTGATTTGTCTAGTGGGAGAGAAAGTAATACTTTTGAATCGTTATTTATGATAATATGAACCATTTAACTGAAAATTATCTTGCGATGACAGAAAGTCAGAAACGTATATTGATCGTTAACTAATCTATATCTAGAATTCTCAGAATCTGTGTGTATGTATGTGTGTTTGTGTGATGGGATGTTGTTTATGCGTTTTCACAGATTTCATCCGATTTCGATTAAATGTTTTTTGTTTGATAGATAAGTATTTAGAATTACAAACTTGAAAGGAACAAATAAAAAAAAAATGTTTTTTTTACTTTGCGCAAAAATTAAATTTTATGTCTTTAAAAAAAAAGCGTATAATCAATTTAGAGAGTTGAAATCTAACGCTAAAGATTATTAGAGTTATAAAAATATATATCATGACGGTTCATGGAAGAGGTTCCTTACTTGCAAGATTGACAACGCAAAAACAGGCCTTTTGAGGGCCACCCCCCACACCCATTCAAATAGTTAACCCCGCATTTGGGGATATTCCTCGGTTGCACCCAATTATTGTTACTAATATTAATTTTTGGGTGGGCTGACTTTTAACTTAAACTGCTTTAACTGAACGGCAAAAAATTCCAGTAATGAAACACCTCGTTGAAGAAGGGTTATACTGCTAGTAGAGGTATAAAATTATTTTAATCAAAGACTTATGTGAGAAAAATAATAAAAATAATTACATCAACTTCATACATCTGCAATACCAAATGTAAAAAAAAAAAAAAAAAAAAAGAAAAATGCATAACTCATTCTCTTGTAATATTATTAGTTTTCGAACAAATAACTTTAGAAGTGTTTAAATGCATCACTTCTCCACCCTCCAGCCAACTATTAAGAACAAACTGGGGATAGTTTTGGTGGTAACCTGTTGACGAGAAAGCAACACTAATTTTAAAGCCAGTTGATCATGGTCAAGCAATTCCATTTCATAAAAAAAAACACTTGATAAGGAAACCACATCAGTGATACCTATCTTAATCATAAAAATATGGTTTCCACAGTGGGGTATGCAGTATTAATAAAATATTATCAATTGCAGGCAATAGTTTTCAACTTTAGAAACTTTTGAATACCCCTTGTCTACAGTGTAAGGTGAACACTTGCACAATTAACACTCGAAGCTATATACTTAAAACACTAATCCCTTCGACTTTTTTTTGTTTCTAGTATAAATTTCACTTTCACTTTTACTTTCATTTTGATTTTCTTTCTTTTCAAGTTATGTATGGAATAAATTCATCTTACAATACAGAGATTTTATAGAATGTTTTAATGAAGATGAAAAAAGAAACTAAACAAAAACTAAAGTGCTGATTTATAAATATTCCCACTTTCTAACACATTTTACGTACAAGCCCAATTATATGAATATGAAAATAAGCATATGATATGACATGGGCCTACGCTAACTGCAATCAAACAATTTTTTTATTTATTTTCTGTCTTGTATGCCTAACCATTGTTATAGCATCATTATTTAAATAATTAATAAGCATAACTTAGTGCGACAAAAAGTCAAATTAGCTATATTGGAAGCAAGTAGTGTTTAGTGTATACAAATTGGGTAGATTTAATTTATACTTCAGATATAATTTAAAATGAGCCTTGAGAAAAACCCAACATAACTCAGATAATTGGAAACATCAGAGAATACTGTTCCACAAGA
The DNA here is from genome assembly GCA_963932145.1 of Acanthosepion lycidas. Classification (NCBI taxonomy): domain Eukaryota; kingdom Metazoa; phylum Mollusca; class Cephalopoda; order Sepiida; family Sepiidae; genus Acanthosepion; species Acanthosepion lycidas. The sequence continues at coordinate 26,392,468 of OZ010581.1, forward strand.
ATGAACAGAAAATATGAGATTGCCTCGCTTTGAAGTGTGTTCATCATTCATTACCTGTATGAGTAACGTTCCTACATATTTTTCGTATTGTAAGCTATTTATCGTTATGATAAACTGAATAATTTTAAACTGCCATGTTCAGTCAGAGCGCAGGCAATTGTGACTCTCCACAGCTTCCTGCTCTAAAAGAAATTTATTTTAGTCATTTGTCCTCAAGGTCTATTTTAGAAAGTGGTCCGAATGTCTTGTCACGCCTGCGATAAAACATTGAGATAGAACAACATATACCGTAATACAAATCTCAGAATCAGTTTATTCACTTTCATTGACGCTGTCGCACATCGAGAAGCTCTATATAAACACCATTATTTTCGTGACACAATATGATGCGGCGCCATGTCCTATCTGATATTTTACGAAACCGTGTTTTGTTGATTGTTGCAAAGCCTCTCCGAACGGCGTCTTTTATTCTGGTATAGTTCATGCGAAACTCTCTGTTCGTTTTTGCCAGAATACACACGATCATGTGTCCACACACTTGCAAGCAGCCTCTCTTTCAAACTGCAGGAGCTCGTGTTAGCCATCTGAAATAGAAAATTATATTATGTATGGGGTGACAAAACATTCGGACCAGCTTGTACATTAGTTTTTAAAATACGTTTTTATGCCACGTCCCTTCAAAAAGGATCATAGCTCTCCACATATCATATTTCTTTATGATCAGTGAACTGCTATGGCATCTTGGGAAAGAATGCAGTTGAATACTAACTGATGTCTTCTCCATGGTTTGGAATCCAGAGTAGTCCTTCGACAATGCAGGCTGCAACCTACGACTATAAGGCCTTATATACATTTCTATTTAACCCATAGCTGAAGAGATAAGAGATAGATTTACGTCATTTGCTCGGCTTTTATGCAAGATTCAATAGACACCATTAGCATCTAAACTTGGTTTTATCATAATCTGTTACGCTATCCATATATGCATTAATATTACAAATACAGGGTGTCCATAAAGTTCGTGTGCATTTTAAAAAATTTATAACTTTATTTGTATTTGCTATAGAAATAATCTGTAAAAAATGTTATAAATTTCAATGCACCTAGTATTAAGTATAGCTAAAATAACTAATGCGACTTCAGGCATTACTGTAAATCAGTTGGCAAATATTTTCCGTGAACTGCAAAATCGTATTACCCTTTGTATTGCTAATGATGGAGGACATGTGGAAACTTAAATAAAATTTCAATAAAACCTTAAAAAAATATAGATTTACTTCTTTCTAATCCTTTTTACAGATTATTTCTATCGCAAATACAAATAAAGTTATAAATTTTTAAAGTGCACACGAACTTTATGTGGTGCCATTTAAATATCAAACTACAGATCATCATATCATGACTAGTAGAAAACCTCATCGCGCGGACATATCAAATGAGGCTGAAGTGAATCACGAAGCTTTTAGAAGCAAATGTTTCATAACAGCTCTGACAAGCTATTTTCGCTTGTGTCTCGACTTCATGAACTTAAGCGTACCATAAGGTTGGCAAATAGGTTTCATTGTTTTATTGTTAAACTAGCTATATAAAACCGTCATTTCTACTATAACAGGTTTTTTTTCTCGCACTTCCAACCTGTGGAGCTTCTTTCTGATTTCTTGTGTCACTGAAAAATACACTCTTCAAAAATTTAAATGCAACGTCAATCGTCATCTTTTTTCTTGGGGCCTTTTTCTTTTTTGCTCTTTCCTCAATCATGCCGATTTTTAATCTGGTCATTCACTTTCACTCCCTGTAATCACCTATGTTCTAATAGTATTGGCAGCTTACTTGGGGGTGAACAGATTTAAAAAAAAAAAAAAACGTAGCTGATAATCTATGTTCTCTTTCCGCTTATATATTCCCAAAATCCGACTTGCCGGTTCTATATAATCCAGATTTATCTTAAATAAATTCATTTTGATTAGCTGGCTATATCTTTGAGATTGGGTATTATGATTACTTGCGTTTTTTTTTTTTACATTATTCGGAGGGTTATCCTCATCTTCATTGCCATATGCAGAACGTTTCGGCCGTTGTACGCTCCGGTCTTCTTCAAGTGATTGGAATTTTGAACCGAACCTTTTATTTCATCCACCGTGGTAGGGTGTTCTAGATCCACGTGCCAGGCCTCGCCCGGCTGTCTGAGTTATTTCCCTTTAATTCAACTCTCCAGATTTTTGGTTCACCACTGCTGTGGCCTGGTACTGAACTCGAAACTCTGTGGGTCGAGTCAGGATAACAGTCGGAATTATTTTAAATACAACGACACTTATAATATCAATTTTAACCCCCACCCACGCCATCTGAATTATATTTTGATAACAAAGTTTACGTTTACTGTCTTCCAGGACATTTTTTTTCTTACTGTTCATTATCGTCAACAAACCAATGACTTTCAGAAAGACATGGTCTAAAATCCTGTAGTGGAGACTTTTTGGTAACAAGATACGAAATAAGTTATAGACTCTGAAGAATAAAGGGTGAATTTCGATTTGATTTGTTTCTGTTTTATGTTTTGTTAGCATAAGATATTGATCTGTGCCGATCAATACCCGGGTTTGAACCCTCATATCATTGGTCCTTCTGTTTAAATTCAGTAGATGACTTACACTCCAAAGTACGTATAAAATTACAGAAAGATTTCTCTCAGCGTATTTGTGGACTATCCGAAAGTCAATATCTTGAAAGTAAAATAAGTTATACAAACACACCCAAGCACACACACACACACATATATTTATATATAGACAAATATATGAAACAATTTTTTTTCTTTGTTATTTTTTTCCAGAATGTCGCATATTGGTATTGATTGACTCGTAGATCAATAAAGTGCATTGATTAGTTTTCTAAGCTTAAGCGAGTGTCCATGATTTCGAAGTCTAGCCGGCGGGGCTCGGCTCGCCTTCTGGCGTAGGTCGTCTTTGGTAAAGCATTTAAAAGAGACATCAACGCTCAAATTTCTATTTGTTATCATTGCACTCAGTAACTATAAATGTGCAGGTGTGTGTGGGGATGTGCATTTGTGCATATGTAATTGTACTATATATATATATATATATATATATATATATATATATATATATATATAGGGGTATGTGTTTATATGCATAAATATAACAGAGGCACACACATATATATATGTGAGTGTGTGTATGTGTTTACATGCATTAATATAGTTGAGGCTCATATATACATATATATGTGTGTGTACGCGCGAGTATTTATTCGTGTATGCAGATATATGCAGAATATAGGAATGAAAATAAATACAAGGATATACCTCCAGATAGCTCGGATATGTGCTTATACACACACAAACACACATACATTTACAAACACACGCACGCAAATGTGTGTGTGCGCGTATGTATGTATGTATATATGTATGGGTAGATGAATATATATGCACCACCTGAGTGTATTTGCGTGTTTCTGTGTGTTGTAGTCAGCAAATCAGTTCATGGCATACACTTCAATAGACAAGAATGACTATTAAAAATATCTTCTTTATTTTTTGCTTTTCATGTTTTTGGAGTAATTGAAATTATTTATGAGATTTTATCAAAGTTTAGAATTTTACGTTTAATTCTTTAGCGCCTCAAAAGATAAAAAAATACACACAAACCCACACAACTAACAACACATATGTGCATATATATATAAATATATATATATATATATATATATATATATATATATATTGTGTATTGCGTAATTATATGCCTATAATTGATAACTGTAGCGATCGGTTTATACCAACAGCTTTCCATACTTAATACTTCTCGATTTCATTCTCGCGAGGTCATGTGTGACGTCACGATCTACGGTGCGATTTTCGCTTCCGCGTTCCATATACACGAGTTTGTCGTTACATTGTAATTTTTCATGCAACAAAAACAGACTATCACTGTTGTTTCGTTCTTTGAAATGGCTTATGTAAGCCGAGTGCTTAGATTGGATTTAAACATGTATCAATATGGTGATTTCCTTTCGTCTTTCAATGATAATGTTATTAAGCTTATCTGAAAATATGAAAGAAACTTACTTAAAATAAATAGACACAACTTGCCTATATTATTTAATGAAACATGCACCAATACATACATACACACATATATATATATATATATATATATATATATATATATATATATATATATATGAATGATTAATACCTCACTTTTAAAAATTCTAATCCATCATACATAAAATAGGAACTTACATTTCAATCAACTTGTAAGTATATGTATGTGTGTGTGTCGAAAAAAGGTAAATCCTCTCACATAATCAATCCATTTGAGTTTTCCCGTTGAAAACTAATTCATTACTATTCATATTGAAAATATTAATTAAATGAAAATACCAGAATTTTTTTTTCTCCATAACTCTTCTGAAGTTTTTATAAAGGTGTAATATGTTAGATTCATAAACGTTTCTTATTTGTTGTTTTTTTATCTTATACGATCAAATATATATATATATATATATATATATATATATGAAGAATTCGTGGACTTTTTTCTATATACTCGTATAGAATTAACATTTGAATTAATAAAAATAAGTGGAAAAATAACCCACGATCTCTCTCTCTCTCGCTCTCTCTCTCTCTCTCTCTCTCTCTCTCTCTCTCTCTATATATATATATATATATATATATATATATATATATATATATATATATATATGTAAACAAATATATGGATATAAATTCGACAGTATGAAGAAAAATATACGGAAAAAAACAGACAAAAATCCTAATATGCAATTATGCTGTTTTAATGTTAATATAATGTCAACGTCGGATGTTTCGGTCTAATAGACCATCTTCAGGACATATTCATAAAATATAATTAACATTATCAATTTCTCATGTATTTGTCATGCTGAATTGATAATGTTAATTATATTTTATGAATATGTCTTGAAGATGGTTTCTTAGACCGAAACGTCCGACGTTGACATTATATTAACATTAAAACAGCATAATTGCATATAAGGATTTTTGTTTGTTTTTTCCGTATATTTTTCTTCATGTATATATATATATATATATATATATATATATATATATATATATATATATATATATATATACTAATATCTCATTTTAACAGATTTATTTACCGAAATTGCACAAAAATATCTTGAAATGCTAAAGAGTAAGTTTATTCACTATAAATCCGATTGACAAGCACTGCCTCCAGACGACTTTGGAACCTCCTGCTACTATACTGAGCGGTTTCTTTGTTTCAGTTGATGAACGCTGCCATAATGCTTGTCTTCAGTTCATCTTTGGTGTTACAAGGAGTTCTGTTTGTCTGTTTTTCAAAAGCACTCCACACATAATAATTTCTGAGTTAGGTGGCCAGATATAAGGGGTGACAGTCATGAGTGGTTTCTCCTGCTTTTATGGCATGGTGCATAGTCATGTTCCCAGACATTGGGTCTTCCAACAGCCATACTTTTGATCTAGAGCAGCAGTACCTCCTCAAGGCACTTGATGTAGGCCTCCGTGTTAAGTCTGAGACCCTGTGGGGAGACGAATAGAGGCAGAACCTGGCTATCATTAGTAATCACTCTAAATACTTTTGAAAGCACTATTGGCTTTCCAAAACATCTGTATTGTCCTCAGATTGACACCGAAGCATTCTGACATTTTCTTATTGGAGATTCGGGTGTAAATGCCAAGCAGTACAGTATTCTGGCGGAGTGAGGTAAGTCATAGTAGTGTTTTTCTCAAAAACGGTGCCCAACTGACCCTACTCTCGTGTGCAGTCGAGAAAATAAAGAAGAAACAACACACATGCGCGAAATTGAATATATATATATATATATATATAGTAGTGGTATAATAAGCCTTATTTTATTTTTATTAGTAAGCTCGTTCAAGTTTCTACACACTAAAAATGAAGATGGAAATAATGTTGGATTACAAAATCCTTTTCAAATACTCATGTATATATATATATATATATAGATAGATAGATAGATAGATAGATAGATAGATAGATAGATATATGTGTGTATGCGCACGCACGCTCGGGGTCGGAAATATTTCTGAGATTTATATCAAACAGGTATATATATATATATATATATATATATATATATATATATACTTACATTTTTCTGTCTTTGCCTCTTAACATAAATATATATACGCTCACATAGAGTCTTATACATATATATATATATATATATATATATATATATATATATATATATATATATATATATATTATGTTACGCTAGGAAAATGGTTTCTAGCCACTAATATGCGCACAGTTTTTTCGTGCTTTCTGCATATATATATATATATATATATATATATATATATATATATATATATCTTGGAAAATCGAAGGTCTACGTATAACCGAGTCTCTAGATACGCTTTTGGAATCTTGTAATATTTTTACATTTGATTCTAACGGCCATTTTGTATATTGATACATTCTTTTGCCCGAATTGGATTCTGGGTAAATGAGATCATCCGCTCTGCCTCGAGCGTAACATCGACGCTGTCTACTTCCTCTGTACGAAAACTTTATCACTTTTCTCCTGTCATCTTTTTTCTCTCTCTACCTCTGTCTCTCTCGCTTTCCCTTTCAAGAGACGCTACGCGTCGCTACGCCTGTGTGCGACTCTAAGTATGTGGATAGTTTTCTTTTCATAGTGCAAAATCATACTTACCTTCTATATTTCCGGTTTTACCCAGAAGGCCCTGCAGATACGATGCTGCTATCACAACACTTTGTAACAGACAAACAGTTTTATATTACACAAGTTATAATATAAAAAGAAAAGTTTTCTAAGTTATGTAAAAAGCCTTAAACTTAAAGTACTTTCAAATGTACATTTTCTTTTTCAATTCTACATGAATGCTGTATAGTTATGCAATAGTTTATTTTCATTTTGACATTTTTCTTCGTCTTTTTTTTTTCTATCTTTGGATATAGATTCTCATGTAAAAGCTTAGCTGAATCACATGTTGCCCGCCACCGTAAAATCGTTGGATGTGTCCTTGTGTTTGTTATTGAAGTAAAATGCTGTAATCCAGTAGCAAATCAGAGTTAGTATCACAGTTGCGCGTTCTGAACGTTTCTTTAAACTTACACAAAATAAAATTTAAAACAACGGTTCAAATAAATTCTACAGTTGGACAAACCTAGTAAACAACGAGGAAGAAAATGGCTGCACTAAGAACATAATGATGAAGGAGAGCTTGGAAAATATAAACCTCTCGAGGCATACTGAAAACAAGAGAGATAGGCTGGTTTGTGTGAATGGATGCTGGTTACCGTGGAGCTTAGGGAGAGGAGAAAAACTGCTTAGATTCACACGAGATAAAAAGTTGATGAGAGCCATGATCGCCTATGTAATGAAAGGATGACATATACAAAAGAAGTTCAAATAAATTATTCTGTTTGGCTATTGCTGCAATTATAATCGATTCCACCATATATATATATATATATATATATATATATATATATATATATATATATATATATATACTACTAGGGATTTAAGTATATTCACCGTCAGTTTGTTTCATGCTTGAACGGAATCTTCAAAGAAAGTGCGTTATATGTTGACTTGACTATACATATATATATATATATATATATATATATATATATATATATATGTGTGTGTGTGTGTGTGTATATATATATATATATATATATATATATATATATAGGCTGGCCAATGGTGTATTATGGATAGTGCGGTCTATTGTATTATCCTTACGCCATTGGTTAGCCGTGGACAGCCTACCCAATGAACGAAAAATCAAGCCAAAAAGAAACTATATATATATATATATATATATATATATATAATGTATTAGAGAAGTAGATCATTATCCCAAAAATATATTTTAAATATATCACACAACTATTGTCTATTATAATTGATCATGAGCCGCTCTAAGCTAAAACACCTCTTGAGACATTCGTTGTTTGTCATATTTAATAATAATAATATATATATATATATATATGTGTGTGTGTGTGTGTGTGTGTATGTATATGTATGTTTGTATAAACATATATTGTTAACTATAACAGACAAAGAATGTATGTTATATCTAATCATGAGCCGTTGTAAATTTCAAATGTTTGCTTCAATTTCGCGAGAAAAGTAAGACAAAAACAGTACAACATTAGGACATTGTTTATTAATTTTGTCCTTGACCTAAGCTTTCGGCTCACGTGAGCCATCTTCAGAGGGGTTATACGGACATTTAAACAATGTTATTTATCATCGAAGATAATATTTTGTTATGCTGACATAGAAGCTTGCTATACGACAATAACAATCGCGGAATAGCAGATGCAGTTCGTAACTTCAAGATGTGGTTCCATGACGTCATACCAAAGGGTGGGGCCGAAATATTAACAACAGAACAGAGGAATTAATAGATTTTATTTTTAATCGAACATTATTTCTACTTACTCTAAATGTTATGTTTAGTGGATACACATGTTTGTATAGACGCCCATTATATTTTATTTTAAACCTTACTCGGTTCTCAAGCTCATTCATTGTGGTGTAAAAACAAACCGTTTGATGCTAGTTTTCTATACATAGTGTGACGGGAGTAAGAACACGGTTGGTGGGCCTATTCTCTTCATTAAAATTTCGCTCAGGCCGGTAGGCGTAATTTAAAAAAATAAAATAAATAAATAAAACGTCTACTCAAGTATCTATAGCCACTACATATAACGTTTATAGAAATAAGAAACAAAAAATATTCAAAATAATTTTTTCAGTCAGTCCTTCTGTCCGGCAGTGAATGCTGGGCAATCTTGAACAAGAGACATGAAGCAAGAGAAATGTTGATTCTACGGGTGGATATTGAGTATAAAATGGACTGAACATGTGAGCAATGATGAAGTTTTACAGAAAATTGAAACAAAAATGACACTTATATTTAACAGCAGTAAGAGACAGTTGAAAATTTTAGAGCAGAAAATGAAGAAAGAGGGCTTGGAAAATTTGATACTCACAGGACGGATTAAATGCAAGAGGGACAGAGATAAGCAACTCATCTCCTACGCACTGAGTTTGGGTAAGTGAATGGCAGATCAGGTTTTAGGAGAGATAACAAAAAGTCACAATTTATTAAAAGTTAAAAGGGACAGGGAATTGTGGAGAGTCATTATCCGCAATGTTCGGCACATAGAAAAAGCATAGAACCCTTAAAAATTGTTCTAGTTTTAAAAGTCTTTGCCCAATAAGCGGGCAATTGTACGAATACTAATACTTTATATATCCGTTTCACATAATAATTCCACATCTACCCGACGTGTACTTAGTTTGACATATAATCAGCAACATACGTAGATGGTCTCTTTTACTCACTCACTCTTTTTAGCGCGATGTTTGAACCCTTTTACACTTTAACCTCATCAGGTTACTTGATTTTTGTAGCGTGTCCTTTGATCACACTGACCAAGGTGCTTTTTTGCTGACGCCACCTTAGTGAATATATTACGTTATATGGTCCTTCCTATCACTGTTTTTTTTTTTTAATATGTGATCAAAGGTGCCGCATTCTTTTTTGATTCTATAACAAATGCTAGTGATGCGTTAATCTATTTTTCTCTTAACGATTATTAATAATCCAATGGCAAATTGAGAACTTCAAACCACTTAACTGTTTGTCCAATCCTCTTTCACAAAGCTCGAGTTAGAAATTATTGTCTGAGTAAATAGCAAACGATTTTTCTTGTTCGTGTCTGCAAACGCGGCGAGATTAGGCGGAAAAATTTAGTGCCTACGCTTTTTATGTCACTTAAAGTGATGTAGACAAGAAAAACAGGAAACGAAGTGGCTCAGTGCATTATGTTCGAATAGAATTTTTATTACTAAACGTACCTCCGTTAAAGATTATTTATTTCTATTACTGTACGTCACATTCATGGTGACACCTGAATTATTCTGTCAAGAAAATAAATTCCCGATTCGTCTATATTTTCTTATTCATTTAATGCTATTTTCATAATTCTTTATTTTGTTTTTGTGTTTCCATGTTTCCAACTATTGTCCGTTAGTTTTCACATTTTTTTCTTACTTTCAGGTAAGCGAAGTCTTCCACCTGATTGGTCAATAATTGCGCATGCGTTATGCTACTTTCCTTCCTAAGGTGAGTTGGTGGAAATTTTATTAATATCTATTTTTCCATCCGCTTAAATTTGTACGTTACGTTGTAAAATAATTGTACATGTCCACGGAAAATAAACGTAGAATAAGATCATCTATCATATTTTATTTACGTGTTGTATATGGTGAAATAGAATAATGGAACAGAGTTCTCTAGGAGAAAGACTAATTCGTAATATAAACCATGGAGAAGACATCAGGAAATTAGTACACTATCTTCCACCAACAAGACTTGTCAATTCGCAGATAACAAAGAAAACAATATATGGGGAGTCATGATCACCTATCTCAATTTAAGAAAAAAATGTCATGACTAAAGACAGATACGTCATGGGTGATGTCACTTCAGGTATAATAATAAAAAAAAACACACACACATAATAAAAAAAAAGGAGTGGTTGGTATGCGCATGATAGGAAAGTTATCTTCTTTTTGCATGATCCAGAATAAAAACATTATAAAGAAAGAAACATTCTAACGATGGCATATTTTTTCACTTTGAATCTTAAAAATAAATGTCTGGAGATTGTCGAATGCTTTGTTTTCGAACTTTAAAGAAAATGACGTTTTCACGAAGAAGTAGAATTCTTTCTTTAATACGTATGAACAAAGGCCAAAGACAAAGACTGTTTGCATTATGTCATTAACCTCTGCTGTTTACGTCAAATCAAAAGTGTGTAACGCAAAACACAGACGCAAAATCACTGACATTTAAAAATTGAAAGATAAACAAAAAATTACGATTCCAATAAGTGTTTCGATCCTTAACTTTTATGGCATAATATCTTGTTAATGGTTAAACGAATTAACGAAAGCGCTCGATCAAAAACATTGGGGCATTTCTTACAAATATTAACAACAAAAGGGTAAACAAAAATGCCCTTCTCTGTAGCATTTGATCACATGTATTAATTATATTTTTGTATATTCAGCAGAGAGATAAAAGTTCAGGTTAAATCGGCAAGTATAGATTTAATTATATAAACGAACACATATACAAAAGACAATATACAATTCTGCAATTGTACATATATATATATATATATATATGTGTGTGTGTGTGTGTGCTTGTTTGTTGGTGGTAGTCGTCTGGTAACCGAGAAACACTAGTTGCAGTTTATTTATTATTTTCGTTTCGAAATGTTTCTAGGACACAATGAATCCTTATTTGATTGGCAGAGCCCAAGGAAATATTTCTGATGACTTCAAAGTCATCAGAAAGATTTTCTGTACGATTGTCGATGGAACATTTAAAATTACCTGCCGCATTGTTGTAGGTAAAAAATTGCTGGCAAATTATTCTCTCCATAGCCACTTTTTCACTGTTTTCACAAGAAAAGCTTGTTTTTTTTCCAAGTCTCTTTTACAACACTTTTCTTATAGGTTTTCTTCGGTTTAAATCTGGCCCGTGTTCAAATAACCTGTTCATCATAGAAAGATTAATTGTCTGCTAGTTCCTCATACAGACGAACTATATGCCCTGACCATCAAAAGAGAATAGCCACAACCTTCTTCTAACACACACCCATACACACACACAACATATATATATATATATATATATATATATATATATATATATATATATATAAAAGTGAACATTGAAGTAAACACAGAGGCAATCAGGTAACCGATTGTGTCTAGCATGAAACAGCCTGTCGCCTCTGAGCGTTGACTTCAATGTTCACTTTTATATTTATATTTACATACGCTCTATCTCTGATATTGAGCACTTTATCTCATAAATATAGCACACCTTAAAAACTATATTTCTTCATATATATATATATATATATATATATATATAAGTATGTATGTATGTATGTATATATATATGATTAATGCTTAGCGGTTCGCATTGAGGAATCAGAGAGCAGAGTTAAAATTCCAACAGAATCTGTTACATTAACTTAATTACTAATACCCTTGGGAAAGGTAAAAATCCTTCACTTCTCCCCCTGCTATAGGTAAATAGCAAGACAGACTGTGTTATATAGCCATGGATGGCAATCGGTCTAGGAGAAGGACAACCTTGAATTCAAAACCTGCGGAGAGTCGTTTGAGGGCCTTGTAGTACATGATGCATAAGGTCTCTGTATTCGGCTCTTCAATAAGTGTGGTTGGTGCTGCACAAAGCCTTCAACACTATAATCAAATCATATGTGCTGGCTGTCGATTCGCATTAAGGACATTACTCATGCTTAAACACAACTGTAAGGACATGTTAATTCCACGTAATAACCCCTAGAATAATCTTACCTTACTGGTACCGACCTCCCAATAAACAGAATAATATACTAGACATAATGCACCAATTACCAGCATCTAGAAAGAGTTGAGCCAAAACCCAACACACGTGGCCTGACGATTGCGTTTAAGCATGAAACAGACAGTCACCACAGGGCGTTGACCACAGTGCACACTTTTACATATACACACTCTGATATTGAATAATTTAACCCATAGATATAGTTTTAAAACTATATATATATATATGCGTCGTGGGTAAGACGATAAACTACATCCAACAGCAAGGCCTCTGATCAGGAGGTTCTGAGGAGCGTGGAACCACCTCTTAATTGGTGGTGTTCTCAGGTTCACCTTGACCCGGAGTGGTAGCACCTTTAGAGTCACAGCTATGGGCAAATAGTTGACCCCACAACCTGACTCAAAACACTATATGAAAGTGTAAAAATAGCTTTTAATACCAGAAATATTTTGTAAGAAAAATTATTATAAGCAATACATTTTTATCAGAATAGATTTAAAAAAAAAAATGATTACAACAATAAAAATTATCAGCATTATGTAATATACTGAAGTTGATTGCCGTAAACAAAAACAAATATATATATATATATATATATATATATATATATATATATATATATATATACAAGTACAGGATTGGTGTACACGGAATAATTTCCAATAACCAACAATTGCTCTTCTTAAAAGAGTGCTCAATACAAAGTAGAGTAAATATAAATATTTATTCGAAAATTATAACATAAATATATTATAAAATCACTACAAAAATAGCCATTTTGTTTCAATTGAAACAAAATGGCTATTTTTGTAGTGATTTTATAATATATTTATGTTATAATTTTCGAATAAATAATTATATATATATATATATATATATATATATGTGTGTGTCTGTGTGTGTGTGTGTGTATGTATGTATGTATGCATGCTCTGTGTATCAGATATAAATGACGTAAAAAATATATTCAAGTTATGCGCATTAAAACTTTTCATATTTTTTTTTATCTTCTTGGTGAGTCGATTTCCATAAAATAGTGTTGAAGGACAAGCCTCCTTTGTCGTTTTACCGAGCTATTGATTGGCTTCAGTCATTATCTAGAAAGAAGAAAAAAGTCTGTTTTGTAAATTTGTTTTAAAAGAATATTAAATTAATAAATGCATGATGGCTGTCTGTTCGATTTCGAGCATGGCCGCTGTCTGAAATTAAATGAATCATTGGCTCTTCCTGAATTCTCAAATGGCTTCCACGACCTGCATTCGTTTTGGCAGTAAATCGGTTAATGAAACTGATAGGCGAGCCTAGTCAGTACCTTGATGGGTGAACTCTTGGTAATACCAGGTGCTGTAAGCTTGGATATGCGGGTGGTGTAATGGATAATGACGCGAAATTCTTAATCAGAAGATAGTTCCAATCCGCGTTAGGTTCGTTATATTTTCTTATGTGCAAATACCCTTGGGAAGGGTATGAATCCACATCTTCTCCCCCACCCACCAGCACTGAGTTAATTAGCAAGACGGGTATGAATAAATCATTATTATCTCCTAAAAAACATTCTTAAACTGTAAAAATATTTTCTGGCTTTAAATAACCTGATTTGCTATTGTTTCTTTTATTTTACGGCATAATGGGTTATTTAATGGCGACAAAATTTTTAATGCTGCTAATATTCATTTCCCCAAAATGTATTTCTGGTAATATTTTTTTTCCTTTAAAAATCTATTGCTGGCAATATTTCTTTTTTCAAAAATTTATTGCTGGCAATATTTTTTTACAAATTATTTCTGGTATTAAAACGTATTTTTACACTTTGTGTTTTGACCCCAGTTTGGGGCTTAACTATTCGCCCATAGTTGGGACCCCTAACAAATGACACCACCCCGGCTCAGAGTAAACATGGGAATACTAGCAATTAAGAGGTGATTTCATGCTTCTCAAAACCTCCTGATCGGGCGTATTTTATCGTCTTACCCAGGACGCGGAAGTAGTTTATCTTCATACCCAGAAAGCAAACAACTTGCAAAGGCTTTATAAGGAGTATTAAACGAATCAATAAAACAGAAAAATCCGCCATTATTCTTGTATACAGTTTGTCATAGAATGTTTCTGTTGTGAAATAAAAGAATAATTTTCATGCTAGCATAGAATTTGTTATTAAATAGATACACAGACCAAGAAAATGGATTTTTATTTATCCTGCAGATATTTTATCACTGTAAACGTTAGTATTAGTGGATACTTGTATTTGAGTAGACGTTCCGTTTATCTATTAAACTCTATATTAATTTATTTTTATCTACCGTCCTGAAAGTTTAAGAAATCAGGGAACCACTGTTTAATTCGATGCGCCTTATAGACTTGAATTTCGTTCTTTCAAGTGAAAGTTTTTTTTTTTTATATCTGTTTAATAAATAAATGAAGTTGTAGAGGGCCGTGTCTGTTTGTGTGTTGTTGTAGAATATTAAAAGGTTCAACTACAAGAAAATGTCGGACTCAATTTTAGTCCAACCGAAGATGAAAAGAAAACAAACAAGACCGATATATATATATATATATATAGGATTTACCTCACCTTTACTCGAGTTCAGATGCGTCACGAGGCCTGAAGGAAAGAGAACGAGGTGAAGAGTCTCCCAGTATTTATAGTATAGAGGGAGTGACCCCTAGTGAACAATAAAGGATTTAAAGATGAGCTAACTCCGACAAAGTGTCTACTCCAACATGAATATCCACTAAAAATAACGTTTAAAGTGAAAAAAAAACTTTTCAGGTATTAATAAAAATCCATTCTTAAAATTGTCTTTGTTTACGTTTTCTTACGAAACTGTTTTTGTGTTTAAATATGGAAGATGCTAAGTGACATATTTGAATATCTAATAAACGAAAGTGAGTAAATAATGTTGAAGTAAGTTAATTTCTCTTTTCATAATTGTGTCAATCTTTAGATAAAATTGAGGTTGAATTTATTTAATTAATTGCTGTTCATACGATCCTTTTGTGTTCCTCTTATATATACGTTTTTTTTTTAATTTCTACATGTTTCCAATTATCTGTTTATATCTCTCAGATGAGGTATTATGCTTATTTATCTTATTAAAATTATTGGCATATTCACAACGTTTACACATGGCCCAGTGAATAATAATGTTGGTTAGATCCAGTGACTAGACCCAAATAGTTGTGGGTTCAGTACCAGCCCACAGCAATGGTGAACAAAAACTTGGAGAATTGAGTTAAAGCGAAATAACTCCGGAAGAGGCATGTCACGTCGAACTAGAACAATCTACCCCGGTGTACGAAATAAAGTGTTTCATTCGAAATTCCAATCACCTGAACAAGGCTGGAGATCACAACGGCCGAATCGTTGTGAATATGGCAATGATGATGATAACAGTCTGAATATTTTAAATAATGTAAATAAATTTTCCAATGTATTGTGAAGAGCAGTTATGACAGATTATTTCATAATTATTATAGAGATGGGTATTTTTTGTTTCTGATCATATATATATATATATATATATATATATATATATATATATATATATATATATAGTATAGCTGGCCACTAGTATTCGAGCATACCTGTCTAGTCGGGTGGCTTGCCAATCCCTATTGCAGACGCTTTCTCAGGCGCATTTCGTGTTTATTCAACACCCACAGAGCCCACCTGTGGTTTGTACTGTAACTATGCTAAGCAGACCTTAGTTATAGTTTCTGGGAAAGACCATGTTATCTAGCCTGATCAACAATTTGAACAAAGCCAACACGCTCAAGTCATAGGGCCACGA
Source organism: Acanthosepion lycidas (assembly GCA_963932145.1). Lineage (NCBI taxonomy): Eukaryota > Metazoa > Mollusca > Cephalopoda > Sepiida > Sepiidae > Acanthosepion > Acanthosepion lycidas. Next base: position 26,408,749 of record OZ010581.1, read on the forward strand.
TGAGTTGTCACTTTGAGCTAGCACAGCTATAGACTGCTCCCAAAGGGTTCCATATATCCAGTTTCACTTACAAGGATTGGGTCAATTAGTGATATGGTTTTCAGGCATTTTCCATAGATGCCGCACGCTGGGATCGACCTCGATCCATTACGATAACTTCAGAAAGTCTCCTTACTGACAAAT
>OZ010581.1:26413931-26446431 GCA_963932145.1 Acanthosepion lycidas
AGGTGAAACTGGAAAAAACGGCAGTTAAGATGTTGTTCCACGCTATTGAAAAGCTCAATTCTACCAATCAAATGCCTTGCTGTCGGGATGTAGTTAATTGTAGGGCTATTGGATTGAGTAAACATCAGTAAAGATAAGATTTTTTACTGGCATTCTATTATTCTTTTTTCCACTCTCTCTCTCTCTCTCTCTCTTATATATATATATATATATATATATATATATATATATATATATATATATATATATATATATATATCTCCTTCCACTTGCCTGAGGAGATCTTACTGTTGAAACCCGAGTTGCGAAGTTGGTTGACGTTTTAGCCTTTGCTGAAATATCTACATATTCGATTTTGATTTTTGTATTGAGCACTTTTTTGTTTGTCTGTACCTTTTAGGCGCGACTCTTTTCAGTCTTCCTTTTACATTTCTATCCCTATATATATATATATATATATATATATATATATATATATATATATACATAAAATTTTGTGATTTTAATTGAATTTTATTGTTCTGATTTATTTCTATTCTCTTTAACATTTTTTTTTTCGTGAACGTGAAATCTGAAAAATCAAAGTATATTTCTCTCTGCTTGCTTTTGTACAGGGAATATTTTTCACTTTCAAGTTTACACATTTCCAGTTTTGTTTGTTTGTTTAACTGTTGCATATTGTTTTCTTTTCTTTCTTTTTTTTATTTGCTCTTTTTGTTATCGTCCTACCAAACATAAATGATTACCAGAACACATTTACTGGACACAATGACGTGACATCCTTTAATCAAACGTTTTCACCTTTGGGTTACTATTTAACTTATTTTTGCATCTTTTCTTTACTTTAAGAGACATTTTTAGCCAGATTCATTCTCTTTTTCTTTTCTTTTTTCTTTTTTTTTTTTTTCAAATTCCATTAATTTACTTTTTCCAACTGTCTAATTATTTTCTTTTTATATTTAACCCACTGCTACTTTTATTGTCCCTTTAAAAGCTTTTCTTTTTACTTTTGGGGTTTTCCTGACTATCACAGTTTTGAGGGGGGTATTTTTTCGAATATCTTTTTAAATTCCTTGTCTTCAGCCTTTCTTTTCTTCAAATAAAAACATTTTGGCTTTCGTCTTCTCAACTTATATTTTTTCCCTCAGATTATATATATATATATATATATATATATATATATATATATATATATATATATATATATTGAACTCTTTTTTTTCTTTTCTATTCCTATGCTTCTCTGGTAAATTTTTCATCTCCTCTCTTCGATACTTTTTCTATTTTTCTCGCCTGTTCTTCGCTCTCTTTCATTTCTTGCAATTTTTCTTTACTTTTTTCTATTCTTTTTCGCTGCTTTTATTCTCTGTTTCGGTTGCAAAAGCGGATTTAATCCACTGAGAACGCATGATCAGACCTCGTGCGCATGCACAGGTCACTGATTACACTCAGCATCAAAAGAAGAAAAAAAATTCAGAAAAAGATTTAAAAACAAAAAAATACAACAACAAAAACAAAGAAAAAATAGAAGCAACCTCGGGCACCCTTCTGCTGCTAAGCACAAAGAACCAAACGTACAGCAAAAATAAACCAAGAAAATAAATCAGAAAATAGTTCGTCGATGTTGAATGACTAATTACTCGTTTCTGGGCAGGTAGCAATTACATAGAGTCATGCCTCGTCAGCCTTCTTCCATCACTGCCATGACAATGATGGAGATAAATCCATCACACACAGCCGGTCAACTCGGATTTCTTGATCGCCATCTTTACTTTTCCTGCACCTTTTTATTTATTTAGTTAGTTTAAACTTTCTCTTTTGGAACGAACAAAAATTTCCATTTTTATTATAACTGTAGCTTGATCATTTAAAGTTTGTCGGCTTTTTATATTCAATTCTCTCTTAAACTATTTCATGGAGGTTTATTTTGAATAAATAAAAGGAGATAAGATTCTGTATTCGAATAATCACACTAACAAAACAACATTTAAAATCTTCTCACCATAAAGACCGATCTTCCGAAATATAAAGGTCAATTTTTTTTTCCTTTTATTAAACGAGGCGATAAACGTATACAAAACGATTAAAATATATATAATAGTCATATTTATGAATACAGAAGTCAATGTTTGATGTTGTAAAAAACAAGCTTCGACATTTCTAAATATTTAAAAGAATAATGCTGAGATACTTTACATTGGTTTATTTTTTTTACTGCTCTATCCTTTGTTATTCGTCGCTTTGCCCCTAAAGTGGCAGTCTGATTAATTGATTAACTTCTGTCAGTAAATTTTCTGAAGTGTTATTAGGTTGGTGAAAAAATAATGTCGGTTTTTGACGTTAAAAAATACGTCAAAAACCGACATTATTTTTACACCATCCTGATATTATGATTATTCAAAAATGTTTCAGCCGATCCTCTCAGCGAGCTTCTTCACATGAAACATCTGGGGTTTGGCAGTATTATTTTGAAGGTTGTTTTATCATTTGATTTTGTGCATCTTTTAATCGAAGCATTTAGAACGAATTTTGCCCCGCCTTTCCTCGATGTAAAAATGCAGTAAAAAGAAAACAAAATTTTTCCTCTTAATAATGGTCTATGCACACATGAACTGTTTTAAACAGAAAAAAATAAATGAAACACTTGCGATCAACTTAAACGCTTATGAAGAAAAAAAAAAGGGGACTCGCGTGCAGGAAATCATTCTCACTCCAAACAGAAGGGCTTCAGCAGTTTTATGGCTATGAAGTTTTTTGTGCTAAATGCAGGCACATTATAGAAGAATCATACTGGTGACGAAATAATGTATTTTCCGGCTTACAAGACGCTGCGGCTTGGAAGACGAGCTCTAATATTAGAAAGAAATTTCTAAGAAAAAAGTCTCATACGACCACACATTCACCATGCGTCCCTCACATATTGGCGCCACATATTTTTTTACATTAATCACTCTTCCGATTTTGTTCGTATACCAATGACATACTATTCAAGATCAGAAAGGCTCCCGCCGCTGCTAGTAAGCAGAGCATGTTTAAGATTGTGGCTCGGCTCCAGGAAGGTTTATAATCTTGGAAATACTTGTAACATCTAAGTACTGAGGTTACATCATATAAAAGGATGAACTATAGGTAGCTAACGTTTTATTGTAATGACTGAACATACAAATCCACGTCCCTATCATTCAAGCCACTTAGGTGACCGTCCAAGCTTACTTGAACATGGGCGTTGACTTGCATTCGCCTTGGAAGACGCACACGTATTTTTCAGGGTATTTTTAGGAAAGAAATACGTCTTGTAAGCCGCAAAATACGGTATCAAGTAATAAAACATGCTTGCCGCCATAAATTTCGATATAATTTTAATTACCATTCAACCAAATAATCGTACCGTGGAGAAAATTATTTGTAAAATAATAAACATATCATGTCCTGGGAGTATTATATTTTCCAAGCCCTCCTTCCTTATTTGCCTCAGAAATTTCAACTGCTTGTACCTGATGTTACGAATGAATTTCATTTTTCTTTACATTTTCTCAAAATCCTCGTCGTTGCTCACATGTTGGGTCCATGGTATCCTCACCATCTTTCTGTAGAACCACATTTCTATCAGTTCAAGTCTCTTCTTCGCTTTTGAGGAGATTGCCCAACACTCGCTGTCATACAGGAGGATAAATATCACGTAACAGTTCAATACTCTTATCTTGTTTCTAACGAAATTTCCTGTTTCTTAATACACTGCTTAGCTTTTGAAAGGCATTTATGGCCATCGCAATACTTCTTTGCACCTTCCGTTAGAAAACTTCCCAGATATAGTGAGCTATCATTCTTGTGTTGTTTAGTTTCTTATTACACGGTTATTATAAAACTTCAAAGTTATAGTCTTTTTTTAATTAATTTCCTCTGACATATCGACATAGAAAAACTGGTCTTCTATTTATTGTATTGCAACCAATGACAATGATATCTTCCTGCCATGACTTCCAGCAAAAACCCACAGACAATGTTATCCATATGCTATCATTCGCCTAATACTGTTTTCACAACGTCAACCACAACACAACATATTCGCCAAGAGTAGTAGTAGTTCTTGTTGCTATTGTTATACCATTGGAGGTCGTGTTGTTGTCGATGGGGTGTCTCTTTCTTTTGAATTAGCTTTGTCACAAGGCCGACGATGTATCTCTTTGTAGGCGGAGCGTATTCAGATTCTCGGAGGAAAAAATATCGATGAATTCTTTAACACAATAAGTTTGTTCACTTACCTACAAGTTCTGTTGGCACGGGTTGACGAGAGGTTTCGTTTGAAATTAAAATTACAGAAAAATATCGGCTTTGGTCAACCACAAAGAAAGTATCTCTTCCCCACCCCTGGTTAACGATACTAGAAAATGTGTGTCGAATGCCATTCTACTGTATTGAAATATATACTCGTGCACGGTTCTTGTTCATTCACTGTGTGGTAGCTTGTGTCTGAAATAAATAATGTATAGATAGTAGTACATACCGAATTCTTTATCCTAGCTTGGAAATCAGTCTAGGAGATGAATTTGAATTCAAAACCTGAGGAGTACTGTTCTAAAAACGAACTTTGTGGTAAATTGTGCACCATCTTGGAAAAAAAAACCTATTTATAAGAAACACCCTTACTTCCTTGTCTATTTTTTACTTCAAATGTATCCAAGTTGTCGCGGAGTTCAGAGCGGCATTAGATCTTTACGGTTATTCCAACTTAATTTCAATAAAAAAAAATAATGATAAAAAAAACGTATGTATCTTTTTCCCTCAGTTTCTTCTTTAAATAATTTTATAATTTTAAACTTAATATTGATTAAATTTAAAATTTAAAATTGGTAATTTTGAATTTTGAATTGTATAGTATAATTTAATATTAATTAGTTAGAAAGAATTCTATTTTAGTCTAACCCTAATATTAAAGCATTAAATAATTTATTATAACCAAAGTTCGTTATCAATTTTTTTGAATTCTCATATACTTGTATTTTGATTGGTCATTCCCGCTTACGTAACAGCGATTCCACCTGTGAGCAATGTTTAACTGATTTGAACCTTTTAAAACCCTTTATTCTACATTCAACACCATCACTTGATAAGACACCAGAAGTGTTGAAACAAAATGGCTATTTTTGTACTGATATTATAACTTTTTTATAAGTTTCGAATATATATATATATATATAATAAAATAAAGAACAAGTAGGAAATGTATCTCACTCTAAAATGTTTCATTTTATTAAAGTTTCGTCGGAGATCGAGATATAAATGAAAACGCAAAGAGTCAGAGTATTGAGAAGGTAAGATTTTGGGGTTATTTCTTATTGGTCAGATACGTGTCACGTGTATACACGCAATAGATAATATGTAAAAATATGTTCGAGGAACATTTTGGAAGTTAAAGCTTGTAATAGTTACAGAGTGTATATGTAAATAAACGCTTGTGTGTCTATATGTATGTTGATCTGTAACTGTTATGGGACCTTACCTATAATAACATAATGGACTATTCCATACGTAATAAATAATGTGCCTCAAGAGGAAGCAGACAGTTGCGTCTGAAATCTGGAGTTCTGTCTGAAGTCTGGAGTGAAGTCCGTCAGGAGTCAGTCAGTCGAGTCAGAAGCAGTCCGAAACAGAGTCGCGTTCAGACAATTACTACTAAACCTGATTGTTCGTACTAACACTTTTCTACCTCCCTGTATATATTCCTGTTTGTAATATATCTGTGTTATTCCATGACCGTGTTCGAGTTCTTCTTTATTGGTTCTACCTTGGATTATCACCGTGGTACAAGGAACCGGACCATAACAGTGGCGACGATCGATTCGAACTCATTGGGTGAAAGAAAAAAAAATTTGTTCGCCACAGCATAACAGTGGCGACGAGGAAACCAACTCTCTACGCTGTTTCATGCTGGACGCAATCGTCAGGCCGCCTTCACACTTCAGCTATGGGTAAAAAGAAGGGCAGACTGGGTTCTATAGCCTTGGGTGGCAACTGGTCTAGGAGAGTGACAACTCTGAACTAAAAACCTGCGGAGGGTCGTTTGTGGACATTGTGGCACTTAGTGCACCAGGTCTCTGTATTCGGCCCTTTAAAAAGTGTGGATGGTCCTTCACGAAACCTCAAAAGTTGTTTTCGGACTGTCGATTTCCTAGGAACTGATCTGCTTGACCCTCATACGCCGAATTCGACGAGAATTCGAATCGAGAGTAGAATTTGTATATATATATATATATATATATATATATATAATTATTTATTTAAAAATATGATTCCAACTCGCTACATAAGAGGTCTCATGTTTCAAAACAAGAGCCGAAAACTTCAAAATAATATTTGAATTAACTTGAGTTAAAGTAGGCCCTGTTCCATCTTCAAGCGAAATTTTGTGTGTGTGTGTGTTTGAATCCTTTTCTCCATCCAGCTATGAGTAAATAACTGGACAGTCTGAGTTCGATAGCTTTGAATGACCAATCGTGTCAAAGGTCAACTATCAATTCTAAAACATGAGGACATTGTGGCCGACGATACACCAGTTTTCTGTATTCTGCTCTGCACAAATCCTTCGCCACTGTAATCAAATAACTATGTTGTTCCTAGGAACGTCATATGTCGTAAAAACGACAGGAGAGTCCAGCATATAAATATTAGTGTGTGTGTGTGTGTGTGAGGCTAGTGACTTAAACAAAAATAAGGATACCAGTCGGCATCATCTTGAGAATGTCTGAATAGGGAAAGTGTGTATAATATAAGGGATATATAAAGCATTCAAATAGTAATGAAACAGTTACTTTTATATACATTACATATATTAAAGGAAACAATAAAAATACAAAAGAATTTTATTTTAGACCGGCACAAAAATTTCGCGGGAAAATGTTCATCAAGACCATATTTGAATTCAATGCGCTTTTTGACATGAGACACTTGAGGTAAATCCATTGAATTTGTATGGATTTACTGAATATTCCAGGTCGAGTTAACTTCCGAGCATTTTGGTGTCTGCTGACCTAAATACGTATTAAGTTCTCCAAATTTTCGCGTATGGTTTTTTTTTGTTGTATATATATATATATATATATATATATATATATATATATATATATATATATATATAAAATAAAAAGGCTTAAACACTAATATTCCATGGTCATAATTTATTCCATTGGAATCGTAAATACGATCCAAATCATCAGACCTACAAATTGAATTGGATCGTATTTACGATTCCAATGGAATAAATTATGACCATGGAATATTAGTGTTTAAGCCTTTTTATTATATCCTTACTCTGTCCTGGACATTGAGTTCTACCTGGATTCTATCCTCTCGGAATTTTTTATTCAAAAAATATACATGTATGTGTATGCACCTATGTATATATATTTAAATATTTTGCATATGTATGTGTATATTTACCACTAATATTATCTATCTATCTATCTATCTATTTATCTATCTATCTATCTATCTATCTATATATATATATATATATATATATATATATATATATATATATATATAGAGAGAGAGAGAGAGAGAGATATCGTGCACCATATTGATGTTACGAATACACATCTAGAAAAGGGGTTCTACATGTTTGCTGAAAACTCTCTTTTGTTGGTTCAGTACAATATGAGCTATCCTGTTCCATAATGTCCTCAAAGTATAATTGATCTTATCCTGTTGCTGCGGTGACAAAGTTTACCTGTTATCTCTTTATTTGATTCATCGCTTAGCATGGAGGTATGTCTTGTCCATCGTAGCTGCATCTTACATCGGATGAAATCGGTGCTTGTGCTTTCACCAGTTCCATAACTGCAATTCTGATTAGGAATTCACACCAAAGGATCGTTAGAATTTTATGGAATCGCCCTAGACGTAGAATCGCCAAGATGTAGAAAACAATGACGACAGTTACCCCAAGTCTCGCAACTTTACAGCAGTGTGGTCATAAAATGAATCTGTACACGCCAAAACTACGTTATATATATATAGTCATCCACAGACAGACTGTTTCGCTGTATCACAGCACTTCAGTGCGGCTAGACGTCTGGTTGCTTCTAGCTAGGATCGAAACCCAGCTGAATAGCGGTCAGTTAGATATTTTACCAATAATTTGTCGGCGCACGGCAGGGATGAAGGTGAATTTTAGCGTATTTATCTTTTGGATAAACACACAGTGACTGAAAGAACTCGAATCGCTTAACCGAAGTGTCATGCGTTTTTAGCCATAATAGTCACTGTTTACAAACCCACACACTTCCTCCCTCAGAGAGCTCAAGCGAAATAATTTTTTCAGGAACCTATATATTGTAATCCACAGACAGACTGTTTCGCTGTATCACAGGTCATCAGTGTGACTAGACGTCCGGTTGCCTCTCTCTCTCTCTCTCTCTCTCTCTCTCTCTATCTATCTATCTATCTCTCTATCCATATCCATATATATATATATATATATATATATATATATATATATATATATATATATATATCATCGTTGTACTCCAACTCCAACAAAACCACTCAAACATTCAAAATCTCCTCCGCTCACCTGTAAACACGCATGCACCCTCGGATCATTGACGGGCAGACCATTTCAAATACTTCCACACGTTGTCGAATGGATTAGCAGGGCCTCATGACGCATTGATGAAGTGTCTCTGCATTATTAATGTCTGCTGCATGAACCAATTGCTTTAACTGAAGACACAAATAAAAATCCAACGGATTCATTTCGGGGGAACATGCTCGGTATAGCACCGGTTCTTACCTACATACCTATCCCATCTTTTATCGTAAATATCAGTCTGAGCATCGCGAACAATGGGACAGAAATGAGCTGAACCCCTTTATGCATGCGTCATCGTATTAGCAGGGTTACATAATCTAGAAGATCAGTAAGTGTGTTCAAAATAAGGTCTCTTTATTTCCTGTAAGACGCGCTGGACGAACATATGGAACCACACAGTTGATTATATTTCCAGCCGAAACATTAATCGTAAACAGATTCTGGTGTCTAGCCTGTGTTGTACAATGGGAATTTCGGTCCTTCCACAAATATTGGCTATATAAATCCAGTATTCCATCTCTTCCAAATATTGCCTCATCCGTAAAAAGGACTAAAGAGGCAAACAACGGATCGGTAGTTTGTGCAATAAACCATCGACAAAAGGTCTCCCTTGGTAAGTGATCAGAGGGAAAAATACCGTGCACACGTTGCAAATAATACGGATACAGGATCTGCTCTTTAAGTACCATCCATGCGGTATTATGAGATATACGACATGCAAGACCATTTGACGTGTGCTGATACCTGGATCGTCACCGACGGCCTGTAGAATGTGTTTTTCATGGTCAAGTGTGCAAGCGGAACTCGGTCTTCATCGATCCATAAAATGTGATATCACGGATCCTGTCTCAACAACGCAAACACCAGAAACGATTGACAGACTCGTCTGCCTACAATCTGGAAACGCAATCTGGTACAGCCATTCAGCGTTGCGTTTATTACCATTCACGCGGCCGTATGTAAAACATACATCTGCCTGATCATAATATGAATATACTGTTAAACGGAACACACCTCAGTTAATTTACTACTACACACGTTAAAGGGTGAGGCCACAAATGTACACGAATGACAAATGTAACGTAGACTAAATGGCGACACATACATGAAGAATAAAATTGGGTATACCACTAGATGCTAATCAAGAAAATTCAGGATACATCTCTCAAATCAAAGGTCAATTAGGACCCACTTAAACAAAAGAACTACCAAACTCAGCCCGGAACATACATGTGTAAAATATGATCGTAATAACCTTATCCACATGTAAAAGAAAACGACTATAAATATTGGAAGCACTAATAATACTGAATAATATTAACTATGAACACGGTCATAACGTGGTGACCGTGTTTAGAAAATAAGAAAACATTCCATTCACTATGAATACACATATATACAAATCTACATATTCATTCATAACAAAGAATCATCATTGATAAAAGGTAATAGAATAGCGGAAAGCCATCGGATATATAGAAAATGTAGATCGTTTTACTGACATTATGTCTAGAATAGCACAAACTTGTACGAATTCAGGAAATATTCAATGCAGACCTGACATCTAGACGAAAATAAATGTGAAAAAATATACGGTAACCATAAATAATTTATTATGAAATATTATTTGACAATCAATACATGTCCAGATCTTCCTTCATCTGAAATGTGAACTTTTCAAATCCTCCAGCAATACTTATGATCATTTCACACCAAGGAAGGCGATAATGTCACTGAGACGGAAAGCATTACTGAGAGTAAAGGAGATTGAGAAAACTTTAGAAGGAACTGGAAACCGAAATCTAAGCATGGGTCACAAGATTAAAAAAAAAATGAATGGGTGTAAACCGGGCGATAAGAACGCCCCACACCCATCCCTTTAACTTTTCTCTTGTGTATAATGTATTCACAATCATTTTTCTTCCAAAAAGATTGAAGTCAAATATTTTCCAACGGAAACTAAAAAAAAAAATGATAATGACCTAATTTAAAAAAATCAAAAAAATTCTAGATCAATTATCGGTATGTAGAAGTTTGACACCACCAAAAACCTTCCTTGAACTAGAGCTCCATCGGAAATTAACTTTAAAAAATAACTTAACAACTGGTAAAAAAAAAACAACAACAAATGATTGGAATCTTTAAAATTGATCTGGAATGATTTAAAAACAGCCACTCGAGGACAATGAAATATAAAGCGACATATCTCGTCAGCCGCACTGAACCAGATAATTATTCCACAAGATAGAAATTTATCCGGCCTCATAACTTGTTAGAGGTTTCCGAGAGGATTCATTTGGTTTGCTTTGCTTTCTTTGTTTAACTGTATATCACCTCCTATGTGTAATTTAATGCCGAAGTTTTATATTCCTGCGAGCTTTGGTAATATTTCTTTCCCAAGAAATGTGTTGCTGATATTTTTTCCAATAGTCTTTTCTTTTCTTTTTTTTTTACTATGAAAGTCTATTGCTGATAATTTTTTTCTCATGCATTTTTATATTTCCTGGTTTTGACACCAGTTTGTGATTTCACTATTTACCCATATCTTGGACCCTAACAGGCCCTACCACCCGGGCTCAGGGTGTGCCTGAAAACACCAGCATTTAAGATTTTGTTCCATGCTCCTCAAAACTTCCTTGCAGCTGTATGTAAGTTATTATCATACGCTGGACGAGATTAATTGATTTAACTTTGGGTATCTAAGCGGTGTGTGTTAATTTAAAGCCGAAACAGAGTTTGGGGATTCTACGAATAATTCTTTATTTTTGCGCTTTATTATTGCATTAACAAATCTTGCGAATAAAACTGATTTTTTTTCCAGATAAATGTCATACTATTTAACCCATAGAAGGGCACAGGAGATGGATTCATACGTTCATAGTTATAAACGTTCATAGTTATAAATTCTCTCCCCAACTTCTCTATAACAACCATTAATATCATTGTCTTCGTCCCCACAATTTGTAGATTTTCTTAAACTGTTTATTCGAATGACGAGCGGTTTGTATGAGAAAAACAGGCAAATTAAATTGCATCGATTCATAGCAGCGAAACTGCGTAGTTATAGCATATTTCCACTATTATTTCTGATGCCAACGATTTATAGCCAGTGTTTCCGCAAACTAATGATGAAATTGATTTAATTTTTTAACTTGCATCTCGTTTCGCCTGAGATCAGTTTTAATGAGAAGACAGTATTGGATGAAACGCCTTCTCGATGGGTCGTACTTGAATAGCGATTGACTCTAGGATTTTTCTGTTTTGTTTTACAGAGAGTGTAAAAATCTGTAACCGCCTTTTGGCCCAAAATATGGTCAGATGTGAAGCTAACAACGCAACCCCGTAAAACCATGTTAGCATTGAAACAAGCGTAGCACAATTCTTCATGGTCTAGTGTGGGGTCTGTAATCCGCAGTAAGACTAAGGTTTCGAAAGTGAGAGAAAGAAATCAACGATTTGTAAAAATCAATCAGTTCTCTCGGAATATCTATTAGTTTTTTGTTTTTTTTTAATCTTTTTTCAGTTAAAGTCGGAATTTAAATTGATTGTTAAAATGGTACTAATATATATATATATATATATATATATATATATATATATATATATATATATATATATATATATATATATATATATATATATATAAACAGATTCTTTTTACTGCCACACCAAGTCAACATTGATTTAAATATAAGGATCATATTTCTCATTTTATTGTTAAAATAGGTACAAAAGTATCTCGTTTAAGAAAAAAAGAGGGGGTTTTAGGCGCCTTTCTGCCGACACTTCTTCAGAAAAATAATAGTCGGCAGGATAAAACAAAGAAGCTGATAAAAGAAATTATTATCAACGCCCGATGTTAAAAACAAGATTACCAAGATGTAATAAAAAGAGCAAAATTAAAGGAATAGGGAAAAAAATAACCTTATGAATACTAAATATTTTCTAGTTTAAGTAGTAATCTCTCCAAATAAGACCACCCTGAATTTCATCTCCCTCTGTCTACATAGGGCAGGACATTGTAAATTAATAATAATAAACTCCAAGATATCTAAGTAGAGACTCGTCCTAGCCGTGCTTATGACAGAAAAGAAATCACTAGAATAATTCGTCCTGCAATCGTCAGAATTTAAAAGGTGTTCACCAATCGCTTACTCAAGAGTCTGCAAATACCCAGATGTCACATATATATATATATATATATATATATATATATATATATATATATATATATATATATATATATATATATATATATATATATATATATATCGGAGAAATAATGCAACACTATTAGCAATGACGCAATCCCACGACCAAACTGTTTTTTATTGCATTCTGAAAGAAGCTCTGAATAAAAAGCAAAAAACTTTCTAATATTGCGCAACTGGTTTCAGAACTTTTAACAGACCTGCAATAACAAAGCGCTCCAGTGGTTTCAGTAAACGGAAAACTGAAAGTTCTTCACGGGTTGCATTGGGTGCTAACAAATCTTCACCAAAACATTTGATCTTCAGGAAATCGTGGAGGATCATTATCGCTAACGTCCTGAAAGGACAAGACACACATAAAAGACTTGCTTTGTCATTCCAAAGAATGATATATTTTTTGATGACGTGGTTTACAGTCAGATTCATTGAAACACCGAAGTTAAACAACGTTATGCCTGGTCAGTAGCTAGATAGGTGACCGCTTGGGAATACCAGATATGGCTGGTGTAAAGGATAACAGCTCGGAATTGTAAATCGGTGAGGCGGGTTTCAATTCCAGTTGGGGTTTATATTTTCCCTTACGCGCAAATACCCTCTAGAAATGTATGAATCGGCTTCTTCAGCCCCAACCTATGGCCTAACCAGTAAGAATATCTTTAAGATAATAATAATCAGTAACTCATTATCTTCAAAAATTATTAAAATGTAAAATTAATTTCTTTCTTTGAATAGCCTACAAAAGGTTGGTAAGCCATAAAAGCAAACGCATCAATCAATTTTGATTTCTATAAATTTCCACTCATCATTAACATTAAAAACCTGATCTGTATCTGTCCATATTTCTGAGATGATGCATTATGTACACTATTTACATTATTCGGACTATTGTCCTCATCTTTGTCGCCATATTTATCACAACGTTTCGGCCGTTGTACACCCGGCCTTCTTCAGATGGTTGGAATGTCGAACTTAACCCTTTCGCTCACTCGGGCAGACTTTTCTAGTGCCATGTGCCATGTCTAATGGATGTCAGTTATCAGTTATCTCCTGTTAATTCCCCTCTCCAAGTTCTCCACTCCCTTAACCAGGTATTGAACTAACACTTCGCGTCCTGTCACTGGATTTATCTAATGTAATTATCCACTGGCACAGTGTATAAAGGTGTTGGAGAGGTGAATTAACAGGACACAACTGGTAACTGGCATCCATTAGACATGGCACGTGGAATTAAAACAGTCTACCCCAGTGAGCAAAATAAAGGGTTCAGTTCCACATTCCGGCCGAAACGATGTGATAAATATGACAACAAAGATGAGGACAATACTCCGAATAATGTAAGCCTAATCTGATTGTGTGTGTTTTTTTTGTTTTGTTTTGTTTTTTATTCTAAGAGCTCGTAATAAACGAATCGTATCAGATTCTACCAACGAAGTTTGTTTCGATATTTATGAAGGTTTTCATGCCCTACAATTTTTCATTTGTGAACGACGTGAGCAATTGTGAGCAACTTTTATGTCATGAAAACTCCTGTTTGTTCTAAAGGCTAGCTATCTTCTGTCTCTTATCTGCAAAGCTGAGGTACTGGAAGTTGATGCTTGCTAAGTAAGATATCGTAGAATTTCTTTTCCTTTGTTTTTTTTTTTTTTTTTCGTGCCCCTTTAAGACATGGGCGATTACACTATACTTTATAGATATTTGTCCTCTTCTTACTCTCCCTTCTACTGCCAGTTCTGTCAGGCATTCGCAAAAGCTTTAAGAAGTTTACTCGCTTTAATCTAATTGCTTTTAGTATGTCATATGAGTGTCAAATTCACATAGTCCATTTCCTGTCATAGAAATGGTAATTATCTCATAAAGTGTGTATATGTCAGATATGCTTTATTCCTAGAGGAATTGGATTTTACTTTGATGAAGACGTTTTCTTTTTCTCTTCGCGCTATATCCCTTGAAGACACGAGCAAAGATGGCTCGCTACAATTTCATAGCCTGTGTATCTCTTGAAATTACGTAAATTAATGTTTAATATTAATTTACGTGAGATCGTTAGGTAGGTTACTAGTTGTTTATCTCTACCTAATTTGACATCAGTATGTCCAGTAAGGGTCAAATTATCCTATATAGAATATATAAGAAAGACTTCATTATTCGTCCCAGAAATTCCAACTGTCTCTTACTGACCCTAATTAAAGGAGTTCTTTTTATTCCTATCGTCCTTAAAATGTTTTCCTTAATTTATATTCACCAACTACTGTATTGTTAGCATCCTTCTTTAACATCCTTTAATAAAAAAACAGCATTTACTCAAATAAGTATATAAAACGTATAAACAATATATATATATATATATATATATATATATATATATATATATATATATATATATATATATATATATAAGTGGAAATATATAGAAAATAGGAAAGAACTGGTTAGGTAAATAATCCAAAGTTCTTTAGTATTTTTGTTATTATTTTACAAAAGTAGAGCATAAATATAATTATTTATTTAAATATATGATTACAACACGCACGTGTTGGAAACATATTTTTAAACCTATATATATATATATATATCCTTACTCTGTCCTGGACATTGAGTTCTACCTGGATTTTATTCTCTCGGAAATTTTTTTATTCTAAAATATACATGTGTATATATGCACCTGTGGATTTTGCATATATATGTATATTTACCACTAATATTTTATATATATATATATATATATATATATATATATATATATATATATATATATATATATATATATATATATATATATATATATATATATATATATATATATATATATATATTAATTAATATTAATATAAATATAAATGACAATAGGAAAACTGTAGTTATTGCTGACGCGTTTCGTCCAAGATGGATTTCTCCAAAGCCCACGTTGGACGAAACGCGTCAGCAATAACCACAGTTTTCCTATTGTCCTTTATATTTATAAATATTGTCTTTTCTACAGGTTACTCTGAGAAATTTTCATATATATATATATCTTATGAAATGGAATAAGTCCGACAATTATTTTAATGTATCTTGTTTATATGTTATTTTTATAGATACAAATATTTAAGCAAATGCTCTGTTTATAATAAACAGTATTAAATTTACCAGCCTGATTTTTGCGTAATCTCAAAGAAAATACACATCCTCTAACAGAAATCGAACTTGTATCCTACACGTAATCGCCATATAGCCTGGCGTGCTATACCATTTAGCTACAGTGGAAGCGCCTGGTAAGTAAAGTTAAATTACTGTTTCGAAACACAAACTTCCAATGATTTTTTTTCGAACGCTCATATCTGCTTGAAGTGTATCGTAAGGTAAACAAATGATATAATGTATTATAAAATAAAACAAGTCAGGCAGTTATTTTAATATATTTTTGCTTATTCGTCATTTTTATAGATACAAATGTCTAAAGAAATGCTGTTTATAATAAACAGTATTAACATTTATTATTTGAGATTTCTCGGACAATCAGGTCGGTAAATGTTAATACGGGTTATATGCTTTTCAATTATTTTTTGTCCTTTGCTTATTTTATTTATTAATATTTTTTTTATTTAAATTGTTTTTTTTTTCGGTTTATTTTTTTGTTTTTGTTTGGTTTAATAGAAAATTATATTGGGTTTACAAGAGAAAAATAATATCTTTAATCTTTATAAATGTGTAGTAATAAGTAGCGTGGTAAGAATTTCCATACTTTCCAAAAGACCCCAGTTGGTAATATAAGCTACACAAAGAAGATTAACCAGTGACCCGATTTTTCTAAATGTTTTTATATGTATAAAATATTCATTTATTTACTTATTCACAACGCTGTTTCTCACTTACCGAGTTTTTTCAAATTTGGTGACTATTTTATTTTTAATAGTATTCTTGGGATTTATTTCCTGTTTTATTTTATTTTTTGTTTTTTGTTTTTTGTTTTTAAAGAAATGTGTTACCGTGCCGACATTTGGAACTAATTTCTTTCCTTTCAGTTACATGTTTATTTTCATTATAAAATCCTATAATTTCCAGCTCATCCAACATGCATGTATTTCTATGTATATTTTATTATATTTTTTATTCTACTAATGGGGTTTTCTCTATTATTATACGTACGACTATTTTCAAAAACATTGTGTTATTCTCCTTGGAAATTAGTAAATATTAAATACTTCAAATAAATTTGTGCATGGATCAGTTATTTCAAATTTAGTATAGGATATAAGGAAATGGACGTAGAATAAACTATACTAGTATCGACCAACACAGCAAGTTGAAGCAAAGCCAAAACCTTAACCTTAGATTTCAAGCCATGTACTTAAACAGCCTCGGCAAATCGAGACTTTCCTACGGATGTCATACATGGCATCAAGCTCGTTCCGAAATATTTAAACTATCAGATGTATACAAAAGCTTTCTAAGATCAATCGTTAAAAATGGCTTTGAGCGAATGAAACCTCGAGGTTTTAGGCGAGAAGAGAAACTATATCACTTCACGACTTTCAGCAGAAACAACAGCTAAAATAGTGACCACAATCAGATCAACAAGATACTAATGATATAATCAACATGTTGACATTCCACAAAGAAAAGGTTAGCAAGATAGATTCCAGGGATACTGAAAAGAGCAGTAATAGTTCTTTTCTTTCTATGTGTCGTGTCTTTTCAGGGCGTAGACGATCGTAACTCTCCACCTCGCTCAACACTTGCATCTCTCAGCAAGTTCCTTCCCTCTGCCATCTCACCCAGATCACGTTGTGCTTAAGGCCGATAGGTACGTCATTCTTTGTTTTCACTTGTCTATCTTTCTCTCTATTCGACCTGTGAGTATCAAATTCTCCAAGCCTCCCTTCCTTATTATGTGTCTCAGGACCTTCAGCTGCCTCTTCCTGCCTGGACTTGAAAAACGTATTTTCTTGAAAAATTTTTTTAAAGGAAAGATTTTATAACTTCCAATTGAAAGTACTACTGGCTGTTCGGTCAATGAATGTCAAATATTTCCTTATAAGGAAAATGCTAAGATTACCTTTACTATTAGACTTTGATTATATTGAAATTTCCTTGATATAAATCCCCTCCTGAAGTCTTCTTTTTTATCTAGGATTATATTAAGTGTTAAGAAAAGGCAGTAGATCATAAATAAGTAATAGTCTTATTTCTTGTTTTGGATAATATATACTTTAATTTGCATATTGTATTTTTATTAAAAAAAAAATTAAACAGATAATTGAAAATTCAGGAATTAAATAAACATTGAGTAAGTTGCGCAAATTCAGTAATATTTATGTCACATATATAGCATCGTTAGGTTTCCTCGTTGTGGTGTAATGGTTAACAAGCGTGTGTCGCTAGATCAGTTACGACTGAAAAGTGTGTTCAATCCTCACAAGGTACTCCCTACTTTCGGCCTTATGCCACATCTAAGCTACGCATAGAAAATATTAGGTTGGTGCAAAAATAATGACGTAATAACGTCAAAAAACGACATTATTACGTCATTATTTTTGCACCAACCTAATATTATGGGAACACCTGGTACTGTAAGCAGACCCCCTACTACCGGAGCAATTGGGCAGCTCGGCCTGGCGTAATAGTTAGCAAGTTTGTCTCGCTAGAACAATTACAGCTGAGTAGTGAGTTCGATCCTCATGGGGTGCCCCCATACCTTCGGCCTTGATACAGATCTATGCTACGCTTAGAAAATCGATATATGGCATCATTTACTATTTTTAGAATAAAAGTAGTCAATTTATCTTTGTTTTCAGGTAAAAAATGATTAGTTATTTTGTAATAGAAAACACTAATCAAAACATTATATATATATATTTTTTTTTTCTCTTGGATATATTCTCACAGTAGGGAAAACGCTTCCTTGCGGAACTATAAAGTCACAAGTAAATGCACTGAAAATTGTTCTAGATAAGTATGCATGTGCACAAAAGTTTTAACAGAGCTGTAAAACGAATTAACGCTTTGAACCATGACAGGAACAAGTAATAGCATTTTTTCTATGCGTATTTGAATTTGGGGTCTGTAGACATCCATATTTACACTTATTTATAACCTTTCGATACAACTTATATATATATATATATATATATATATATATATATATATATATTATGCAAGAAAGAGGTTCAAAGATCGGCTGGCTCTATAGTCAGGCATGCCGCCCGGCGCTTAGCTTTTCGCGCCACAGTTTAATTTCCGGTGATTGGCGATGTCATACATACAACAAAACATGATATTACCTCTCTTGAATTAACTACGCTCTATTAACAGTGGAATTTGAACACAGAGGCGCCAGTCTACAGAAATAACTGGAGAGCGCTAGAAAGGAAACAATTAAAAACCATTGCGTTCTAAGAGAGTTACAACTAAATGCTCGTTATCTATCAAATGTAGTATCACAAGTCTAAAACATACATAATTATGTTCTTTTTTTTTTTAAATGTTTTTTTATCATTTCACCCCCCCCAGCAAGGCGATAAAGTCACTAAGATCTTACGAAGTTAATTAGGAGAAAGCACAATAAAAGAAAAACGGAAGCTGGCGATTGACATTGTATTTACATTTTTGAAGATCGTAAGTGGCAGGGAAGCCAGAAACCGGAAGTGAACCCCACAACCGTGATGTGCGAGAAAAAAATTTTAGAAAGGAAATTACGTTTATATATTTCAACATTAATCTAATATTATACTTAAATTATTCCGTCTATATATAGATGAAGTATTATGTACATTATTTACATTATTCGGACTATTGTCCTTCTCTTTGTCACCATATTTATTACAACGTTTCCGGCGTTGTACGCTTTGTCCTTCTTCAGATGGTTGTAATGTCGAACTGAAACCTTTATTTCGCTCACTAGGGTAGACTATTCTAGTTCCACGTGCCATGTTTTAATGGATGTTAGTTATCAGTTATCTCCTGTTAATTCCCCTCTCCAAGTTCTCCACTGCCTTAACTATGTATTGAACTAACATTCTTTAGGTCTTGTCACTGGATCTAACTTACGCCTTTATCAACTCTGTCATGGGTCCTTGATCGAAACGTTGTAATAAATATGGCGACAAAGATGAGGACAATAGTTCGAATAATGTAAATAATGTTAAATTAATCCGTTTGAGGTACCAAGGAGGGGGAATGCTCTTCTTCTATGTCTCGTGTTCCTTCAGGACGTGGGTGATCACGACTGTCCATATACTTTGTAGCCCTTACTAATATCGACCTTTTTGCTCTGTCTCTTAATTCCTGGTCTGATAAATATTTACACACTAACAACTTGTTAGGGAATTTCGACGCTGCTTTCCTCTGTTCCTAAATTAATCCGATGTATTATGTACATTATTTACATTTATTCGGACTATTGTCCTCATCTTTGTCGCTATATTTATTACAACGTTTCGGCCGTTGTACGCTCCGGCCTTCTTCAAATGTCGAAATGAACCCTTTATTTCGCTTACTGTGGTAAACTGTTCCAGTTCCACGTGTCATGTTTAATGGATGTCAGTTATCTCTTGTTAATTTCCCTCTCCAAGTTCTCCACCGCATTAATCAGGTATTGAACTCACACTTTGGGTCCTGCCACTGGATCTAACTAACGCCTTTATCCACTGTGCCATGTGCCCTTGAGCAAATTAGCATGTGAATTTCTGGGTATTATAAAACTAATGTCTTCAGCAATCATTTTTTACCAGTGCTCATATTGCAATTTTTGCTGTTTATTGCATGTGTTTTTTTTTTTACCAGAGCTCAATTTTTGTTGTTATTATCGCTTTTCTCTGGCACTCCTTATTACTTATGAGTACTGATTTTAATCCTTAGTCCGTGAATTATTTGCTGCGTTTCGTCAAAGATAAATTAATAAATAAGATATGTCGATTTCATGTATGCTTGCATATTTTAAGGCATGGAAAACTAAGGCTATATAAAATTTAATTTAAATATAGCGCTAGTAGAACTTACTGTATAATATCCTGGCCATCTAAGATCTTCATAAATCTCAAGAAAGTCTTTAATATATTACTTATCCTCGTTTGGTTGCCATAGGTTACTATTAGCAACTCTTTCTTCTCAGCTTAATTGGACTAAGCATGACTACGTAATTTCTGTTCTCTGTTTTACTCGTAAAAAGACTAGTGTTGATTTCCACCTCGAATGGTTACAGAAAAAAAACTGACTCTTTATAAGCTGTGTCCCTTCAGGACCGAGTCAATCATGTCTCACCACTATTCTCCGTCTCCTTGTAACTTTTAATAAATTTTGAATTTTTGTTAGCTCTCCTAAAACTCGTTCTGCCATCCATTCAACCTAGAACACTAAGTAGGTACGTTTTGTTTTCATCTGTCCAACTTGATTTCGGTCTGCGCTGTGGGTATCAGATTTTCCAAGTCCCCTTTCTTCATTTTGTGCCATAGAAATATCAACTTTCACTTCCTAGGGTTATGTTCTTTTTTGTTTGCATTTTCTCTAAAACATTGTCGTTGTTCACATGTACGGCCCATGGTATCCTCAGAATCCTTCAGTAGAACCACATTACTGTTGTTTCAAGACTCTGCTTCATTTTTGAGATTTCCTAGCATTAACTGCCATATAGGATGACTCCAGTGAGAACAGAACTCGCTCTCCAGTAACAATGATATGTAAGACCTGCTTGTCATCTAGTACACCACAACGTGTGCCCAGGTTATATTTGGCAGTGTGCTAAAACTAGGGAACAGTGCGGATCGAACTCACCTTATCAATAATAATGATCCCCAAAAACTAGTTTACATGGCATAACCCCACTGTGAGGCGCGCTAGTTTGTGTCATGCATAGACCTTTAGTTACGTCATCGAGGAATGTGTTCCAAAATTAGTGATCGATTTTCCTACATCCGAACAACTACCATGCAACATGGCGACGTATTCACAAGAGTCAATCGATTTTTTTATATGATTTTCTATCAACAAAAATAAAACGTGGTGTTCTTTGTCACGAAAATGTTGGGTTTATATATTTTTCTCTCATTGCTTTCCAAGTCATCGAACAGAGCAATAAATCGAATTCAGATAATTCCCACAACCACGCATGCTTGCAAATAGACGTCCATATAGACGCTCGTTAATATAAGTTATAGCTGTTTTATTTTTCAGCATATTTTTCAATGTTTATTTTGTATTTTAGGGTAGTTTTAGGTCGTCTCGTTATTTCTGTTGATTTTTCAAACTGATTCGAGGATCGATATACATCGAGAAATTTTGTGTATATTTCAATGTTTTTTCTGCACACTTTAAGAGCCTGGAAACGGTTGGGGGAAAAGGATTTAAAAACAATTGCAGCCTCACTTTTATGAGCCAATTCAGAAAAAAGTGTAGAGAACTTTGCCAGCTAGGACCCGAATCCAGTCGAATATAAAGCCGAAAAGGATGACAAAGTCGAAGTAACGGAGAGAGAAATAGAAAAATGCTGAGTTAAGACGAATTGGCAACAGAAAAACTCATCGCATTGTTTCGGTCATTTTTTATTAACAGACCATCCAATACAAGGCCCAAGGGTCACTCAAGGTAGATGGTTACTGAATGTAACTGCAATGGAGAGGGGGAGTAAGAGAGTATTATGAGGACGTGTAGAATAGATATGGAATTAAAGAGACCAAGATTGTAATGGTTTAGGAAATATTCTCGAGGGAGTTTGTTCCAGAAAGTAACAGTTCAGAGGACGAAACCGTCTGAGTGAAACTTTCATTTTATGAAAGGAACACGTAAGCCAACGGGGATGGTTTGCCATCATGGGATGGAGGGCTCTGGCTGTGAAGGTCTGAACTGGTAAAACTCAGGAAGATGACTGTTCCGAACATCTGCCACAGTAATAATGATATAGAAATGAAAGGTTGACAATATTTCATCTGTGGGACAAGGGTTACAGGGTGAAAAATATTTCATCAAATACAAGGCCGCTTAAGCGCTTTTGAATTCTGTCGAGTCTGGACAGTGAGGATAGGACAGGACCAGATCAGTATTTCTATTCGAGCATAATAAGAATAATTGTGGTATTGATGAAAATCTTTCCATTAGAATTACTTAAAATAGGCTTATGTCGTCTTGAGCGATCATTGGCAGGAGTTATGAATTATGGACAACCTGAAGGATAATATAATTAATTGTGACCGGGTTTAATTACAATAAAATTAATTAGTTTTTCAACTGATCTTGTTTTGAACTTGCGAATTAAGAACTCCTATGACCGAGTGAAAAAAGAGCCCTGACGACTCAGCTACACAAGCCGCTGGAGTATTGAAAAAAACGAACAGACTTTGAAGCTTAGTCAGATTTGATCGAAATTCAAAATTGGGAAGTCTCTTTTGGAATACCATCCATCCATTTTTGCCATGATTGGTAACGAGTTTGGGAAAATAGGTTGACATTGACTTCATCAAACAGTATCATTAATCTTCTACCTCTGTTACTATGCATGTATACAAATTAACCTGTAACTTCACACCTGAAAGGTACCAGTTTTTAGGAGTCAGAAGGTTAACTGCTGGAGAATCAATCTGACGCCTATATTCGAAGAGACAGGACCTCAGTTTTGCGATAAACTAATACCATTATCATTCAGCTAGTCGTTTTTGATCTTCACTACTAAGAAGAACTTGGATCAGGGGTGGCAACTTTTTTCTGACTATTTGCCGACTTAGGGTTTTAAAACCATTCAATATGCCAACAGCATACGTATTTTTCTACAAGTCAAATCCAGTATATTTGTTCTACAGTATATTTTATATAGTAATATATACAATAATATATTAAGAAATGGACAAAGTCCGACAATTTATTTATTAAAGACATTTTTATGTTTAACGTTCTTTTTATAGATACAAGTATTTAAGTAAATGCTCTGTTTATAATAAACAGTATTAAATAACATTTACCGGCCTGATTGTCCGAGAAATTTTCATAGAAAATACTTAAATACTTGTATCTATAAAAAGAACGTTAAACATAAAAATGTCTTTAGTGAATAAATTGTGGGATTTTGTTCATTTCTTAATGTATGACGTCATTTTTTTACATTTGATATGCCATGAGCAGTTATGAATGTACGAGATTCATGGAAAATTGAAGTTTATAAGCAGTAAATTCGACCTTGCCAACCGAACGATCCTTTGTGGCCGAATCGGTTAGGCACGCCCGGCTAAATGGCGGTTCCGTATAGGATGCAGGTTCGTATCCTGTCAAAGGACGAATATTTTCTATGAACATTTCTCGGACATTCAGGCCGGTAAATGTTATTTAATACTGTTTATTATAAACAGAGCATTTACTTAAATACTTGTATCTATGAAAAGAACGTTAAACATAAAAATGTCTTTAATATACGATAATATTTAAACCACATTAATAGAAATATACTGTTTTTAAAAGTATTTTTTTCAAGTTCTTATCAATCGGAGTCCACAGAGTGGGCAGTTTTCAAACAGCTAAATATTACTTTGCGTTGTAGTAGTTATTGGTTCGGACTTCGTGATCTCATTTGCGGTTGCGTGCCATTGTAAACTGCATGGCGTGCCATGTGTGGCACGCGTGCTCTAGTTTGCCGACCCTGACTTAGATGATGACTTTGGCTAATCTGTAACAAGCGGAAGGTAAGGGACAGATTCTTTAATTCAAATATTTGTACAAAGAAAGGAGAGAGATAAGATTTAGAAGAACATCGGTAATGGCTGCTGTCAATATAAAACAAATATGAATGCTAAATAACAAAATACTATACAGTACCCAATACAAAGAAATATTCAAAACACTAGAAGATATTCTTATACAAAATAAACAGCCAACATAAAATAAAATACTATTCAATAAAGGAATCATATATATTGAAAATAATATTCTTTTTGGTGGGTCCTCGCTTCCAATAACTATTACTCATGACGTTACCGGAAATTATTTAAAACCTTCAGCTACCTGAAGAAATACCAGGATGTAGAGAAAGAAATTGTGCCTAATAGACTCTTCGGTGATCGAACGTGAATCCAGTTGAACTAAAGAAATAAACCCCATTGTCAAAAAAAATCAATTTGCTCAGTTCTTACAAAGAACATTCAAATATTTGGAAATTTATTTCCGGTGTCGAATCCGTAGTCATTCACATCTAAAATGCAAATTTCAACATCTTATTTAAAATCAATATCCCCATTTTCAAAGTTTAAATCAACTACACGAATATATTTTAAATAAAATGGATGTAATCAGGAAATTTGATCTATCAGAAAACCTCAAGAGGAGAGTCTTTCAAGACACTGTAAAGAACGTGGAGAATGGTACCACTGTCTGGACATTAACTAAAACCCTCGTGGTGAGAACATCCAACTAAATCACAGCTCTATAGACCCATCCCTGGCATTTCTACAATCTTAAGGGAACGGAGAATGCGCTTTGCACGATACTGCTGGCGAGCAAATCATGAACTTATCAGTGATCTACTGTTCTGGCCTCCTAGTCATGGAGAATGACTATTTGGTCGCCCAGCAACCACCTTCACTGACCAACTATGTTATGACACAAAATGTCTCCCTAAAGACCTTCCGACGTTGACGTAAGACTGTGATGATTGATCTGATAGACCCATGAATTTCCGACCTAACTCAACCAAATAAATAATAATATATATAAAGACGAAAAGGGCCTGCTAAAGTTGGTACTTTATGAAATCTGGACTTGATCATTTAACATGAGTAATTTGCATGTATATCTTAATCACGGCCGGCAACGTTCTTGAAAGTTTTCAATTGGCTGATGATTTTGCATTCGTTATTTTCAGTATGCCTTCAGATCTGTATCTCATAGCGTTCTATGTTCATGTCAATACAACAATTTTCATTACAATCCTGATGTCTACATACTGTATTCCTGAAAGTACATTATCGAATATTTACGGCGTATTAGTACAAATTAAGCTAAATAATTTTATTGCTTAAGTTTTTTATTTCTTTCTGTATAGGTAAGCGGCGGCTTCATGGGCTACAGTTAAAAGTCAGCGTGCAGAAAAAATGGACAGGTCGAGATGAGGTTTAGCTATAGAATGTCAGAAGAAAAGCCTCAATATTGTTTCAATATGTTCTCGGACTGCCAGAATTTGCTTTGTTTTCATACCAACTCAAAAAAAAAAAGATTTGTCATTTATATATATATATATATATATATATATATATGAATTCAGCTAGTGATATTCTTTAGAATTACTACATAATGAAACACTAAAATATATTTAAAATGTCTCTCCCGAGATATAATTTTCCATTAATATGTCATTAGGCTCCGTGTGCTGATTAAACAAAAAAAAGAAAGAAAATAATTCATTCATTTAAACTAATTTATCTATCAATTTTCTTTTAAAATAGTCATCATTTTATAATTATAAGCAAAATTTGATAATGAAAATATTTCATTTAGGAAATTCAGACAACTTATAGCTGTCAGCTTATCCTGAATAACATAAATCACATTTTCGGGAAAAAAAATTATAGTTATTGTCGATGAATTATGGTGTCTTCATTACAATTTATAATGAGATTTAAGCATAACACATAACTTTTTTTTTTATCGCTAATATAGACGGAAAACCGAAAATGTCAAAAATATATCTCACAGAAATACATAGTTTTTCAATATTTCAACGCAGCACAACGTCTGCCGGAATGCAATGCAGAGCAAATAAGTTTTTTTTTTTTTTTTTCCTGGGTTGCAATCTATTGTAGCTTCGAAATAAGGGTGTTCCATTAAGACCGATTATATATAAGGGTGTTTCATTAAGTTGGATCAAAGTCAGTAGTAAATTAGTCAGTGTTATTAGTGAAAAATTATTTATTTCTCTAGTGCACCATATTATTTAAGTCATGGGAATTATGTGTGAAAATTAATATGGCCCAAATGTCCGCAAATCTAAAAGAAAAACTTAACTCACATTTAAAATCGGTCCAAGTTATTGGAACACCCTTTATATATAACATATACTAATTATTGTATGCGCAATGTACTCATCAGAATCCATCTTGCACATTTATAAATCTGTTATTCGTCTTTGCATTGACTATTGCTGCCATATCTTGTCTGGTGCACGTGATCTTCAAAAAAATCCAAAGCTCTGGCATCTCGAGTTCTGTCACTTTCTCACTGTCGTGACGTAGCTTCCCTCCCTCTCTTTTCCATAAACATTTTCATGGCACTTCCTTGCTACGGCAACCGCATGAATTTAAGCGTAATACTGGATTGGTAATTAGGTCTCATCGTTCCACTGTTGAAAGAGTTAGATGTAACAATGCGTTCTATCATAATAGATTCTTTTCTCGCACTTCTCAACTGTGGAAATCTCTTCCAGTTTCTTTCTTATCTACCAGCTGCAATCTTGAAAACTTCAAATGCAACGTCAATCGCTATTATCTGTCTACGTGAAACATGATCCATTACTGCACTTTCTCTTCATTAAAATTTTATCATTGCCTTCCACTCCCAGTAACCTCCCCTCTTGCGTCTTAGTGGCATTATCACCTTGCTTGAGGTGAAATGGCTTAAAAAATTAAATTATAATTAGATGTAAATTAAATATTTGACGTAAATAACTACTGGAAGATGGATGCTCTCGTAGAGCAGTAGTAACCAGCCCCAAGATGGGATAGGCATGCCGTGTTCAAATCTCGGAGCGAATCATTGCGTTCACTTTCACACAAATTTGAGCAGTTATGACTCCATTCCGTCTCTCTGAGGATATGGTGTAAACGGAAGGACAAACCAGTTTCTCTTGACTTGGTTGGCGACCAGTCTAGGAGAACAATAACTTAAAACCGGTTGAGTGTAGGAGCTGTCAATTCCAGCCTGTAAAACGATTACTTGCTACGAAACCAGAGCAGCAGCCTTATACCTCACCTGAACTCGTTTCTCGTAACTACCAATTGCTTTATGTGACTAGATTCTTCACCAGTGAAATAACTGTATAATAATTCTTCACCAACCGTATAATAATCGTATAAGTAATTTCTCTCCACCTCACTATAATTTAATGTTTCCTCCCAATTTTCCCATCATATCGTATTAACGAGTTTCTTCTTCAAGAGTATTGCAATAGTTCTATAATAATAATAATAGTTCTTCTTCTCTCGTATATTCGTCCAAAAATTATTTACCATAGGTATAATAACTTTATATCAATTCATATTCTCAGATCGTATAATAGACCTTC
The DNA here is from genome assembly GCA_963932145.1 of Acanthosepion lycidas. Lineage (NCBI taxonomy): Eukaryota > Metazoa > Mollusca > Cephalopoda > Sepiida > Sepiidae > Acanthosepion > Acanthosepion lycidas. The sequence continues at coordinate 26,441,965 of OZ010581.1, forward strand.
TCTAACCGTATAATAATTGTATAATATTCCTTCTCTAAACATATAATTTTTGCACGAACGGTGGGCGTTAATAATTAAGTATAACTTAAATGTAAAAATAAAATAGTATTTAATTACAACCGCAAATAAGTGCTTAACAAGAACAAAGAAGTAATAGTCAACCAAAGATAAAAAAAAAACATTTCAGTGAATATATTGTTAGTAGATCGACTCGGCTTAACGTCCGGTAAATCCTAAATCAAAACCCAAATCACCAACGCACAATAATCCACACTAATTCAACTGGATAGTTCCACTTAATAATCACCACAGTCAGTAGCCTGACATCGCTATTTATACACCTGGTGTAAAACATATATTCATAAGTACAGAGTTTCACGCTCGAACCTCGGTGTCGTTAGTTACTCATTTTCTTCCTATATGACAATTATAATCGTATAATAGTCATTCTCCAACCATATAATATTCCTTCTCCAACAGTATAATAATTGTATAATAGTCCTTCTCCAATCTCATAATAGCCGTATAGTAGTTCTTCAATCGTATAATAAGCGTATAATATTCCTTCTCTAACCGTATAATAATTGTATAGCAGTTCGTCTCCAATCACATAATGGCCGTATAATAGTCCATTTCCAACCGTATAATAACCGTATGATAGTAACAGAAATCGGTTTATAAATACAGAAATAGACCTTATTTTATATCTCATATCGATTTGTATTCTGTTAAGCGATCAATGATTTCCAATTACCTATCACAGAAATCAATTCCTTCTACTTGTAACTGAGTGAGTTGATCCCTACTTGGCGCTGTCGCTTGTGGAACGCAAAATTTAATCGAACATACAACGATTTACCCCTTTATAGCCTGGTAGTGAACTTCATTTAAGATATAAACCATTCCTTTTCGTTCATCTTCTTACTGAGTTAAGACATTATACGGACAATTCTTCCTGATTGTGTAGCACTGCGATTTGACCGCGGATATAAATCATTTCCTCTTATTGCCACGCGCTGGAGAAGATCCAAGACACCAATTGTTACTCCTGACCGACCTCCATTAGATACAGGACGTTGCTTGTACGCTCCGGTCGCCCCATTCTGGACATTGTCCAGTGTTGCATTTACAGTCGAGATGCCACTGTCTCAGATGCAAGAGAAATGCTCAGTGGCAGAATTTAAGCAAACTGCGTCTTGAGTGTATTCAGTAGATTTTTTTTTTTTTTTTTTGAAGTAGATGAGCTATGGACGTATTTTTTTTAAGTGCTTTGCGTTAGACATCTACGTTGAAGATTCAATCACGTTATCTCCGGTATATTCCTGTCTTGCGGGCTTGCTGCGAGGAAACGTAAAATTAATATCGCGATATTTGATAATGTTTTTAATGATAAAAAAAAATTAATAGCCATACTGGTAAAAAAAAAAATGCTAAAAATCTACTTCATCAAAAAGAAAGAGGAAATTTGAATTACTACCAACAGATTGTTTTTATAGTTTTACTAAGTTTGAATGTAAATGTTAGATTTATAATATTAATAAAAATTATTCCAAAATCAAATGTTATTATATAAATTAAATCATTTCGTACGATCAATTTTAGAGAAAATTAAAATATTAAAAAAATAAAATCAAGTTTATTCGTAAATATTATTAAACATTATTAACATTTTTTTAAATAAAAATTAAATCTTTATTTTATTATGACGATAAGATAAAAACATAATTAATTGAATAACTAATTACCAAACGCTCTGACTCTAATCAAACCGTACATAGACTAAGAATTGACTAAAACCTAAGGATACTGAAGTATTTAAAATAATGTGCAAGCCACAGAAAAAGGAAATTAATGAAAATAATTAAAACTTCACCTCCGACTCAGCAAGAAATATATACTCCATTCGTTTATGGTCCAAGAGGTAATGTAGCAGTTTCCATATGAGGAAAGATTAGCTTGTTATAAACCGAGCAGCCATTGTTGCTACCGGTTAAAATTTATTATAGCTTATTTTTAAAAATGATTTTTCAGGAAAATAAGCTTCTCAAGTCTAGTAGGTGTTATTGCTATTTCCAGGATTAAAATTCACTTCTCTCATAATCTAATGATTTTCTGCAGCTTTTCCTTTATGTTGTTACTTAAGTTTACTTAAGTTCAGGTACAGTCGCTCGTTTCTTAAGAGGGCCTACGAAATACCGGTTCTCATGCGATCAACGAAGTGAATCAACGTAGATGGGTGACAGCTTGGGGATACCAGGATGCTGTAACCTTGGATATGCGGGTGTTGTAAAGAACAATGACTCGTAATTATTAACCAGACAACCGAGTTCCAGTTTACGTCGGCTTCGTTATATTCACAAATAACGTCACACCAGCTACGGGTTAATTACTAAAACTTGTATCACTAAACCATTATTATCTGAAAAAAAAATAGCAATGGGTGTATTGCAAGAAGTCCATTTTAAATCCTCTTTGCTAAACTCTAGTTTGCAATCTAGTTTCATCATTGCACGTCTTTTTATATACTGTAGATCCCTCACTGTTTCCTTCTGGTCCACTTACCTTCAAGGCTCCCAAGGATCACCGAAGTTAAGCAAGGTTGAGCCTGGTCATTACCTAGATGGGTGACCGCTTGGGAATACCTGGTGCCGTAAGCTTGGAACTCCTTGTAGTGTATTGGATATTGACTCGAAATTCTAATTCCAGTTGAGTTCATTATATCTACGTTTTAAAATTAAGAATTTAGTCAGTCAGTTATGTACCATGCGTGATACACGCTTAGGCGACCATGTATCTTTTGATACATGACTGACAAGGTAGATTTTTCCCGCATTAGGTTGCCATTTCTTTCTGTGGTAGAGCAGTTACCATCTAAGGTTAGATAATCTGGTCTGTCCTGCTATTTAGTCATAGATGGGAGAAGTGGATTCATACATTTCCCAACGGTATTAGGACGTAAGTGTATTATAGTTGGATTGATGTGAGTTCGTCATCCTGGGTTTCATGCCCTTGCAAGCATCAGAGGCAAAGCACGTCAGGCTAAATGACGGTTCTGTGTAGGATACAGGTTCGATTCCTGTCGGAGGATACATACTTTCTATTAAATTTCTCTGACATGCAGGCCGGAAAATGATTGTTAATACTGTAATGGATTCGACTGGAATTCGAACTCGGCTCTCCAATTCCTCAATCAGAGACGCTATACATTACTCCACAAATGTTCATTTACGTTGTGTTTCCTTGCCTCAATAAGTTTACAATAAATTTCTTCTCTATTAATGCTATGTCTTTCTTGAAATCTAAAACAAATCTTTATATATCTGATATTAAAAGTAAATATCAATCAGAATACTGCAATCAATCAGTCATGTGCCGTGCATGATACACGCTTAAGTGAATATGAATCGTTCGATACATGACTGACAAGGCAGATATTTCCCGCAGTAGGTTGCCATTTCTTTCTGCAGTAGACTAGTTGCCATCATAGAACCCGGTCTGTCCTCCTATTTACCCAGAGTCTAGCTGAAAACCTTTCATGTTGGGTTGGTCAAGCTCTCTTCCTGTGGACAGAGAAGATCCCCAGACGAGGCTATGTTGAAGGGCAGAGTCTCGTCTGGGGAAACAGTTACCCGACCCCGTATTATACTGGGTCTACGGGGAATTTTTGACTGAGGATACGGGCTCGGATACCCCACATGAAATTCGGACCCGTGACACATCGGATCACGTGGAGAGGTTAGTAAATATTATATATAATAGCTGGGAGGGGGAGAGAAGATGAGGATTCATATCTTTCACAAGGTTATTAGCACGTAAGTGAATGTAATGGATTCGACTGGAATTCGAACTCGGCTCTCCTATTCCTCACTCCTGGCCGCTATCCATTACTCACTAAAACTTATTATCTAATAAAAATTTCTTACAATCTAAAAATCTTTTCTGTCTTTAAATAACAAGAAATGTGTTGATAAGCCGTAGAAAATAAATCAATTAATGGGTTATTCAAAATTGGGAAATAGGTTATTTACTGTTTCCCTAATATATTTGATATGTCATGTGAGATTTAAATTCTCTAAACCTGTATTCTTTAGTATTACAGTGTAACCCAGATATAAGAGACCCGGATATAAGAGAAGCCCGGATATAAGAGAGATTTTTTCTTGTCCAAAATTAGAGATATACTTACCTAAACAAAATAGACCAAACCCGGATATAAGAGAAACCCGGATATACATATTACACTGTACTCCCAAATTTTAGTTATTCTCTCTGATTTTTTCAATTGCCTCTTAATCAACGTAGAAAAGTGACAGCTTGGGGATACCAGGATGCTGTAACCTTTGATGTGCGGGTGTTGTAAAGAACAATGACTCATCATTATTAACCAGACAAACGAGTTCCAATTCGCGCCGTTCCCTTATATTCAAAAATAATATATGGATCCACCTTTTCACCACAGCTATGGGT
>OZ010581.1:26448931-26453931 GCA_963932145.1 Acanthosepion lycidas
TATTTTATTTTTTCCGTTTTTTAATTTTTTAGGTTACGTAGTAAAAAATTATTTTCATGTCTGCATTTTGAGATGAGTTCGGATCTTTTGTTTAATAATTTATTTTGGTCGGGAAAAGTAATGATAGCTATTTTTTCCTCCGAGCAAAGTTTGCAAGTTTTTGATTGGTTATTGTAGGCTGATGATTTTTTCCTTATCTTCCAAGATATTTTTGGTGTGATGTTCGTTTTGTTTTTAATTTCCCAGATATACTTAGAAAGCATTGTACTGTTTGCATATTTACTATTTGTGAAAGATGTTTTGTGTGTATAATTTCTTTGTTTCCAGGGTCCTTCAGTTACTCCTATGTATACTTTTTCTTCATTATCTGGTGATTTTATCGTGGCTTGGTATATTACGTTGTTTTGTAAACAATTTCCGTTTAAGGGACATTCGTTCTTTATTCTGCAGTTGCACGTGGGTTTAATTTGTTCGTGTGGTTTGTTGATAATTTTCCTATTGTGCTTTTTTATTATTTGTGCCATGCTCTCGGTGCAGCTGTAGCTGATTTTTACAGTGTTTTTGTTGAATATCTTGTGTAAGGTGCTTGATTCTGGGAAGTGTTTGTGTAAGAGTTTGAAGAATATTTTCCCTACGTTTGTTTTTACGTTCTTGCTGTACGGTGGGTTGAACCATATGATATTTCTTCTTCTGTTGGCCTTTTTTGTATTCTGTGGTGAGTATGTGAGTGTTTCTGGGAATCCGCTATCTTTTAGGGCTGTTTCATAGTCTTTCTTAGCTTTGTTAAATAGGGATTCATTGGAGGAATTGTCAGAGAGCCTGCGGTTAATCGATTTTGGTATCTGTTTGATTATAGAAGGTGGATGGTTGGAAGATGTGTGTATGTAGAGTGGTTTGTCATTAGGTTTTCTATATGGTTTATGTGTGCCTTCTCTTAGGTTGAAGGTAACATCTAGAAAATCTACTTCGTTTAGGTTAGTTTTTATATCTATGTCGAATCCGTTATTTTTAAAAATCTTTGTTATTGCTTTTCTAGTTTTGTCTGTGTTTTGTTTGTTACAGTTTCTTAAGATTATGAGACCATCGTCCCTGTAGAGTCCTGTGTCATTTCTATCTATTATTTTGCTCAGTTCGTTTAGTAAGTAAATGCCTATGATTTCGCATGCTTCTGCACCGTCAAAGCTTCCCATTGTAGTGTCAAATATCCCATCTCTCTTTATCCATGCTTCTTCATTGTGGAATAATAGTGATTTACGGGAGTGCTTAATGATGTTGATTTCGCTTGGTTGTATTATTACTTGTTCCTGAGCTAAGTTGATGGCCTTATCTAGCATACGTTCTGTTATGGATGGGTAAAATTCTTTTATGTCTAATTGTAAGAATTGGCAGTTTTGTTTGTTATTTATGCTGTGGAACCAGTCAATAGTTGTTTTCGTATTTTTCCACTGGTTTACTCCTAATTTCTTCCTAAGTTCAGAATTAATTCTTTCTAGTATTGTTTTACTTATTTTACCTAGTTCACTTTTGGCTGGGTTTATGAGTCTACATGCAGGATATATATATATATATATATATATATATATATATATATATATATATATATATATATTCGTTTCGGGGAATACATCAGTTTGATGCTTTGGCACGCAACTTAAGTGAAGTTTTGATCAAAGGATTATTAAACTTTCGGTTCTTACAACATCATATCAATCTCTACAGCGAACCATTCAATATTGCACCATTCGTCACTTACTATTATTCTTATACTATAATACTCAGCTACACCACCGCAACTACTCAAGTCTTTAGATTCCAATCACTAACTAATTCTGGTTTACCAGATTATGATATACATACATACACAAACATACACATATACACAAACACGCGTGAACACACACACGCGTGAACACACACACGCGCACGCACAAACATACACATATATTTTTTGTGCGTGTATATTTATACATAAAAATATATATCTATCATATATATATATATATATATATATATATATATATATATATATATATATATATATATAATAAAGATATAATTTTAAGGTGTGCTATATTGAGTTAAATTGTTCGATAAAGGAGATAGAGAGAATGTAAATATAAAAATGGCCACAGAGGTCAGCACTCAGCCGGGTTTTTCATACTTAAACGCAAACATCAAACCTGTCGCCGCTGGGTGTTGACCTTAATGTCCACTTATATATATATATATATATATATATATATATATATATATATACAAATGAAATATATATATATATACATACACAAATGAAATGAGAACAAATCAAATATAAATTCAAACGTTCACAACATTAATTTAAAAACAGTGCTCAATGCAATATTCTTTATTATAGATAAATGCATTCATTGTCTGACGATCGCTAAAGCGTGAAACCCAGGGTCACAAGCTCACATCTATCCAACCATATATGTTAGCTCTATCTCTGATATTGAGCGATTTCTAATAAGTACCGCGCATATAATATATAAATAATTATATAAATAATTATACATATATATATATTTTTTTTATTTATATACACACACTTTACACATATATATATGTATATATATATATATATACTCTACATTTCAAAAGTTTGAAGCACCCTCCCGTGAAAAACAAAATTAGTCTGAGATCAACTTGACAGAAGAGTGAAAAAAAAATGAAAAGAGATCTTAGAGTAACGAAAAATGAATGGAATCAATTATCAAACATATACTTTGAGAAACTTTTGCAACTGATGCCAAAAGTTTGTGATGCAGAAATCAGGGTTGAAGGAGGATATTTTGACTAGACCAAAATTTAATCACAAAATGCTGTTTTCTTTTTCTCATAATAAAATTTCCAATAAAAAAATCTTGTCCCACACTTTTTTTTAACTATGGATAATATTTTTTTTTCCTTTTTAAAGTAAAAAAACAACTAATTTTGAGTCTAATTTTTAAAAAAAATTGTCAGGTTCGCTTCAGTCCTTTGAACTGAATATATATAAATATATATATATATATATATATATATATATATATATATATATATATATATGAGGTCTGATCAAAAAGTATCCTCTATGACGCTATAAAATGTAGAACGCATACCAATTTAATAGCCTACGAATTAGTCCCCTTCTGAAGCAACCCACTATATCCAGCGTTGCTCGAACCATTCCTGGAATTTATTTTTTGGGCTAGCAAGTAGTGCCCTCGTCGCATACTCTTGGATTTCCTTGCCATCTTGAAATTTTGAATTTGATTTCTGGAAAGAGGAGAATGTAGTAAGGAGAGAGATCTGAGGAATATGGTTTGTGCGTGTGTTCTCGTACACGTGTGTGTACATATATATGGTACACATACCGTTTATAGTATGTTATATGAATTTATAAAAGTGATATCGAGTGTGTGTAAATATATAAATGGACACAAATATCAACACAGAGTGGCAAAAGTCTCTTTTCATGTGTGTATGTGTGTGTGTGTGGAGGGAGCGAGGGAGAAAGAGAGAGATACCCCTATGCCATCCCCGTACTCAATATTCGTTGGTATCAAAAACCTTCTCTCCAGTGGTATTCATCTGCTTTACTTTAACAGGCATCGTATCTACTGTCCAGGTTTGACATCATATATATATATATATATATATATATATATATATATATATATATATATATATACAGCTATATATGGCTGGGTTTTCAATTCTGCCAGAGAGAGTAGCCTGATTCATATGTAAGCCATAACCAGCGGAAGAGTCGATGGATTTATACCATTCACAAAAAGTTACACTGCCTTCACATTCATACACATACACTCAAACACACGCATACACAAATATATATATATATATATATATATATATATATATATATATATTGGTGTGTGTGCATAATTTCTATATATACATATTATTTATATATTATATATGCGCGGTACCTATTGGAAGGCGCTCAATATAGTGATAGAGCTAACATATTTAGTTATATATGTGAGTTTGTAACCCTGGGTTTCACGTCATTGCGATCGCCAGACAAACATATATATATATATATATATATATATATATATATATATATATATATATATATATATATATATGTATGTATGTATGGATGGATGGATGCATGTATATGTATGTATGTATGTATACACGTGCGTGTGTGTGTGTTATTCTGAACCTTATTCATGAAAGATCTCCATGATTATAATGCTGATTTGAAGAGGAAGAAAACTGTAAACTGTGCGCATGCGCATATCTGTCTCCTATCTGTTTGGTATCTTCAATATTGATCCAATTTTGCGCATGAGCGATCAGATTATTTTCTCAAAACCGAGCTGAGAGTCTGGCATAATTCATTGCAGATACAATGAGATGAAACAGTTATTTAATTTACTGTAAATTTATTTAATTTATTGTTATTCCTTTTTTGTCAGATTCATGTTTTGGCTTTGTGAAGCATTGTTGAAAATACAGTTCACTTTTCATTCTTTTCATCCTTTTTTTTGTTTTTTTTTTGTTTGTTTGCTTTTGTTTCAATCAAACGTTGACTTCCTCTTGATAACAGGAATCTAGAGCAGAATTTGTCGTTTCATTCTTAGGATAGAATTAACTACGGGGCTTCTGATTCGACTCAATATATTCTGTTTATTACACAGCCTTAAGAAGAAGAATGCCTTCTTCAATAATATTTGGCTTCCGCGTGGAGGATATTTTTTCATATTTTTTTCTTATTAGGTAAACGTAGTCTGATTCTCGAGCCTGCACAGGATTTTTTCTTTGTCAGCACACACACACACACACGCACACACACACACACAGACACACACACACACATATATATATATATATATATATATATATATATATATATATATAATATCGTACATTGAGTTGGAGGGATAAGTCGTTTATATATTTGTGTATATTTTTATATGTATATATTTTTCATTCCTTTATACTCATCTTATTTTTTAAACAAACCCATA
>OZ010581.1:26458931-26476431 GCA_963932145.1 Acanthosepion lycidas
TATATATATAATGAGACATATATATATAAAAGACATATATATATATATATATATATATATATATATATATATATATATATATAAAAGACATATATATATATATATATATGACATATATATATATATATATATATATAAAAGACATATATATATATATATATTTATATATATATATATATATATATATATATATATATATATAAAGAGATATACATAGAATCAATCAGCAATATTAATGTGATTAATGGCGAAATTACTTCGCTAGTAGAACTTAATGTATGGATTAAAATACTGTTAATCCATTGAATGATGTGATCCTCATTTATAAAACTGCTGTCAGATTTTCGAGTGTATTTTTTTTAAGTTAAGCAAGTACTTTCGAAGATGCATGTCTTCATCATCAGGCTGTAATTTTTTCCTTTAAAGTTAAAACTTGAAGGCGAAATAATTGTTTGTAAAACGAAAGAGGATTTTTAAGAATGTGCTATTTATTGACGGTTGTACCATCTGGGAACGTGCGAAAGCGAAGCTAAAGTTTAAAATTTCAAGTAAGAATTTTTATATATAAACAAAAACGGATGGCAGAAATACATTTTGCCTATTTATTTCTTAGTTGATGTATATATATATATTTATATAGTTGCTCTCTTTATCTCTCTTTCTTTGCATACATATATTTGGCTACATATATTTGTCATATATATATATATATATATATATATATATATATATATATATATATATATATATATATATATATATATATATTATAACTTTAAACGTTATTTTTATTATATTTATTTATTTAATTTCGTCTACCGGTTAAGATTTCTCGAATATTCTGGTCGGTAAATAAACAGTGCGACTACTCAACTATGAGTATCCACTAAAAAAAACGTTTAATGGGATATATATATATATATATATATATACAAGTATATGATTGGTGTATATGGAATGAATTCCAATAACCAACAATTACTATTCTTAAAAGAGTGCTCAATACAAAGTAGAGCAGATATAATTATTTATTTTTAAAGAAAAAAAAAATTTATAACATAAATATGTTATAAAATCACTACAAAAATAGCCATTTTGTTTCAACACCTTCGGTGTCTTATCAAGTGATGACGTTGAATGTAAAATAAATGGTTTTAAAAGTTTCAAATTTGAATTTGAAACTTTTAAAACCATTTATTTTACATTCAACGTCATCACTTGATAAGACACCGAAGGTGTTGAAACAAAATGGCTATTTTTGTAGTGATTTTATAACATATTTATGTTATAAATTTTTTTTTTCTTTAAAAATAAATAATTATATATATATATATATATATATATATATATATATATATATATATATATATATATATATATAATTATAATAATATTTTTTGTTTAAAAATATGGGTTTAAACAAAAAATATTATTATAATATAAGCTCTACTTCTGTATGGAGCACTGTTTTTTTAAAAATAAAAACAAAAATACTAAGGAACCCCGGATTATGCACCCAACGTGTTCTTTTCTATTTTCTGCATACCTGCACAAGGATATATATATATATATATATAATGTCATCCACAGACAGACTGTTTCGCTGTATCACAGCTCATCGGTGCGGGTAGACATCCGGTTGCCTCTAGCTAGGATCGAAACCAGAGAGAGAGAGAGAGAGAGAGAGAGAGAGAGAGATAGATAGATAGATAGATAGATAGATAGATATATACATATACACATATATATGTAGATTAATAGATAGAGATTTGTGTGTGTGTGCATTTATGCATATATATGTGTGCGCGCGTGTGTGTGTGTATGTGTGTGTGTGTGTGCAACACCATCCCTCTCGCATGTATAAGCGTAAATACAGATGTACTTTTATAAGTAAGCGTCTTTTTCTTGTTCCTATTTTCTTTTGAACTTACTTGTTACTCACATGTTTAGTTCATGTTGTCCTCAATATGCGTCTGTGAAATCCTTTCCCCGATTAACCCTCGGATATTTGTGTCACATTTTCTGTTGTCTGTTACATCTTATTTTCTGTTGTTCCCCGGTACATCCTGACCCAGGGGGTGGCAGCCACTGTTTGAGCCCCATCTGTGGGCAAATAGTGAACCCTCGAACCGAAACAAAATACTACGAATGTATAAAAAATAAATTTTTATAGTAAAATTCGCAGTAATATATTTTTATATAAAAAATATCAACAAAACAAATTTCTCTCAAAATGACCAAAAATACATTTTCACCCGCGTTCAAATATATTTTGTTGACGCCATAACATCGTCCAAAATATTTAGATTTCGTTATTAAATAGCCAAGAGATTTAAAAATCAACAAACTAACCGTTATCTGTTTATACACTACTCCCGTTACGGGTTAAATAACAGAACTTCTATCTATCTATCTATCTATCTATCTATCTATCTATCTATCTAGATAGATAGATAGATAGATAGATAGATAGATAGATAGATAGATACAGCGATAGGTTAACATAGATAAACCTAGATGTGAGCACAGCTAGCTAGATAGAGAGATATATAGAGGAATATATAGATAAGCATATACCGAGATAAATAGATCGATATTAACAATATCTAACCGGATACATTTCATTTATCATATATATATATATATATATATATATATATATATATATATATATATATATATATATATATATTATTATTATTATTATTATTATTATAGACAGAGACAGAGTCAAAGTCAAAGTCAGAAGGACACACAAAATATTTGTACAATTTATATATAATTTATGTCCAGAAAAGAAGACAATTAGAAAGAAAAATTGAAAGGAAGTCTTAACCGCACTAACTTGTTATTTGTTTTTATTTAAACATTTATAAAAGAAGGATTGCTCTCCAAATACATTATATATATATATATATATATATATATATATATATATATATATATATATATATATATATATATATATATATTATTGTGTGTGTGTAGCGACTGTAGGAGATTACCGGACAGAATTAATTTCAATGCCTGCTTACATTTACGGATACTTAAATCTCGTGGCGAAATCAGAAAGCCATCCTAAACTATACAATGTTGTGTGTCTATGCATTTCAGTTACATCGCCTATTTTCAGCAAGTGTTTATATATTCGCTTATGTATTTTTTTATTTTATTTGTGGATGTCTTTTTTCCCCCTGCGTGTGTCTCTTTCATTTGTGTGTATAACTTTCTTTACGTGCATCTCCTCTGTATGTCTGCATCTAAGTGATCGGTTGTGTTTGGTGTTGGGTAAATGAGTGCGCATATGTAATTGAGTACCATTATTTGCAGCGTATATCTCTCCCACCAAATGAATAGGCAACACTGCAATGCCTTCATCATGGGCAAGAAGAATTTCGATTACATGCTCGGGTCTCTAATATGAAAGACTGTTCAAAGACACCGAAATTCACGATGCAGATATCTAGAATTATTTGTAGCGCAAGTTAAATATCTGTGTTTAACTATCAAGTCCTCTTCATGTTCAGAATACATCAAATGCGACATTTTTTGCCCAAAATGTAGAAAAAGACGAAAGACAGGAAGCGGGAGGAGAAAAGAAGTTTTGGGAACTGTAGATGAGGAAGAAAAACACTTTGAAACAGTAATAATAGTTATAGAAGTAGTTGTATTAGTAGTATTAGCAATAGTAGTGTGAGAATGGGTCTTTGAAATAGTAGAAACATCATTGAAGAAGTAAAGGAAGAAAGAAGGAGAAAGAGAAAATTGTAGAAGGAAAAAAACATTATTGAAGAAGAAGAAGAAAAGGAAGAAGGAAGTATAAAGAGAAAATCTTTGAAATTGCAGAAGATAAAAACATCATTGAAGAAGAGGAAGAGGAAGAAGAAGAAAAGAAAAAGGAGGAAATGTAGAAAGAGAAATTCTTTGAAATCGTAGAAGATAAAAACATCATTTAAGAAAAAAAATAGAAGAAGAGGAAGAAGAAGAAGAAGAAGAAGAAGAAGAAGAAAATGAAGTCTTAAAATTGTAGAAGGACAACAACACACCTTTGAAAAAGAAGTAGAAAGAAAAAAGAAATATCTGAATGTAGAAGCCAATTAGTAGTTGTATTTGTAGTAGTAGCAGTAGTAGTGGCAGAAGTCTTTGAAATTGTAGATGAAAAACATTATTGAAGAAAAGAAGCGGAAGAGAAAGAAGAAGAAAAAACAAAAAGAAGGAAATGAAGAAAGAGAAAATCTTTGAAATTGTAGAAGATAAAAACATTATTGAAGAAGAAGAAGAAGAAGAAGAAGAAGAAGAAGAAGAAGAAGAAATCTTAAAATTGTAGAAGAGGAACAAAACTTTGGAAAAAGAAGAAAGAAAAAGAAATATCTAAAATGTAGAAGCCATTTTTAAAATTGTAACTCTTAGGAGAAAACATGAAAAGTAGACGAATTGTAGATAGGAAAAAAGCAGGAGGCGTAGAAACATAAGATAAAAAAATATTCTTTGGAATCGTAGTAGAGTTTTGTGTTTAGGTTTCTATTTATTTGACCGGTCTCTGGAAGCTGCCAACACAATTTAGGGTTCATTGCCATGACATCAAACTCAGATATATATAAATGGCCACATCGTTAAACATATGTTCTTTGAGAATAGCTGACCAATCCTCACTTTCTAACATTGACAAAGTTCAAAAGTTGACGCGGCCTTGTGGGTGATGAATTATTTCCCACCCTACAGCCCACTGCTCACAGATCTAGCGTCACGAAACTATCACTACGTCTATGGTAATGTTTCAGTTCTATCCATTAGAACACAAATTCAGACCTTTAAACCCAAAGCTCACTTTTCTTTTTTGATTGATTGATTTTATAAGGCCAAATATTTTTTTGGATTGAAGCATTTATTTTTATAGATAATAATGATTTTGGGATGGGACTAGGCATACAGGTCTTCTTCACCAGTTGAAAAGTCACGGTGCCTCCAGATAAAGGTTTGTTCTTCAAATCGTGTAATGAAAGTCATCCTGGATGGCCACTCTACTAGATCCTTTTGTACTAACGCAGTTGTCTCCCATGGATCTATTCTCGTTCCTCACTTGTTTTTATTTTTCATCACCGACGTTCCCGATGTCATCAAATTCAAATTTAAATATCATGTCAATCGCTATCTACTGTCTAACTGTTATTCGTCAATTGTTACCGTTCCTTGCTCCTTGGTTATGTTTTTGTTTTCTAACACTTTCCAATTACTTGCTTGTTATGAACTCGATTAAAAAAATAACTCGTAGCTGGATGATTGATTTTATTTAGTGGTATATCAACCTATATGCCAAAATGTAAATATTTTGTACGCTATTTTTTGAGATAATAATGGTTTTAATGATACAAGTCTTACTAATTAACCCATAGTTATGGAACGAGGTGGATTCATGCCTTCCGAAAGGATATGTGCGCGTAAGTGAATAATAAACCCAACAGGAATTGGAACTCGCATCTCCGATTAACAATTCCGTGCCATTACACTAAACGCAAATCTAAACTTACAGCACCTGATAATACCCATCTAGATACTGACAAGGCCCAAGGTTGCTTAACTTCGGAGATTGTACGGGAAGCGGTGTTTCAACGTTCTGTGGCCGTAATTCTCTCTTTGCTACGTCCATATATATTATATGTGAATGGTAAGCATGTTCTTTGTTTGGCGGGAGATAAAAATAGTTGTTTTTATCTAAATCTGTATATATTTATTTGTTCACTGATAGGGCACCTCGAGGTGGTGTAATGGTTTGCAAGCTAGAACAATTACATCCGTAGTAGTGAGTTTGATCCTCACTGGGTGCCCCATAATTTCGCCCTCTTCCAACATCTAAGCTACGCTTGGAAATTTGCTATTTGTTCGACGATATATAAATACTAGTCGTTTATATTTGAGTCTGTAAACATTTACATAGTTTGGTAATCATTTAGTCCATTTTGTAAGAATTTATAAGAATTTGCCTACTTACCGGGAATAGATAATATCTCTTCGTTTATATGTTACTCGTTAAGTATTTACTAGGTTCGTGGATAGGACGATACTGGTGATTTGTATATTAATTTAAGAGCATTTTACTTTGTTTGGCATAGGTAATTACTGGCCTTTTATATCTCAGTCTAAAAGCATATACTTGGTTTCTCAGGTAAATATTTGTCGGTTACAGTCCGGCCTTTAAGTGCCAAGGCGTCTTACGCACAGTAGTACATGCAGGTAACCTATTCTCGACCTCAACGACACTAAATATTTACTAAAACTCGCACGCGCACACACACACAAGCACACACATACACACACACACACATATATATATATATATATATATATATATGCATATTTACATACACACACACTCACACACACATATATATATATATATATATATATATATATATCGTCAGGAAAGGTTGTCCAGCTTTCCCTGACGTTGGTTATTTATCGGTTTTTGTTGGGTGGGGGGGCCTTGCACTTGCATGCTAGAAGATTATTTTCGGCTAACGTACATGTTCTTGGTTCTTTCTTTTTTTATACCTTTTTTTCCCTTGTTTATTTGCAAATCAAGATACCGAAGGTTTTCCGAGCGAGTATAGTTTCTTATACTTATAAGATTTCTATTAATAATATATATATATATATATATATATATATATATATATATATATATATATATATACGACTTGATGATTACATTGTCGTCTAACTTACAGAAAAATGAAAATACCACTGACATTTCATTTTAACATATGTTTACAAAAATTTCACAAAAATATCTTGAAAAACTAAACAATAAATTTATTCAACAATGTCGCCATTTTCTTTAAACACGGCGTACAGACAATTTGCGAATCTCCTGCAACTCTTCTGGGCGGTCTCCATGTTTAAGTTGGAGAATGTACCATAATCCTTGCCGATAGTTCATCTTTGGTGTTACAAGGAGGTTTGTTGATCTTCCGCTCGACTGTGCCCCACACATACTAATCAAGGAGGTTGCAGTCTGTTGAGTTAGGTCGTCAGATTGAAGACGTAATGTGAAAACAGTAATTGTCTGAAAGCTATGACTGGGTTCTCCTACTTGTGTTGCATGGTGCAGAGTCCTGCTTCCAGACATGGTATACCAACAGCCAAATTTTTTACCTAGAGCATCAGTACTTCCTCAATACACTTGATGTAGGCCTCTGTGTTGAGTCTGAGGCTATGTGGGGAGATGAATAGAGACAAAACATTGCTATCACGAGTGATCACTCCAAAAACCTTCGTAATCACCATTAGACTCATCCAACTCTGTCCGAATTTCCTCTTTAGATTGACACACAAATACTCTGAAATGTTAGTATTGTTGCACAGCAAGCCATTTTAAAATTTCTGGCTGAGTGAATTGAGTCATAGTGCCCTTTTCTTACATTCAGTGCCGAACTGAACCAACTATACTGTGGCATCGACAAAGGCAAAAACAAACAACGCGCATGCGCGATATTCAGACAATAAAATGGCGACAAATTACCCACCACACGCTGTATATATGCTATAAAGATATATGAATTTACTTTATCGACTAATTTTTTTAAATTGGCGCGAAAAGAAGGAATTCTGGGAATTTTTAATTATTTTTTTTTTTTTTTTTGCAATATAATCTAGTGAAATCGGCTTGGTTATATACAAAAAAAAATAAAATTTAAAATTTCCATCATGCCTAGTTCGTGTGCAGGTATAATCGCACCAACATAACAAATTTATCCCCGTATATAAGTTGTGTGTGTGTGTGTCTGTACGTTTATATATTGGATCGGATTTCCTACATTTTTCAACCGATTTCAACAAAACTTCACAGGACTACGTAAAATTACCTTGCAGTGGTTCTGACAGCGTCAAAAATTGGAAAAACACAATTGTTTTTGCACGAAATCAATTTGAAAACACGATTAAGAGGCATCACGGAAATGAAAGGAGGACAACTCATATCGAGTTATACTTATTATAAAACCCAGGTTGTTTATGTGTATGTGTGTGTTCGTTTATATATGGGATCGGATTTCCTACATTTTTCAACCGATTTCAACAAAACTTCACTTTTTTTGGCAGGTAGTGTTTCTTATTGTCTTGCACACTTTTTTCTTTATTTTTACATTCAGAATGCTTTAAAAATTCCATGTTTATAATAAAATTCTATTCAATCGGTAGACTCATAACGATTGAAAACAATGTTTTTGTTTGAGTTTGGGTTTTACCAATTCGTGAAAAAAAAAAAACCTAATTAAGACATGCGTGTCCGTCAACCTCAAACAATAATCTTTGTCAATTTTATTTTTCAGTCTTTATGATGGTCGATACTTGATCTATCATTTACTGTTACATCCCCGGGCAACACCGGGCTCAACTCCTAGTATATATATATATATATATATATATATATATATATATATATATAAAGAAAAAAGGAAAATGTGAGACAAAATGTAAGTGTCTATGAACATAAAAATTATTTTATACACAACAGTTTATCAAATGCATTAGTCATACATAGAAACAAGTTCAACCACAACTTCGATTTAAAGAATTTTGTCACACTGAAAGGGATAGTAACTTAGGGGAAAACTTTTTGAAAGTGCCTCTCTTGAATTTTACCAAAATAATTATCTGCACGTCGGTATTTTTTAAATTTCTCCTTCCCTAAAAGAAATACCACTTTCCCAACCCAAAATACATACATATATATATATATATATATATATATATATATATATATATATATATATATATATATATATATATATTAAATTGAAAGTGAACTTTAAAATTCAAACCATCAATCATTTAAAATATACCGGCTATATCAGCAAAATTGCCCAAATCGTGTAGCAGCGTCGGATAATTGTCCATCCCATAAAATGTTTAATATCTAAAAATAAAAAACACTAAACTAATTGAATTTTTTTCCAGGTTTTCAGAAAAGTCGTTTAGCCATCTTAATATGATTTATCGTAAGAATCCCTGAAAAACCCTTTGAATTATTCAGCTAAAACAGAACAGGTTAAAATCATTTTGTGTCAGCTCCACTATGTCTTCCCAACAGAGCAAAGGTGAGATGAAAAAGTACATTCTGCCCTTCAGTAATGGTACAGCACAGAAGCAAGAGGGATCAAGAGGGATCATCATTTCAACTTAGAGCTAAATAGATTTTTATTGTTCAGAGTCCTTTAGTTTATTTCTTTAATCATTTCTAAGATACAACGGTTAAAAGCTTAATCTAGCTATCGGACAATTTTGCTGTTACACAATTTGCTCTCACGCGATTTGGACAATTTTGCTGTTACACCCGGTATGTAAATTGGTCTCAAACTAAAATAATATAAATAATAATTGTATTATAAAACAATTTCAACAATAACAACATTTACTGACTTTTGTTTATTAGTTATTATATTACATGACTTAGCACCCTCTATAATTTACTTTGACTGTCAGTTAGCATGATGTATATTTATGATCGTTTTCAAGTTTCAAAGTTCTGAAAGACTAACGGCATTTTCAGTTATGTCTATAAAAATGTGTATCTATAAATCATTACATAGTTGCTTTAAAAAAAGTCCACCAGAGGACGAAACGGGTCGGCTAAATTTTGCTTTTGTCTTTCCTCATATATAAACACGCAAACACACATATATTCTGGTACAGGCTTACAATTCTATGACTACCGGAGAAGGATTAAGATCCATTTGAACAGGAGTCGCTTTCGAGATTAAATACCTCTTAGTATTTACTCATCTTAACTTGGACTGGATGAAAATCACTTGTGGGAGACACATGTCTAAGTATGGATTTCACTATAGTACTATGAATGTGATAGTCTATCTCTCTATTAGACGAAAGCGAGACACCTGAGCTGGTATATTTTGAAATGAAGACGAAGGAGAAAGAGAGGTGAGAGTCGTAGATCTGGAGAGATAAAAGAACACCTGATACAAATTATGAAAAGATGGAGCGAAACTTATCGCCGACACGAATAAACTTGTATGGATATAAAATATATTCTCATGATCATTCATGTCCATATCTGCAAACCTAAGAGGTTTTATGCCAAGCTTTGATCAAGCTTATCGATGTTTTGGTCTATTTGTTTGAATCGTTTCAACTACTGAGGATGTTTTGCCGCTATACGAGCGAAATCATAAAAAATTCCAAGACATGACATTTCAAGCGTCAAATGGAATATACAATTGAAAGATGTGCCATTATATAAATATATATATATATATATATATGGGTTCATAATTGTTGTTTTTATGAAAAGCAGTTCAAGGATTTCAAATTAGAGGTCATTTGACTTCTGAATTAATCTGTGAGCAAAATAGAAATCATAATTTAAGGGCCATCCTTTCTTGTGATATTGTGTACATAAATAGAGGAACATAATTTAACGTTAGGGATTAGTAGAAAAAATAAGCTCCTGCTTATAATCACCTACACAGGTGGTTGAAAATATGTCATATTTCTGAAATCAAATATATTGAACTATGAATTTTCCCAATTGACGCTCATGCAAAGGAAAGTACAAGGAAAAATATGTCATTTTATTGGCCCATTTATTTACTAATCAGCAATTAGAGAGACGTTGACATTTACTGGTAAAACATTTAAAAGCTACATGTTATTAGGTACTTGCTTTTAAATTTTTAGCATTCCATTTTATAATTATATTATATCTATATTATTATATTTTATATCTATTTATATACATTTATATATCTACGTTATTTTTCATACATTATAGGCCAAACGTTTGAGCCCACATCCTGGATTTTGAAGAGATGCTAAAAAATTGAAGATTACGTGTCTTTTTCAAAACTTCGGGGCAGAAGAAAAACTTTCATTGCCTCTAGAATTTCATCAAATATTCAATAATAATAATAATAATAATAATAATAATAATAATGATAATAATAATAATAATAATAACGACAAAAAGTACTATTTTAATAATAATAATAATAATAATAATAAGTATTATTTTTTTATTATTTCCTTGGTTGTTTGTTGAACATACATTTCCTTCCGTCCGCCAGCCATACATCTAAGGTTAGAAATGTCTTTATGACATTTTCCACTGATAATTTATGTCAAAAAAATAAATAAATAAAACCTAAGACGACACACATTTCACATAGACAAGGCTGTTCCTAATATATGAACTGTACTTATGGGTGACATTTTTTATATTCCATTAAGATATTGGCTCCCAGGTATTCCTGCAGTGTTTCTATAGGAACCTTTTTCCAATCAAATGGAGGACTCCAACTACAACAGGTATTATTGATATTTTCATGCGTCACATTTTTGAGATTTCGACTTGAAAATCCTTGAATTTGATCTTTTTTTTTTGAAGATCTTTAAAGATAGATTACAATCTGCTGGGACTGCCATGTCAGTAAGAAATCACATTCTGTACTTGTCGGGGTGTACTGCAAAGTACCCTACAATAGTTACAGGTCCTATCTCTCTAACCGACTTTGGTTGTTTTTTTCATACCAATTTCTAACAGTTTTCTTCCCATAAAAGTTACATATGTTCCAGTGCAGATATTAACCCAATCTATCATACCGAGTTTTATATCCAGTTGGTGCATACACCATGCAACCTGATACAAGATGGTCAATTGTTTTTGAATATTTATCACAGAATCTGCATTAGGTTTCAACACAATTTTTCAGTATGTGTGCTTGCTAATTTCTAGTTAGCAAACATTTGCCCTGTGCAGAAAGTAAAATCCTCGGTTTAAGCTTTTAACCATGCAACACGTAACCACTGATGGGTAAGGGGCTTGTCTACATCAGTTTGGTTGGTACAGGCAGAGAATTATCTGCAGTAGGTGTAGTCTGGTTTATTTGCCCTTCTTCAATTCTGCGAGATTCTCTTTTGAATTTGTTGGCTACCTGTATTAAAGATTTTTTTTTTCATGTTCTTTGATACAGATTGTCATACAGTCTTGTGTAGTTTCCAGGATTCTTTGAAAACCGAATGATCTAGGTTTGTAAGACAGGTGTAGTTGAACTAATCCTCTGCTTCCTTCGGATCTGGGCATATACAGACGATTATTATTATTATTATTATTATTATTATTATTATTATTATTATTATTATTAGGGCATTCCCGGTTCGAAAGAAAAAAAAAACAGGATAAATGGAAAATTAAATGTCTGTAGCTAGATGCGAAGGTGGCTCGTCAGTATTCTAATGATGTTGTGCCAGTATCTTTTTGCTTGATATATTGTCTGAACTTGGAATTGTTCTAGCCGCTTCTTTCTCCAGTTCCAAATATTATTGAAAGCATATCTCCCAAGCCCTGTACTTGGTGAGGGCGGAGGATTGGCCGTTGATCCCCCCCCAGGTCAACACTTGAACATAAAGTAAGCCGTACATTCAGTTACCATCATGAGGAAGAAAAGAGACAACCACTTGCTGGCCCGTGTGAGTATAGTTTCGCTCTAGCAGAAACCCATTTACGTTTTTCTTTGTTTTTTTGTTGTTGTTTTTTTTGTTAGTTATTTGTTTTGTTTATCTTAGTTTTTAAATTTATCTATTTTTTCTCTGCCCCCACTCAAAGACATTTTGTCCCAATGATTCTCCCTTATTTGATAGTTTAGTAAGAAATCCCGGTTCGAAAGAAAAAAAAAACAGGAAAAATGGAAAATTAAATGTCTTTGGCTAGATGCGATACTAAATCCGGGTAACCTTATTTACAATTTCTTTTTATAATAGACAATGGGTCTTATACTAAGTTAAAACTTAATGTGATAGGGTATAGCCAAGTGTGATCCAGGTCTCCTTACCTGTTATCTCCCCTCCCCCAATCCTTCCCTCTGTTTGTGTCGTCCTTTTTTGTGTTATCTGTAATAGGAGTAGATAGTCTCTTCTACCGCCCGGTCAACACTACTCCCCCTTCTATTGGACATGAGTAGAGGCTTACACCTTGTTTCTTGTCTAGGAAGGGGTTCCCGGTACTCTTTCTCTCTCCAGCCTCTGTATTAGTGCAGCTCTGTTTCTCCCGTGAGGTGTGCAGTCTGTGGCATCACCTTTTCATTCTGAGGGTACACGGTTGCCAGTTCTCTGGTTGCTGTTTCTGACTGGTAGTTAGGAGCCTTAACTCTTGCGTAGCGTCTTGAGCGGCCGCTCTGATCAACAGTTGTATAATACCGGGGGGTTTGTAGTGCCATGTCGCACATGGAAAGGTGTCCCTGCAGTCACCTCCGGTGGGCAGACCTGAGGCCACATAATGATGCAGATTTTGCCAACTCCTCTCTGCCCGCGTCACGGTCGAAACTGTCTGTTTCTTTTACTTCGGGCTTTCTCATCTTACAAACAAAATTCAACATGAGTTACAAAAACCGAAAGATTAACCCTAAACCAGCCTCTCAAAAACTACCTACACCCCTCAACATTTCGTTCTCCAAAATCCGGGGCATTAGGACAAACTTCTACAGTCTGGAATCTTTCCTCACTGCAAACGGCCGGATATACCCGCTCTCTGTGAGACAAACCTTGTCTCGTCTATCCTCTCTTCTGATCTATCGATCCCCGGCTACCTTCCTCTTCTCAGAAAAGACTCTCTAACCCACATGCACGGTCTTAGTGTCTACGTCAAGGAACATCTCCCTCTGGCCAGAGAGTCCTCTCTCGAATCGCCAGACCAGTCATACATGTGTCTCCGACTCTCTCTCCTCAAGGCGGTAAGCTATCTCTTCTTCCTTTACCGCTCTCCATGCTCTCAAGACTGTGAGATACTCGACAGCATTTCTGACAGCATAGACAAGTCTCTCTCCCTCCACCCGTTTGCTCACATTTTTGTGTTTGGTGACTTTAACGCCCATCACACCTTGTGGCTTAAGAATGCTACTACTGACCACGCAGGCATTCAAACGCTCAATTTTTCAATATCCTATTCCCTCACACAGATAGTTAACTTCCCCACTCGTTTTGCCTTCAACCGGGAAAGTAAAGCCTCTCTTCTCGACCTGTGCTTTACCTCCATCCCCGAATCCTGCAGCGCCTCGCAACTCTGCCCTCTTGGTAACTCTGATCATGCAGTAGTATCAATTAACATCTCCTTCAACTACACCCCCTATAAAGAACATCCTACCACTAGAACTTCGTTCTACTATCAACGAGCTGACTGGGACGCGTTCCGTGATTTCCTCCGCGTTGTCCCCTGGGATGGAGTCTAAGCTCCCCGTCCAAGAATGTCCTTCTGAGGTCTCTTCCTGGGTTAAAGGTGGAATCGACGCTTTCATCCCATCAAGGAAATATAGGGTCAAGTCGCGCTCCTCCCCTGGTTATCGGCTGCTTGCTCAGCCGCCATCGCCCAAAGGAACCACTACTTCCACCTATTCCGTAGCGACATGTCTGACTGCAATAGACTTCTCTTTGCCTCCGCCCGTAACGAATATAAGCGTGTCCTCAACGATGCTAAGTCACTATTTGCGGCTCGGATGAAGGAACGTATTGCATCTCACAAATTTGGCTCCAAAGATTATTGGGGTCTCTGCAAGAGCATATTGGACAATTGCAAACCCTCTATAGCTCCTTTCTCGAAGTCCTGACCTCCTCTACCGACAAGGCTGAATGCTTTGCTCGGAAATTTTCATTCAACTCGACGCTCGACTCTTCCGGTGTACCCATACCCGACTTCCCTCTTAGAACTGAGGCCATATTGATTGGGCTAAACATAACCCCATCTTTGGTACTGGGCGTTATCTCCAATTTAGACCCCAACAAGGCTAGTGGTGGAGACGGGATACCAGCCATTGTCTTGAAGAAATGCTCGCCTGAACTGGCGCCCGCCCTTTCTAAACTATACAAATATTGCCTCAAGGAATCTTTTTTTCTTGACTCTTCGATCGTTCCTGTTTTCAAGAACTCCGGCGACCCCTCTTACCCTTCCAACTACCGTCCTATCAGTCTCCTTCCCCTCTTCGGCAAAGTCTTCGAAGGCCTAATCAATACCGGGGTGGTTAACCACCTCACATCCCATAACCTGCTCTCAGACAAGCAATATGGTTTCCGCTTTGCCCGATCTACAGCCGATGTGCTTACGGCCATCACTGAAACAGTCTACCGAGCTCTTCAAAATAACGGGGAAGCCCGAGCCGTGGCACTAGACATATCCAAAGCATTTGATAGCGTTTGGCATGCCGGCCTTCTTCGCAAGCTCCAGGGTTATGGCATCACGGGTCGATTATATAACCTAATACGATCATTCCTGTCAAACCGTAAATTGAAGGTCGTTCTCAATGAATTCTCCTCCAGTTTCTATCCCACGAACGCAGGTGTTCCTCAAGGCTCCATCCTAGGCCCCACTCTATTTCTTATCTACATAAATGACCTTCCTGACACAATAACTTCCCAAGTTGGTATCTACGCGGATGACAACACAATTTATTCCTGCCCCCAAAACAAATCTAATCTCGCTGACAAAACTCGCCTGGCCGTGCGTCACGAAAAGTACCTCCAATCGATTGTGAACTGGGGCATGAATTGGCAGGTCAACTTCAACGCTTCTGGGACAAAACTGCTCTCTATTAATCACCACAGAAATCCTTCTCTTCCCTCCATTAGAATGTCTGACGCTCAACTTCTCGAAAGCAACTCCCTGCGGCTTCTCAGTCTCACGTTGACTACTGGCCTGAGATGGAATAAATACATTGAGTCAATTGCCTCATCCACTGCAAGGAAAGTTAGCTCCCTGAGCCGCGCCAGGAAGTTTTTCTCCCCGGAGTCGATCCTCCAGATCTACAAATCAACAATTCGGCCTTGCATGGAGTATTGCTGCCATATATGGTCTGGTGCCCCTTCTGTTTGCCTCGGGGTTCTTGATAGGCTTCAGAGGCGGATATGCAATGTAGTTGGCCCTGCCCTGGCGTCTCGTCTACGGTCACTTTCTCACAGACGCGCCGTCGCCTCCCTCTGTCTGTTCTACAAATACTTTCATGGAAATTGCTCCGAGGAGCTGCATTCGCTGGTTCCCAGACGTCATGAGTTCCAGCGCCTTACGAGGCTGTCATCCCGCTCTCACACCTTCACTGTCGAAACTCCTAAATGTTGCCGTCTCTTCTACTCTAATAGCTTCATGTCTCGCACCTCTCGCCTGTGGAACTCTCTTCCCTTTTCCTGTTTCCCTGTAAACTATAATCTCCAGCTATTCAAATTTAATGTCAATCGACATCTCCAGTTGCCTTGATCTATCCACTACCCTCATCCTTCCTTCTATCACTCCTATCTGACCTTGCTCTAAACTTTCTGTAACCCCTTGCGTCCTAGTGGCTTCCCGCCTTGCTTGGGGTGAAATGCTTAAAAAAAAAACAAAAAAAAAAAAACATGTTTCTTCTTTTTCCTAATTTACCTAGCTTGCAAATTGTAATCTTAGAGTTGATAGATTTTAAATTTTAGGTCACCCCCTCACACCACACACTCTAAAGAACTTAAACACCCTGAACTAATGGGGTTAGTAGTTTCAGCATTCTAGATTAATAGGAGTTAATTAAACCAAAGAATGCATGGAACCTGTTAATTATTAAATCCTGAGGCTGGTTCAAACTTTTGGCTACTAGTATATATATATATATATATATATATATATATATATATATATATATATATATATATATATATATATATTGAACAATAAAAAAATATTAAAAAATTAAAATCTTCAGACACACTGGGTTGTAGATTAATATTCTTTCGTTTTTTTATTATTCCATTTAGATTCCTCGAGTAGTTTCGGCCAAAATGGCTAGCATCGGGAGGAAAAATATTTTTACTTGCTGGTAGGAGTAAACTACAGAAATGAATGTCATGCTGAAAAAAAAAAATATATATATATATATATATTTATATGTATATATTTGCGTGTATGCATGTGAGTGCGTGTCTGCTAGAATTTGCTTAGAATTTGCTTGGACAATTCTCTGTTGGAATTTTCTTGTTTTCCTTTTTTTATTATTCCAACTAAACTCATAAAATATACAACTTTACGAATTTGTTATTTCTCATAATCTCTGGCGCGCTACCACACGGCAAAACAGTCTCGCACGAACTCCATCTTCAAGCACCCACCCGAAAGTTTGCGTCATTAATACATTCTCGTCATACTCCTTTGAGAAATTTCAACTTACAAAATCTTTTCTTACTTTGTTTTTATTTTTTGTCTGTAATATTCGACAGATTTATTGGATTTGATCTAAAAAGAAGTTTCTTTCTTTGTTTGCTTGTTTAGATGTTTTTTTTCACTTTTCATTTTCATAATAGCTACCTCGGTTTGACACTGGTGACTCGATGACTAGAAGGGAAAGTGTGATGCAAAAGAGTAAGTGTGAAGCAACAGTGTTTATCTATCTACTTATATATATATATATATATATATATATATATATATATATATATATATATATATATATATATATATATATACATATATATATATATATATATA
>OZ010581.1:26478931-26481431 GCA_963932145.1 Acanthosepion lycidas
TTTGTATTGGATATTATATGCCCTTAAAATTTAACCTACAAAAATATTAGAAAATCTACCAAAACAGTATCTTGCATACCGAAGGAGGGGTAAATCATTCCCCCAGAGCCAAACCTGGCGATATTCGAATTATGAGGGTCAAGCAGTTCTGTTCCTAGGAACCGACATCCAGACACCAGCACATTTTGATTTGATTATAGTGATGAAAGCTTTGTGCCGAACCAGCGACACCTTTTGAAGAGATGAATACAGAGACCTGGTGCACCACGGGCCACAAGTGCCTCCAAAAGACCCTCCCCAGGTTTTGAATTTAGAGTTGTCCTTCTCCTAGACCAGTTGCCATCCAAAGCTATAGAACCCAGTCTATCCTGCTAATTACCCATTTCTGGAGGAAGAAGAGGATTCATATATATATATATATATATATATATATATATATATATATGATATGGCACATTACCTATAATAAAATAATAGACTATTCCATACGGAACCCGATAGAGGCTACGCCGAAGGGCGGAGTCTCTTTCGGGGAAGTGAACCGATCCTGAACCAGTTTATAAAGGAGATCCCACGTTAAACCGGCCTTGTGCCACATGATGCCCTCGTGGGAGGGGGTGACTAAATACCGTTCAGTCCGAAGTCGAGTTCAGCCTGAAGTCGGGAGACCGGCTGATCGGCTGATCCGTTGAACTCTCTGCCTTCGGAAGGACGGTGTCTCTTTCGAGGAGGTAAATCGATCGTGAACCCGTTTATACGGGTTCAAAGGGCATATTTTTAGCCGAGCCCACGGGCTCGGAGATACCACGTTAAACCGGCCTTGTGCCACATGATGCCCACGTGTGTATGGGCGAGTGACTAAATACTGTTCAGTCTGAAGTTTGGAGTGAAGTCCGTCAGTCAGTCAGAGCGAGTCAGTCAGTCGAGTCAGAGGCAGTCCGAAACAGAGTTGCGTTCAGACAATTACTACTAAACCTGATTGTTCATACTAACACTTCTTCTTCTCTGTATATATTCCTGTTTGTAATATATCTGTGTTATTCCATATACGTGTTCGAGTTCTTCTTTATTGGTTCTACCTTGGACTATCACCGTGGTACAAGGAACCGGACCATAAAACATTTCCAAATCATAGTTTCTGTTTTGGAAGGTATGGAGATCTCTATATCGATTCATTGGAATCACTTGCCTTATTTTGTTTGAGGCTTCGGCGTGGGGTAATTTTTAGTCAGGTTAGTATGTTTGACCATTAGTTGAAAGTCCACGTTAAAAAGGCCTTGTGCCACATGACACCCTCGTGGGGGGGTGACTGAATATCTTGAGTCAGTAGTTCACTACCGACTGTTCGGTTGTACTCTCTTCCTACGGACGGGAGTAACCCGAAGGAGGCTACGCCGAAGGGCGGAGTCTCCTTCGGGTAGGTAGACCGGCCCTGAACCCGTTTATACGGGTTCAATGGGCATATTTTTGGCCGAGCCCACGTTAAAAAGGCCTTGTGTCACATGACGCCTTCGTTGGTGGGGGTGACTGAATATCGTCAGTCAGTAGTTCGAGTCGAGTCAGTAGTTCAAGTCGAGTCAAGAGTCGAATCAGAGGCAGTCCGAAACAGAGTCGCGTTCAGACAATTACAGCAAGACACTGGAATAGTGATACTGGTCGAGACTACATTGTTCTCTCTACTAAACCTGATTGTTCATACTAACACTTCTACTTCTCTGTATATATTCCTGTTTGTAATATATCTGTGTTATTCCATATACGTGTTCGAGTTCTTCTTTATTGGTTCTACCTTGGACTATCACTGTGGTACAAGGAACCGGACCATGTCAGTGGCGACGAGGATGAGATGGCCTTCGATCCGAGTCGGTTTGCTTGGGAACGAAGCCCAAATTGGGTGGTTAGCTCTATCCAAAGCTAAATACCGGGACGAGTCCGATAGTCGACAAGTACCGTGAGAGAAACTGTTAGAAAAGAACTTAGTTAATTCTAGCCATTTCAATACATATATATATATATATATATATATATATATATATATATATATATATATATATATATATAGTTTTAGGTTGTGTTAGATTTATGGGATAAAGTGCTCAGAATCGGAGATAAAACGTATGCAAATTTAAATATAAAAGTGAACCTTGAAGTCAACAGTCAGAGGTGATAGGCTGGATACAATCATCAGCCTGATGATTGTGCCCAGCATGAAACAGTCTGTTGCCTCTAAGTGTTGACTTCAATGTTCACTTTCATATATATATATATATATATATATATATATATATATATATATATATATATATATAAATCCTTGGGTAAGTAATCCAAGTAAATACTGTTAATATTAGGTTGGTGCAAAAATAATGTCGTTTTCTCACATAGTAACATATGTGAGAAAACGACATTATTTTTGCACCGACCTAATATAAACTATTAAAACTGATCCACAAAAGAGAGCTCAATATATATTTTTAATATAGCGGATATAAGTGAATTA
>OZ010581.1:26483931-26518931 GCA_963932145.1 Acanthosepion lycidas
GGACATAGATTTGGCTGCCTTCGCGAAAACATACACGAAGAATAAATATAGAGATATACAAGATAAGTTGCTATAAAATATAGTTTTAATGTATGCTATATTTATGGGGTAAAATCCTCAGTATCCGGGAGAGAAGATAAGCAGTGTGGACACAGATGTTAACGCCGAATGGAAGGGAATCCTCATGCTTTTTGTTTTCGACAGTACCTCAAATATTTACATTTAGTGATTAGCGCATTATGGCTAGCTAGGTCAGTTATTTTCTGTCTATTGTTATTCTAACGGCTACTGTATATACACGAAGGCTTACTTTAAATTACCCTAACGTCTATTGATTGGAACTGGGACGGAAAGCGGTTATTTTATTGTTAATGTATAAAGTTGTTTGTTAACGTAAATAACTTTTATTCATTACTTCAGTGTACTTTTTTTATTCATTCATTAATTATTCATTACTGCTTATTATTATTCAATTCATATAATTTGTATTTACTAAACTGCCCACAAGGTCAGGTTGTGACACAAGGTTGGTTTAATGTGGGGAGCCCGAGCGGGTACACCCAAGCTAGGAACAAAAATTGAAAATTACCTGTTGCCAAAAACTGTCGGCTGCGCTAGCCGTAACCATGTAGTGTTGACAGGTATATATATATATATATATATATATATATATATATATATATATATATATATATATATATATATATATTTGTTTGTGTGTGTGTGTGTGTGTATTAAAAATATCATTCTTTCGCTACATAAAAAAAAATGCAAAAGAACTTCGGATTATTTACCGAATGTGTTCTTTCCTATTTTTCTATATATTTGCACACAGACACAGATTTATATATATATATATATATATATGTTACTAAAGAATTTATGGATTTATTTATATTCTGACAACTTTTTATTGTTTCAAACATTATTCTTCTGAATAAACGCATTTGAAATAGATGTTCTATTTTTATTTTTACTCTTAAAAAGTGCGTTTCATCTTTATTAAGATTTAGCGACTACGTAAGTCGATAGACGTAATATAAACCTGTTAAAAGTCAAAATAAATATGAGGTGTCTGTTTCAAATACAAGAATCCACTAATGATAGCGTTTGGAGAAATAAAATAAAAAAAGTCGGACTTTAAAGAAATCCATTAATTCTTTAGTAATTGTTTTTCTTCTTTTTTCTTTTTTTTTTGCGATTTGGAATAGAAACTGACCAGAAGTCGACTTTCAAGAAAAAAAATTGAGGAAATGTGCTTTACCTTAAGATAGAAGATACTGCTTTGCTGACCCGCTACGTTGTTCGTAGCCGTTTAGGAAAGCACGCGGTATCAAATAAGTATTAATAAAACCATTAGTTTTCGTATGAGAGGTGGCTTTATTAACACTTAAACAGAATTTCATTTTTGCCAACAGTCCAGTAAGAGGTTCACGACCCACTAACATATACAGAAAACGTTCAATAAGACATTAAAAGAACATAAGGAAAATTTATTTCTTTTATTTGCCTGAAGAAGGCCACAAGACCGGAAACCCGTGTAGCAGAAATGTGAAGAATAAACTATAATTCATATAAGCTAAAACAAATCTACATTATAACCAAAATGTTTTGTGGCTTCTTTATTTTTTAATATATACACACACAAACACACACACACACACACGCGCACGCACACACACACACACACACACACACACACACATATATATATATATATATATATATATATATATATATATATATATATATATATATATAGGTAACTATACTCGTTTCGAAAAACCTTCGAATTTTTGATTTGACAATAATCAAATCAATACCGAAGGAAAAAGGTTTTTTAAAAAGAAAGAGCTAGAAACATGAAAGTCTGTCGAAAAAAATCGCACAGATACAGGTTTGAAGCCCAAAGAAAAACAAAAACCGACACGAGTAAACAACTAACTAACAAAAGAGTTCAATACGACCGTAGAGCAGACCTAGATAAACCTAGTGAGCCAGACAAACCTACCCAGGTTTCACCTAAGCGGATCGTCAGGGAAAGTCAGCTTTCTCTGACAATCGGCTTAGGTGAAACCTAAGTAAATTTGTCTGGATCACTAGGTTTATCTATCTATCTATCTATCTATCTATCTATCTATCTATCTCTCTCTCTCTCTCTCTCTCTCTCTCTATATATATATATATATATATATATATATATATATATATATATATATATATATATATATATAATATAAAAGCTCAAATACTAACATTCCATAGTTATAATTTATTAAATTGTAATCGTATTTTTTTTTTTTTGAATTTGTATGTCTGATGTTTGGATCTTGATTACGATTCCAATGTAATAAATTTAATCATGGAATATTAGTGTTTGAGCCTTTTATATATTATATTCTTACTATGTCCTCGACATTGAGTTCTACCTGGATTCTATCCTCTTGGAAATTATATATATTTGCGTCTAGCATGAAACAGCCTGTCGCCTCTAATTGTTGACTTCAATGTTCAATTTTATATTTACACACGCTCTATGTCTCATACTGAGCACTTTATCCCATAAATAATGCACACCTTAGGAGTATATTTTTTCATGTGTGTGTGTGTGTGAAGAGAAAGACATGTTAACCAAATGTTATTACTATGAACTTATCTCTTTGTGTCTATTTTTAATTCTTGATTCATATTCGCAATATATGTCTAAAGCCTTTGAGCGCTAACCACCGCTTTACCGGTGGTATAGAAAAATGCCGTAATAACCAGACACCGGTTGAACAGTGGTAGAGAAAGATGACTTAATGCCCAGCCACCGGTTGTCACGATGCATAAACACTTGTAACTATTTTTTATATCTACTGTTAAACATTAAATACTAATTATTTGTGAATATTGACCGAGGAGATCAGGCGGAAGTGGTAAAAATCGTTCACGAACGCAGGACTCAAATGGTTAATTCGTATCCGATGTCGTTATTCACCAATTAAATTCCTGCTTTATCTTCAACGTTTTGACAAAAATATTCTCCCGCTCTAGACAAATATATTCTGGATAAGATAATGAAAATATTTTCTTCAATTGAAATTAACAAAAGGAAGTTGATAACATTAAGCTCAGCTGTTAGAAGAAAATTAGTTCATGTAAAATTTTCTTTCGAAAAATCTAGATAATATATTAATATTTGTTGATTAAACGGTTACGTACAAGGAATGGTTAGGAAAGAATATTATCAGTTTCTGTATGAGCAAACATTGGTCACTTGTTTGTGTATAATTATGGAAAAGTATTTGAGAGAGTGCTTTCGGCGATTGCTGTCGTAATTATTATGATTCAATACCTCGATTTAGTTACAGACGTAAGAATTGAGCAATTCTATAGCTTTTATTTGAACGGAATATATAAGGTTACTTAAATTCATTTGACATCTTTATAGCATAAGTTTTGATCAGTATTCGCTTCTGCATTTTGAAAAAAAAGATCTTCAAGAATTTGAAAACAATTATTTCTAATTAGCATGTCACAGTAGATACATATTTGATTTATAGAGTCCGTTTGTAAGGTACTGTTCACTTAGTAAAAGGTACAAGAAAAACACAAGGACACATGGCCCAGTGGATAAAAACGTTGGTTAGATCCTGTGACTAGACTCGGAGTTGTGTGTTGCAAACCACAGCAGTGCTGAACGAAACTTAGAGAGTTGTGTTAACAGAAAAAATAACTGAGACATCCGTAAGATGCATGGCAACTGGAAGTAGAACAATCTACCCCAGTGGACGAAATAAAGGGTTTTGCTCCAAGATTTTTCACACTTTACATCCAGAAAACAAAACGGATTCAAACACAACAAGAACTGTGTATGTGTGTGTGTGTTCGCGCGCGTGCGTGCAATAAGTTGTATGAGTCTAAGTTTGTGATTCTCGGTTTAGATATATTTAGGCTTGTTTGAGAGGGAACATACTTCTATGTTTGTTTTCAGTGGCATAGGCATAGACACATGCATACAGATGTACTACATACCGCGCATGCAAAACACACACACACACACACACACATATATATATATATATATATATATATATATATATATATATATGTGTATATATAAACACATATATATGTGTGTGTATATACACACACACACACACACAGATATATATATATATATATATATATATATATATATATATATATATGTGTGTGTGTGTGTGTATTGTTTAAATCGTAGTATATTTATAGAGGAAGATTGCTGGATTTTGGAAATAATGATAGATAGATAGATAGATAGATAGATAGATAGATAGATAGATAGATAGATAGATAGATAGATAGATAGATAGATAGATCTGGCGAAGTAAGTTTGGACATCGTATCAAGACAATCAACACTGACAATCACCAGGCAATGTTGTTTCTTATCGATTGTCTGCCGTTCAGTTCTGTGTCATTTCAAATTTGATTGTCTGAATATTAATGCAAAGAATTGTCTTAGTATAAATTCAGAGAATTTTATAAGTTCTTGTGCAAGTCCTTTTTAACAAGCTTTCTGCTGAAGAGTATATTTGCCCAAGATAATGCTCCTTCACATTCTGCAAAAGTCACTATTGCCCACCTTGCCAAAAAAATAAATTTTACGAAGACGCCGAATTAATAGAATGCTCCCCAGCCACTCCAGATATTGATCCAACAGAAAGCTTATGGTCCATCATTAAAAGAGATGTATATGGGAATGGAAAACCTTCTACCACAAAGGAGATCTCTCGGGTGCAATAAATAGTGCTGTAAGTAATGTAAAATCCGAAGCAGTAGAAAACTTTTAACAAAATCAATAGAGGAAAGACTGATGAAGGTCAAAGAATGTCAAGTCGGCCATAGTAACAAATAAAATCATTTGTTCGGCTGTATGCATTATGTTAACTAAACATATATTTCTATGGGATATATCATTTGAATTTATTTTTTAAATTAAATATTATGTTTCGGTTCGTTCCATGTGTGTGTGTGTGTGTGTGTGTGTCATGAATTATTTTAATACCTGTACTTGGGCGGTTTGAAAAAAAAAACGGATAATACAATATATTTGAACAAACCAATATCAGGGAAAAAATCAGTAAAAAAAAAGAAAGACTGTCGACATCCGTGTTGATCAAAATAATCAATCAGCACCGCAATGCCTAGTAAAAAAAAAGCCGAGTAAATTAAGTAAAAACCTAAAAGTACTCAATACTCTAAGTACAGAAAAATCTACAAAACCTAGTGAGCCAGATGATACCTACTAAGGATTCACCTAACATATCTTTAGAGTATCACTCTGAAGACCCTTTGGGTGAAAACCTTTGTAGGGTTTATATATATATATATATATATATATATATATATATATATATATATACACACACACAAATATAGATAACTACACTCGTTTCGAAAAACCCTCGAATTTTTTATTTGCCAATAAACAAATCAATCTCGAGGGAAAAAAAGGTTTTAAAAAAAGAAAGAGCTACAAACATGAACTACTGCCGAAAAAAATCGCACAGATGCAGGTCTGAAGCCCAAAGAAAAAACCCCTATACGAGTAAACAACTAACAAAAGAGCTCAATACAGCCGAACTTTCCCTGACGAACCGTTTAGGTGAAACCTATGTAGGTTTGTCTGGCTTACTATATATATATATATTAGCCTGTATGATCAATCACTTTACTTAATCACGTATGAGCTTTTGTTGTTTTATGATTAAAAAGAGCAAGAAAGGTATTGTGGCTGTATTTATACATTTTTATTTTTCCGAGTACTTTCGATATATAATTTTCAGGATTATGATGGCTAAGACAAATAGTTGTGTATGTCCGAAGTAAATAAACAAATACATCATGTCTAAATTGTTTAATCATACAAACAAAATGGAAATATGCTACTAAAATATATGGAGTACATAAACACACACACACACACACATACACATATATGTATGTGTGTGTGTCCGTGTGTGTTAACGTGTGTGAACAAAAACTTATCACAGCCGATGGGTTATCGTCCTCTGTGCAACTTTAGAAAGGCAAATGACTACGATTTTATTTTCTGACA
Organism: Acanthosepion lycidas; assembly: GCA_963932145.1. Classification (NCBI taxonomy): domain Eukaryota; kingdom Metazoa; phylum Mollusca; class Cephalopoda; order Sepiida; family Sepiidae; genus Acanthosepion; species Acanthosepion lycidas. Next base: position 26,490,016 of record OZ010581.1, read on the forward strand.
TGTAATTATATAGAAGACCCAAAATGTTATCAAATTTTCATTTTTTTATTTTATTTAAGAATGCTTATAAATATTCATCAGGTTAGCGGAAATGTCTAGGCAAGATATGGAAGGCTAAGATGAGTTTTCCTTTTATCTTTAATCATATTGTCCTTTTACACATATATTCTATTTTAAATGTTACGTGCGCAGATTCAAGCACACACACACACACACACATATCTAGCTATCTATCTATCTATACATATTTTTTAATCCTATCTAAACTTTCGGCTTACATAAGCCATTAGCAAAGATGACAATTACATTAAAATCTATTAAACAATATGCGGACAAAACAATAATGATAGTCTGTTTATGTTTAAACGGAAGATTTCCAAGCAACAACAAACTCGTGCATACGAGAAGCTGGAAGCGAAAATCATTATAGGTAATTTTCTCCATTTGGTATGATAGATAGGACTAAAAAATATGTATCAATATTGTGATTTTCTTTCTTTTTTAAATGATAATGTTATTAAGCTTATCAGACGATATAAAAATAATTTACATAAAATAAATAGACAAAACTTGTCTAAATTATTTAATGTAACATGCAACAATGAAAAATTGCTGCCTAAACACACACAATTTATATATATATATATATATATATATATATATAAATAGAGAGAGAGAGAAAGTGAGAGAGTGAGAGAGAGAAAGACAAGTAAACAGACAGAAAGAAAGAGAGAGAGAGAGAAATAGACAGAGGTTAAAGAGAGAGTGAACGTGTGCATATATATATATATATATATATGTGTGTGTGTGTGTGTGTGAACGTTTGTACATATATGTGTGTGTGTGTGTGTGCATGTGTGCATATATATACATATATATATATATATATATATATATATATATATATATATATATATATATATTTCATTTCTGTAGTTTAGTGCTAGCAGCAAGCAGAAATATTTCTTTTCCCGATGATGGCCATTTCGGCCGAAACTAGTCGAGGAATCTAAATGGAATAATAATAAAAAAAACGAAAGAATATTAATCTACAACCCAGTGTGTCTGAAGATTTTAATTTTTTAATTTTTTTTATTGTTCAAAATATATATATATATATATATATATATATATATATATATATATATATATATATATATATATGCACACATATACAAACTGGCATTTATAAAACGTAGGATTCTTCAATTATGCTGACTCTCAGCTTCAAGGTTCAATGTGATCTTTCTATAAAGTGTGAAAGTAATAGCCGCCATGTTTTGACTCCCATGGCTATAGTGTAGAAATCTATAAATCCACTAATTGCCATGTTGAGTATTATTCCCCTATAAATAAGCCAAATCTATAAAGACACACACACACACGCATACACATACGTTGAGGGACAGAGAGAGAGAGAGAGAGATAGGCTTAATCGCACGGATTTTGACGAATGATATACATTTACTCTCGTGCCTGGTGATTCGCTTTAGCCACAGCATAACTGAGATCACGTCCACTGTTTGCTCTCCGTAAACGTCATGAAAGCGTGGTCGAAAATGTGAAATTTTCACCCATGCAACAATTCAATGACACATCATTACGTAAGATTATGTAAGTCACTGTGCTGTTTTCCGAAAATTGCCAAAAATATTGTGAGTCATTCGCTAGCAGCCCCCTCACCCCATTCTACATCAATACCAACTATATCAGTCTTTGGTCTCGTGGGGCCAACATAATATAATAAAAGTAATTATTATACGGAAACCCCCACACACACACATACGCGCACAAACACACACACAAAAATGTGTATATATATATATATATATATATATATATATATAGATAGATAGATAGATAGATAAATAGATAGACACACGCACGTACATATATTGAATTTTGACTTCTTGTTTAACGCCGGTTGTAAAGAAAAAAAAATAACATCTGTTGCCTCAATGATACTGACGTCTTAACTTTTATTTGTATTGCTTGGTGTGAGGAAATTTTAAAGATTTTTTTCTCAATTTCCTACATAGGTGAGCTGCTTACTTTACACGACTTCTGTTCGGAACGTACCCAGACGTTTTGCATATCTTGAGGAACCTTTACGAGACCTTGATACAACCTGGAAACCTATGAAGAGCACATTACGGCGCTTATTGTGGTGGCGATAATTGCTCAGCAATGAAACACGCATAAGTCAACGTATGTACTATCCGATCATCAATATTTACCATAGACTCTGCGAACAAGTTCTTTATATATTTTGCTGTTTTGGAGATGATAACATATTTTCCCGCTTTCAAGGCCAACCGGAATTAATAAAGTGAGATTTCTGAATTTTATATTAATTCAAAATCGACGTTGAATTTCACCCGATAGAACTGCTGATTACGAACTTTAAAAAAACAATTCAAAATATTTAAGAAACAAAGAAATGACGCTGATATAAATTTGGAATACATTGAAGCAGAACCAAGCACGATTCTCCTAGGTAGGTTATTTTTCGTCAGTATTATATATTTAGATATTTCCGGAAGAATTCTTTTTTTTTTTTTTATCGAGTTAAACCTATTTCACTACGATTAAAGACCCTGTCGCAGATATTTGTATTAGCAATATTTATTACTTGAATGTCTAATCCTGTGTGAGTATCTGTATTAATGTTTATAAGACAACTATTAGATTGGTGTAAAAATAATGTCGTTTTTTAACGTTAAAAACTGACATTATTTTTGCACCAACCTAATATTTTCAACATTTTCCTTATCAAAATTCGTTTACGCTTACCAGGTCATAGCCTTCTTATTCAGTCTTCAAAGAATTTTTCAACGCTTTCGATACAACTTTGCTAGATCTCTGTAAACCTGATTCTTCTATTAGACAATAACACTTTTGATTTTTTTGAATTCTTCAGGGAAGGGTTTTAAATAAATGAAAAAAATTCTATCCCAGTAGCTTCAGTAGCAAGGAAATTTGTTAAGATTAAAAAGAAGAGGTTTGGTTTGTTTTATTTTGCATATCAACCTCAAAGGGTCAATTAATGCCGAGAACTTTTTTTTTCCTGGTAATATTTTTGTTTTGTCAAAAACCCATTTAAAAAATGTATAGCTGGTAATATTATTTTTTCAAAAACGTATACATGGTAATATTTTTTCAAAAAACGTATAGCTGGTAATATTATTTTTTTTATCAAAAACGTACAGATGGCAACATTAGTTTTTTAAAAACGTATTATCAGAAGCCTTGCTGTTGGACGCAGTGTATCCCCAGACCCACGACGCGGGTGTAATTTATCGTCATACCCATGACGCAGATGTAGTTTATCGTCATACCCAAGACGAGATCTGGGTTTGGGGGTTAACTATTTGGCCATAGGTGGAACCCTAACAGGTGCTACCATCCCAGGTCATGGTGGAACTGGGAACACGCTCCTCAAAACCCTCTGATCAGAGCCCTTGCTGTTGGACGTATTAGGTTGGTGCAAAAATAATGACGTAATAATGTCGTTTTTTGACGTATTTTTAACGTAAAAAAACGACATTATTACGACATTATTTTTGCACCAACCTAATAGTTTATAGTCATCGGATACAGTTTATCGTCATACCCAGCACGGCAGAAAGTTTTTCTCGTGTGAGTTTATCCTTCAAATCTATAAATCATCCATCCCGTCCTTGCATGGAATATAGCTGTCATATATGGTCTGGTGTCCCCGCTGTACGTCTGGAGGTCCTCGACAAAATCCATAGAGAATATGCAAGATGATAAGCCCTGATCTGGCATCTAGTCTACATTCGCTTTCCCACAGATGTGCTTTGGCCTCCCTCTGAGTCTTCTACAATTTCTTTCACGGCAACTATTTCCACGAGCTACTTTCGCTGGTTCCCGGACTGCATGAATTTAAGCGAGCTACCATGCTGGGATCTCAGTTCCACCCTGTCAATGTCAAGATGGTTAAATGAAATTGTCTCTTTTACTGAAACAGCTTCTTCTCCTGCATTTCCTGTCTGTAGAACTCCTTTCTTCTTGCTTGCTTCCTCGATGATTATAATCTTAAAATATTCAAGTGTAAAGCCAATCGACATCTGACAGCCTGAGCTTGTTCTACGTCCTTCTCTGTATCTGTTGTTGTGTCCTCTCTCTAAAGTGTCTATGTTGAACTCTTCCGCCTACTATAAGATTAGTAGGAGAGAAGGTCTTGGGAGAACAGTCGAATAAATTGTTCTACCGAGCTGTGACTGTTCGCAGCTGCTGTCAAACTTTGGGCAGAGAGGAACCCGGACGAGGCTGTGCCGATTGCAGAGTTTCGTCCGGGGAGTTAGACAGACCCGAACCAGCTTATGCGGGTTGTACGGGAATATTTTTGGCCGAGCCTACGGGCTCGGCGAACTCACGATAAACTCGGCCTTGTGCCACATACATCCCTCGTGGGGCGGCTGTTAAATATTAACAATGGAATAGATTGAACGCTGGGTCAACCGACACACACTCACTAGTCTTCTAATACTCTTTTGTACTTACTGTTTAATATATGATATATCTGTAACACTTGTTTTGTTATTTCTTTAACCATTTACTTGGTTACAACAGTACCCTTTCCCCTAATATGTCTCTTTGCTCTTGTTCTCAATCATCTATAACCCCGTGCGTGCTAGTGGCACTCCCGCCTTGCTTGGGGTGAATTGGTTTTAAAAAATCGTATTGTATGATGTACCTCATTGCATTTCTATGTGTTGTCATGCAGCAAAAACCACCGTTTCATTTCTTTTTACAGCAAAAATCTTGTTCTATCCAAATCGTTATTCAAGCGATCCAGTTGATCTCTGTTCAGTCGCAGAATTTAAGTTTCTGCAGTTTTAAGCATTCCATATTGAATTCAGCCAGACATAGAGAAGAATATGTTTTCCTCGGGTAGATTTCTGTGAATTTTATGGAGATTGGCGAAAACCATCCTTATCGAATGCTTTTGCTTGGCGCTACAGTATTATAAAGCATTGCACCAGATAACAAAAGCAACATCTCTTGAAGGCATTCAACAACAGCAACAGATAAAACGGATATCACATGTAACTCGAACAAAAAAGAATGACATAGATATGAAGTGGATATTCCAAACTTATTCAAATGAAATGTTAAAAAGTGTTAATCTTATGCTTTATCGCGTCAAGCATTATAAGAGACTATTAACTATTGCTTACAGCATGGCAAATACCATTTGTACGATTCATATGAATGTGACAATACAGACCTAAACCATAGAAAGGATAAGCTTATGTTGGAACACCGGTTCTAGTACAATCACCGAAGTTAAGCAACGTCAAGTCTGGTCAGTTCCTAATCGAGTGACTGCTTGGATGTGTTGCTGGTTTAATGGCTCGGAATTGTTAATCGAAGAGCGATATATATTTCTGCTATGTACAGAAAATGTGACACAAGGCCAAAACTGGAATGTGAAAAACAACGATCTTCATCTGTCTTAACTTTAAACTTACCACTGACCACAACCACTGACCCAAACATACAACAATATTTCTTATACCAAAACAACGCATTCTTACTTACCTTTCTTACTACAGACACCATAATACCTAATGTCTCTATGAAAATCCTAACTAGTCCCCTATATGTACAATTCATTGTCTGGGGTGGGGGAGGAATAAAACAACAATTTAAAAACTAACCCCAATGAGTTAATCGGAGAGCTGAGTTCCAATTCTAGTTGACTACGTTATATTCACTTACGTGTCGAATACGCTTGGGAAACTTATGAATTTACCCCTCCTCTCCCCGCCATGGGTTAATGAGTAGAACTTTTATCAGTAAATCATCTCCGAACAATAATTAGAAATCTAAAAATATTTTCTGGCTTTAAGTAACATACAAAATGTTGGCAGAACATCAAAAATACATAGATCAATCACAGGAAGAATATACATGTTATTACCTAATGGAATACTACTGCCAGTGATTGCGTGGCTTCAGAAAAAGAAGATTACAGTTCTGTCATGGCCTCCAATGAGTCCTGACTTAAATCCTATTGAATATCTATGGCAAGAATTGAAAGTTTAAATAAATCATTGGTCACAAAAAACCCTTCAGGAATTAGAATGTGTAACCATAGAAGAATGTAAGAAAATCTCAGAAAAGACTTGTTCAAATCTCATCAAAAACTTTAGAAAACGATTGTAATAATTTCGGTTTTTGACGTTAAAAAATACGTCAAAAAACGACATTATTACGTCATTATTTTTGCACCAACCTAATAATATTGCGAAAACTGTTCATTTGTTTTTCTATTTGTCATACTTTACGAATAATTTTGTATTTTCCTATTTTGCATAATTCGCCTGTCAAATTTGTTGTATTTAAGCCATTGTTCTGAAAATTGAGTTTTATATTCCTTGTTTGTACTTAAGTTATAAAAACCTGCCATCATATGGGCATTAGATTATGAGAAATGTATAAAAATATTAAAAGTTGATGGGTATATGAATAATTTCGTCGTTGACTGTATGTTCTTATGTAACTGCTTTTATATTTGGGTAGGAGCCTCCTAGTTGTTACCTTCAGGTTCCGATAGAATCCAAAAGTGTCAAATTATACCATCCTACAACATCTCTCTCTCTCTCTCTCTCTCTCTCTCTCTCTCTCTCTCTCTCTTTCACACACGCACACACACACAGAGGCGAGATGTGGTGAGCCTCTCGTTGCTCAATCGCTACTTCCAAAGAAAATGATCAGATTAACTACATTCTTCAGTTTCACCTAATCTTCGCGGCGGGACCCCCACTATACTACGCGCATTGTAGTGCACCATCTTCAGTCCCGCCCAATTCACTTTGTGAGAAGTAGTTCCACTCGAGTAGCTTCTTACCAAGAACCACTGATCCGTGATGTTTTCCCGATCACCACAATCTTAACATATTAAAGTCTTGGGTTAACCGTTATATTGCTTACATATCCGAAAAAAAAACTGTGTGGCTCACGTGGCTTGCACAGGGTGAATATTACTTAAAAAATAATTAGAGACATATTGAAATTCCTACAAAAGTTATTTGTATTTATCTTCATATCATATTTCGCTGCTTTAAATTTAACCCTTTGAGCCCTGCGTTCCTGAACAATTTTTACCCTTCTGCCTGAGTCAAAATTCCCAAATAATTATGTAATGTTTCTCAGTAGATATAAAAAATAGTTACAAGTGTATACCCACCGTTCAACCGGTAGGTGGGCATTAAGTCATTTTTCTCTACCACTGTTCAACCGGTGGCTAGGCATTACATCATTTTTCTCTACCCCCGGTAAAACGATGATCAGGGCTCAAATGGTTAAGCCAAGTACTCTTTTTGTAATATCCAGCTTTTTATTATTTAACTATACCGGTGAGTTCAGTTTAAGTTTAAAACTTTGAGCCCTGTGTTCTTGAACAATTTTCTTCTGCCTGAGCTCCTGGTTCAAAATTCGCAAATAATTATGTAATATTTTACGGTACATATAAAATGAGTTACAAGTGTTTACCCACCGTTCAACCGGTGGCTGGGGATTAAGTCATTTTTCTCTGCCACTGTTCAAACGGTTTGCTGGGCATTACGTCATTTTTCCCTACCACCGGTAAATCGATGGCCAGGGCTCAAATGCTTAAGTCAAGCTCTTCTTTTGTAATATCCAGCTTTTATCATTTAGCTATACTGGCGAGTTCAGTTATTCACTTCGTGTCGTTTACAACTTGAGTACATTTTTATTTAAAAGAGACCCCCCCCCCGTAAAAAAGCAGAGAAAATAAAACTAAACAATTTCAGCAACAAACACATGGAAACAGCATCAAACTTCAATCGTGACATACTGCCACGAAACTTTCATAAACCTGTTATTATTTTCACATTTGATTTCATTGTCTCTAATAATTATTTCAAGAATTATTCATCTTTTTCCGTTGAATTTGATACCGAAAATAAAATTTTCTAAAACATTAAATTAAAATAATTTCATAAAATTAGTATATCATGTGGCATTCAGCACAATTGCCTACAGTTGAGGCCAGAAATTTCGAATCATTAATTTTTCTGCATTGACTCTAACTGGCAAGACGTCTTTCATCGAGGAATGACCTTTAACTTATTGGACCTCACCAACAATGAGTAGTACACTCCCCCAACATCGATCGAATTCAGACATTGAGTAATCTGCATCTCCAGTCTAGTTCTAATTTTACTCGACAGTTTCAATCAAACAGCAAGTGGCCAAAAATGTTCATTCAGCTTTTAATGTTTTCCTCTCTTCTTGTTTTATGTAGCGTGTCCTTTTATAACATAGACTTCATGGCCCTCCATAACTTCCTGCTTTTTTGTCGACGTAATATTTGAGGTTTTACCATACTTTTCCTTGTTCCGCTATCAATTCGTAACATAAAACAGTAAATAGTTTGTTCGCTTTTCACATGGCTTCTATTGTCTTAACTACAGCCTTGTGCAAATTAATTTAAATAACACGAGTAATTCCGTTATTATTTACATTTTTTTCGTAATTTTTCTAAAGAAACATGATCCACTGCACACGTTAGTACTTTGTATGTTCATTCTAAGAAATCGTTTCTTGCAGATTGACCATAGATTCTCGATTGGATTTAAATCAGGAGAGTGTCCGGGACAATCTATAGTGCTTTGATTTGCTCACTGGTAAGGCTTGCCACTGCGTTCGTGCAGTGTTACAATTTTCCTACGCTTACTTGGATTAACGTTCATCGCAGACAATTGCCGTAGGACAACTAATCGACAATAGAGACAATAGTGCTTGAGTGTGATAGAAATCTAATGCAATCTCGGATGATGCATTATTTATCAAGTCAAGAAAAAATTTAATCATACACACCGAAAATAGATTCATATTACTGCACATCACTGCAAATGATCTAATCTGAGGAAAAAACAGAAATCGCTTAAACCCTGTCACTGCAATGGGTCTAAAATTGACCGTGTGGGGAAAGAAAGGAAACTAGAACGATTGTTTCAGTTAATTTGCACAAGGGTGTATGGCCTGTGTGTTAGATTTTCTAGACCGTCTTTCATATGAAGCAGACGATCATAGCTCTCCGCAACTTCGATAGAGTCCTTGCTATTGTCCGAGATTTAATGGAGTGTTACATTTTCTAGATCCTTTTTTTTAGTATACATCGCGGATATTTCTGCAGTCTCTTTTTTATTTTATGTATGGATTTCCTTGTTCTTATTTTCTTCCTCATTATTCACATGTCCCATCTATGGTATTCTTCATATTCGGCAAAAGAACCGCATCTGTCCATTCAACCCTCTCCTTTAGCATAACATTTTTGTCCTTTTCTTGGCATCCATTCTCATAGATACATTTAGTTGGTCCCTTGCTGTTTCAAATTTATTCTCTTTCCTTCAATATGATCTGGGCGTGTTAAATTCTCTCGGCTATCTTTCCTCAGTATATGTCAAAGAAATTTATACTTCATTTTTCTGATTATAAGTATTGTCTTCATTTAAACTTATTCGTTGCTGAGATGTTAAATGCATGGCAGTCATATTATATGTCAGTAGATCCACATCTCTTTCGATTCAACCGGTTTCGTCCCAGTCTTATCAAGTTTATTTTCTGTGATATAAATATATATATATATAAGCGTGTAAATTTAATTAATAAAACGAATAAAAGGAAAAATATAAAATCCAATAACATTCAGACCCAGTATGCCTTTCCCTCTGTTTACAAAGGGAAAGCCCACCGGATCTGATAGTAATTTTCCAAGCGTAGCTCAGATGTGGCAATTTATTTAAGTAAACGCTCTATTTTTAATTAAACAGTACTAATTACATTTACCGGTCTGAACGTTCGAGATACATCGTATAAAATGAAAATATTTTATATAATTGTCAGACTTAAACCATTTCACAATAAATGTTGTCATTGTTTACGCTAAGATACCTTTCGTGAGCAGAAATGATCGATCAAGAAAAATCGTTGACAATTGTGTGTTTATAAACAGTAATTCTGACTTTGCAATCCAGATGCTTCTCTGTAGCTGGATGGCACAGCACGTCAGGTCAAATGACGGTTTCCGTATTCGAATAAAGTTTCAATCCTAGTCGGAGAACTTTTTAAACATTCAGGCCATGAAATGTAATTAATACTGTTTATTCAAAAACAGATAGTATACTTGAAATTTATTTCATATATATATATATATATATATATATATATATATATATATATTGCCATCCACAGACAGACTGTTTCGTATCTCATCAGTGTGGCCAGATCTGATTGCCTCAAGTCGGGAGCGAAAGTGCACTGATTTGTTATCAATCGGAGACTCTATCTTAAGCCATTGGTGCACGGCAGGGATCAAAGTGAATTTAGATGTATTTATTTTTTAGATAAACACGCCAGTGACTGGAGAACTCGATTCGCCTTAACGAAGAGTCTTGCATCAGCAGCAGTAATAGTCAGTGTTTAGGTTTCGGCAGAAATATCTCCCACAAATACCTCCAGCATAAGTGTAGCAAAGTTGTCTTCATCTAGCTAATTTTTTCCCATCATGTATGTGGCATTTCTGGAAGGAAGTATATCTGCCAGTTTTTCTCTTGCACCCTGTAAACAGTAAAACACTACAATATGTAAACACTATTCATTTACAACTCCACAAAAACTTGTAGGCATTTGTCATAGTAAACTACATTTAAGAAATCTCAGTATAAGACGATTGGTAGTCACTATTTCTTTCCGTTTGGAAGTGCTTATTGAAAATATATTCCATGTAAACTTACATTATTCAGCGTCCTGATATCAGCCATCCTTTCAGTCAATCAAAACGTATTAATCATTTGATTTGATATTTAAATACGATGTTGTCATTTTTTTTAACAGATTAGAATTATTTCTAGCATTTAAGTCACGGTTGGAATAGATATTACTTTTGCGACTTCAGTGTACAATCGCAATTATTATTATTTTTTATCTTTGAAAGTATGAAAATGATTGGATTTGCAAACATTTGTAGTTAAGATTAAAAAGCAGAGTTTTGGTTTGGTTTGTTTTGTTTTACGGCATATCAACCTCAATGGTTTATTTAATGCCGACAAAATGTTTATTGCTGGTAATATGTTTTCCTTCAAAAATCTATTTCTGGGAATATTTTTCCTTGGCGAAATCTATAGCTGGTGAGATTTTTCCAAAGAATGTATAGCTCATTGTATTGCTGGTATTATTTTTTTTAAGTATTACTGATGATAATTTTTTCTTCAAATATTACTGGTGGTAATAATTTTTTTTTAAAGAGGTGGTTCCACGGTCCTCAAAACCTCCTGATCAGAGGCCTTGCTGCTGGATGTAGTCTATCGTCTTACCCAGAACACGGATATTGTTTATCGTCATACCCAAGACGGCAAAAAGCAGAGGAAACAATCTGTTTTTTTTATTATTTGTTTGTTTTTTTAGACTAGTCTATGGAGAATTGAGAAACTCCATTATATATATATATATATATATATATATATATATATATATAGAGAGAGAGAGAGAGAGAGAGAAAAGGAGAGAGAAAGATAGAGGGAGAGAGAGAAAAGGAGAGAGAAAGATAGAGAGAGAGAGATAAAGGAGTGTACAGAGACGGTGAGACAAAGATAGAGAATAGGTTGTGGTTATATACGCGTACGTTTATGTGACTTTCTACAGACAGCAATATTCATATAAACATGAGAATACTTACAAGCTTCTGCAATCAGATAATAAAGACATAGAGTAGAGGTCGGAAAATCGAAAGAAGCAATAGATTACTTCAAAAAGAAACGGAAAATTATAACTTTTCTTCTTCTTTTTCTTCTTTTCAAAGACCACAAAAGGTGACGCTGGAGACTTCCTACTCAATAAAATGGAAGGAAGCCAGTTCTAAAGGGAAAACATGAAACGACTACACATACCCTAAGAAAGCAAATGCACCAAATGTACTACTTCAGAATGAGTTGCTGTGAAGAGATTATTATTTTTATTATTATTATTAAATTATTATTATTATTATTATTATTATTATTATTATTATTATTATTATTATTATTATTTATTCAGTTTTCATACAAGTTGTGAGTAACTGTTTTTGTCAACATTAAGTGACAGTAAACACGAGTCGACGAAGATGTGGTTCTACAGAAGGATGCTGAGGATATAATGGGCCGAGCGTGTAAGCAGCGATGAGGTCTTAGAGGGGATGCAAACAAGGAGGAGTCTTATACTTAACATCAGGAAGAGGCAGCTGAAGTTCCTGGGACACATAAGGAGGAGGGCTTGGAGAATCTGATACACCCGAGTCGAACAGAGGGAAAGAGAGACAAGGGAAAACAACACATGGCATACCTATCGGCCTTAAGCAAGTGGATGACATAACGTGGTCTGGAGGAGGTGGCAGAGAGAAGGAACTTATTGAGAGCTGCAAGAGAATGAAGGAGGTGGAGAGCCATGATCGGATACGTCCGAAAAGGACATGGCACATAGAAAGAAAGAATATCCCTAAGTCTTCTTGAGGCTCCTAAAATTATTATTATTATTATTATTATTATTTTTATTATTATTATTATTATTTGTGTTGAGACCCTCCGACTCTTAGATGTTTTGGCTGGGTGATGATAATGCACCCACAACTTACAGAAGTCATGGACAAACTGCAACCCACAGACAAAATGCGGCCCGTTTGGTATTTGTGTATGGCACGCTTAATTTCATAAGGAAAGATTACGTTTCTCATAGTTTTATTTTGTTTCGTTCTCACTTGTTCACTCACAGACTCTCTCATACATAACCACAAATATAAGCAATAATTAAGTGCAATGTTTCTTGAATTTTGTAAAATTTCGACGCATGTAACATTGTCAGCATTTTAAACCATTGGTTATTTTTCAGTAAGGAAGATCATACGTGTAAATATATTTTGAAACAGGAAACTTTCGTAAGAATTTTTGCTCTAAAGAAGAAATGTTTTCATTTCAAATTAATAAATTAGAAATAAATCCCAAGCAACGACATGTGATAATTACACCGTCATCAGTGATAATATTCAAGATTTCAATTTTTTTAATTATAAAAAGATATTTTCTAAAAAGTCAACCTTTCCTACTATTTTAAAGCACATACTTACGCATATGTTCTTCTTAGTGAAAGTAGCTAAGGTACATACTACAAAAAATTACATTGAGTCTTTTTAATAGTACGGTCCACAGATTATCTGATCCACTGCTCAACAAAAGCTGGTCATGCCTGTCTTAGAGACCCAACGCTTTCCTCAGCCGCCCCAAGGAGTATTGCTACGTGTGCACTCCCAACGACGTTAGGTATAACCAATGCGTCCTGCGTGGCAGAAAGATTCCCCAGTGCGCCAACCACAAAAGGTACAAACTGACTGCTGCGTGGTATATTATTATTATTATTATTATTATTATTATTATTATTATTATTATTATTATTGTGTCTGTTATGTTTCCTGCTTTGTATCCCGTAAAGTCGGGTTCAAATTATGGTCCGTAGTCCTTATAGTTGAATTGTCATTTAATTGATAGAACTCTTCTTTATATATGGAATGTTCCTAGAAGGGCCATCTTCTGTGCAACTTGTATGTTGATGTTACTTGGGACACTGTTAGTAAATTGTTCATTCCTTTTCTTACGTGGCCCAGAGCTCCGATTATTTTTGGTACATTCTCAGTTTTCATTCTCCACATCCTATTTATCTTGATCTGCAGGTTTTTGTATTTGGACAAGTTCTCGATAATTTTCATGGAGGTGTTTCTCTCAGATGGTACTGCTATGTCTATTATTATTATTATTATTATTATTATTATTATTATTATTATTATTATTATTATTATTATATTCTCTTCTTCTGCAACAATTTTTCCCTTTCAACCGGAGATCTTGCATCATGTGTGTTCTCTATCAAATCGTACAACCACAATTAGAGAGCACTATTTGCAGAGCCGAGGAACACAGTCATCTGAAGCGGTGGGAGATACGATTTTGTTACTGTAGGTCTTTATGTTTGGTGGTATAGACATCAATGCGCCCCAATGATAACTGGGAAATATTGGTCTGGCATGCTCAATCCAGAGGCTCGTCTATTATTATTATTATTATTATTATTATTATTATTATTATTATTATTATTATTTGTGTATATCATGTTTCCTGCTTTGTATCCTCCAAACTATGGTTCTTATGGCCTACAGGAGAATTGTCGTTTAACTGATAGCACTTTTCTTAGTATATAGGATGTTCCTAGTAGAGTCTCATTATTATTGTTATTATTATTTCTTTTGATTTATGTTGTATACACATTTCCTTCTGCTTCCCAATCATTGACCTAGGGTCAAATCTGGCTTCCTGACATTTTCTACTGATCATTTTTGTCAGAAAAAAAAAACAAAAAAACATTTTACATAGAAAAAGCTCTTCGTAAAGAGTGTGCTTTTCATGTGAATAGAATATTTTGAATTTCTTTAATGCATGGGCTACCTACAATGAGTTTATCAGAACATTTTCAAATCTATTATTATTATTATTATTATTATTATTATTATTATTATTATTATTAACATTATTGAGTTAGAGACCAGCATTCTAAAAAATTATGTTGGGATACATATATATGAAGCCCAATTATTTCGGCATATCAAAACTATATATATATATATATATATTTTTTTTTTTTTGACGAATCGACTTGTTTCCTGTTCAAGTTTGGAGAGTGTCAATGATTCTATTCTAATAACAATATTATATTGCCTATTAAGTCATGATTTACTTTTGGGAATCACACTGAAATATAAAAGTTTAATTAAAGAATTCAAAGAAAAGTGTGTCCCTGATGTCCAGCAACATCTCAATCCACGCCCCGAGACATCTTCACCATTTCCTATACGCTCAATTACATCATCCCCAAAACATAATTTGGTCGATATCAAAGTTGACATATTCCAAGAATAGCAACGCAAAATTCTAAATTTGCTCATCTATATGTGCACATATGCTACTGTCACGTGTAATTCACCATAATAAATTCTCTTATTATCATATAAGTCTGATTTTTGTCTTCCTTCCTTAGTTATCACGTAGGTATATATATATATATATATATATATATATATATATATATATATATATATATATATATATATATATGTATGTGTGTGTGTGTGTGTGTGTGTGTGGACCTCCTCAAGTAATTTTAAGTATGAAAGAATAGAAATATTAAATTACATCTAACTCACTCATGTCTACTCTCTCCCCCCTCACTTCCTCACTTCGTTAATTTACATATGTTTAATACGGCCTGTCAAAAATGTGTAAATTTCTTTTCATTTTTTTTTCAACCTTTGGAAGTAAAGTCTGGTGATCCGCAGTCCTTTAAAAGAGCTGTGGTGAAATAATTTATTACATGGAACCTTAAAGGGGTCTGTTCTTATTTAAAAATATATATATATATATATATATATATATATATATATATATATATATATATATTTCAATAAAGGTGCAATCAATTTACAAATTCATGAATTATTCATACATAAAACAAATACAAAGGTTAATGATTAACAAGGTTAATGTTTATACTTTCAGTAATAAGTGGACAAACGAAAACACGGTTGTAATCCGAAAAATGCTATGAGAAATGTGTGTTATAGTTTTGGAGCGTGCAGTCGCAACGCTGAGTTTGAATTTAAATTTTAAACAAGAACACAATATTTCATACCTGAGGATGTCTGTAGGAACAGAGGAAAGCTTGTAAAATAAAAAGATCTAATGCGACGGAAATTTATAAAACAGGATCTTTTCATTCATAAACAGATTCGGGTTTTTTGTATATTATTGAATTGTTCGCGAAGATGGATTTCTCACCATTTAATCATTAACCTTTGTATTTGTTTTATGTATGAATAATTCATATATATATATATATATATATATATATATATATATATATATATATATATATATGATATTGAGCACTTTATCCCATTAATATAGCACACCTTAAAACTATATTTCTTCATATATATATATATATATATATATGGTCAATTCTGTAATAGATTACCTGCCTCCTACCTAGAAACTGCACTTACCTTTCCACTGGTTATGTTGTTGATGTTTCCAGAGAGAAAGAAAAAAGAAAGTGAGAACAGGAAACTGGTAGAAACGATAATGCTGCTCTCATATGTTAAACCTGCTTTTTTTCACTGAAATACTACATTAATATGAAACATCCGATCCATATAATGATTCGTTTCAGTAATGATAAAATGATAAAACTCATCTTATTTCCAAGTGCCCCGTTCTACATAAGTAAAGGAGACAGATGTCATCAAAACATATCTGAAAATCATTACAATTGGACATGAAGGATATCATTGTATCGGTATTTAATGACTGAATACAACGTATCCCTCTTAAAATCTTTTAAAACGAATTATATCAATTGTCAACTTGCCGAACGTTGAATTTGTTTGTGCCCAGTTATTATTATTATTATTATTATTATTATTATTATTATTATTTTCTTCGATTTCTGGCGTTTACACATTTCTTTCCGGGTCCCGCCCGGGAACCTAAGGTTAGAAATGGCATCATGACACTTTCCACTGAAAAAAAAATAAAAATTACATAGATAGAGCCCTTCGTAAAGTGTGGGCTGTACTTGTCAGAACAATTTTTGTACCTCTTTGAGGCATGGACTTCCAGGAATCCCTTCGATTAGTCCTCTGCAATCTTTTCCAACCAGTCCTAGGACTCCAACTACAACAGTGATTGTTGATGTTCCTATTTATTATTATTATTATTATTATTATTATTATTATTATTATTATTATTATTATTATTATCATCATCATTTTTTCGATATCTGTTGTATACACTTTCCCTTCTGGGACCCAATCAGTTACTTACGGTCGGAAATGGCTTTATAACGTTAGGTGCGGTCTGTACTTGTGAGTACAATTATTATAATTATTATTATTATTATTATTATTATTATTATTATTATTATTATTATTATATCTACAAAGTAACTTCTTACCTTGACTTTCCTGATTCAATAATGAAAGAGAAGTCCACTACATCTGAATAGACGGTGCTCTATAGCCTTGAATGTCAACCAGTTTTGGACAAGGACAAGTCTGAATTAAAAATCGTGAGAAAATTGATAGCACTTTTCTTAGTTTATGGGATGTTCCTAGTAGGGCGATCTTCTGGAAAACTTATTATTATTTTATTTCCTTTTTCCGTTGGATTTCTGGTGCATACTCATTTTTCAGGGTCCCGACCAGAGACCCTAACGTCAGAAATGGTATCATGATATTTTTCACTGAGCAATATTGAAAACAAAATTCACACATATTTTACATAGATAAAGACCTTCGTAAGGTGTGGACTGTATTCGTGAGAACGATTTTTTTGTATTTTTTTAAGGCATCGTCTACCAGGAATCCTTTCAATGGACGTAATTGAATTTTTCCAATTAATCCGAGGGCTCCAGCATTCTTCTTCTTCTTCTTCTTCTTCTTCTTCTTATTATTATTATTATTATTATTATTATTATTATTATTATTATTATTCCTTTGATTTCTGGTGTGTACTGATTTCCTTGTCCCAACCAGAGACCTAAGTTCAGAAATGGCATCACGACATTTTCCAATGAGCAAAAAAAAAAGAAAGCAAAAAAATATATTTTACAAAGATATACAATTTTTGGTATTTCTTTAAGACATGAGCTTCCAGGAATCTTTTCAGTGAGTCTACTGGATTTTTCCAGCCAATCCGAGGGCTCCAAGTATAACCGGGATCATTGATGTTCACATGTGCCATATTTTTGAGATTTCGATTTCATGGTCCTTGTATGTTGATCGCTTTTTGATGATCTTCAAAGATACATTGCAGTCTGCAAGGACTGTATGGCGGTAAAGAGGAACCGCGACAAGGGTAATCGACAAAAATAGTGTCACACGTCCAGCCTTCTCACGAGCAAAAAGCTCAGCGCTCAGAAACAAAACCGCGCCTGCTTTATACTGCCGAGGACCGACCATAATTTGCATGCGAATGACGAGACAACGATACTTCGCGTTAACTGTCTGAGACCGCCCGGCATAAAACATGGGCGCCGCCATTTTGGTTCTTTTAATCGTTGAATAATCGGAGTTTGCATAACGCACAGATTCGCGGGCGTTTCCGAGTTAAGCCAGTTTCACAATTTTCCCCACAGACTGCCATATCAATAAGGGGACAAAATTTTGTTTGCAGTCTCTAATAACAATGCCAGGGCGATTAGCTTTGAATCTTATTCTTTTCTTCTTCTTCTTCTTCTTCTTCTTCTTCTTCTCATTATTATTATTATTATTATTATTATTATTATTATTATTATTATTATTATCTTCTTTTGCATCCTGTTTAGAATGAACCCTTTCTTTTAACGAAGACAGAGTTTATTTTTACAGATTATCACCCATTCGTTGATGAAATAATAAAACTGAAACATACTTTTGATTGTAAGATTATTTTTACGAGTGAATATTGCATTAACAATTTCTTAAGGATATCAATGATTTTTATTTAACCCATAGATAGAAGAAAGATATCGATTTATACATTTCCCAAAGGATAATTGCTGCGTAAGCTGAGTATTTAATATATGCGTTTTGCTTGCACAAATTCTCAACATGTAGTTTTTAGATTTTTCCTATATTGACAGTACCCTGCTGAGAAGATGATCTCTTCCGCACGCGTAACCTTTTAAATTGCTTGTAAATAGTAGCTATGCGGATCCTCTTAATGTTGTTGCTTTCGGCTTTTTTTATCGTGCCCAGGGCTCTAATAATCAGGCCTAACTCATTAGTTTTAAACTGACGCAATTTTTTCTTTTTTCAAATTCAATTTCAAGATCCTTATATTTATTTAGTTACTTCATATGACTGGACAAATATATTTTTGCTATTTCGAACCGAACCCCTTTTTTCGTTTGCTGGGATAGATTGTTGGTCGCATGACCCAGGTGGGATACAAGCGTTGGTTGAAGCAATCCAGTGTATTGACCCATAAAGTTATTAGTTCAATAACTGTCCACAGCAGAAGTGATAAAAAAAAAAACTTGGTGAGTTTAATTACTAAAGGGAAATTACTAAAAGTGAGATATGCGGAAGAGGCATGGCATGTGGAACTAGAAAAAATTACCCCGGGGTGGTGACGAAATAAGGGGTTCGGTCCGAAATTTTTATCAACTGAAGAAGTCCGGACTGTACAACGGCCGAAACGACGGGAAAAATGACAACAAAGATATATTTTTATCTGAAGTCATTACCTATAAGATGACATTGTTATAGACTTTAATTACTGTATCCGGTCTGTTAGAGGTCACATATCGGTCGGTGTAATTAAAAAGTTCAAAGGAACCGAAATTTCCTTGTGACGTCCATATAAGTTTTATAATGACTCGGGGTGATGTCCATATAATGTTTTAGAATCTTGCTCACAGTAATGTTCATATATTTCTATGAATATGCTCACACATGTATCATATATTGTCTCGGTGTTACAATCGGACAACCAAACACTAAGTTGACAGTATTTCAATCCGATATTAATATAATCTAGTCTGCACATTTTTTTTATGATGTTTGCCTGGCAATTCCTTGAAAATGGTATATGGTTACGTACAGTCACTATAAGCATATCGTCCATATATTTTACCTCTATACTCTTAAGCCATCTTTCTGTTTATCTATGTCAGTATCGTTACCTCTGACGCCATATTAGCGATGTCGGATTTTTTGTTTAACTCTTTGCCTCCTCGCCATTTTTTTGGAGGTTGTGGATTTTAGCTATATTTCTTGACATCAATTTTTATCTATTTCCTTTACAGTCGATTTGAGCACATTTAAGAATGGACTGCTTTCGTTATAAATGATGGAAAGATTTTTAACCTTTTCCATGACTGTTAACAAGCAGTATCATCCATTCAGATGTAGCCTCTAAATAATTCTTTAAAAATCAAAAAGCCTTTAAAAAATTGGATGCAACTCTTGGATGTTTTGTAGTAATTTACAGGCGACAAAACTTCGCCTCTGGATTATGCGTCTTCACGGAAAATTTCATGAATAATAATAATAATAATAATAATAATAATAATAATAATAATAATAATAATGATATGTAAGTGTTAACAGTAGTTGTAACTGTTATATGTCGCCGGATATTAAATGCAAATATGTATTCGCAATAGAATCATGTCATCTTCGAAAGTATCCTACAAGCTTGAAACAAAGCCATCGTCAAGATGCTTCTTATATTTCCTATTTCTAGTTCCTCCAATCGTTGTCCTATGCTCTTCATGGCCGTCCGCAGTCAGGCACGACTGTCAACTTCGAGTTACACAACTTCCTCAATTCTTTGGCAAGGTCGAAAGACTTATATCTTTTCTCATTTTCTTTCAGATCAAATCTACCATCCGCCGGAAGAGCGAAATCCATGATTCGACATGATTTCGTCTTTGTTTACTCAAATGTCAAATCCGTTCTTCTGGCCTGAATCGTGTGATCCGTACGAATCTCAGTGGACTTTGTGTTTTAGTTACGAGAACAAATTATTATTATTGTTGTTATTATTATTGTTATTATTATTATTAGGACAGCAACTGTCATAAATGACGCGATGGTTTATGTCTGGAACGGCACTTTTACGGGAATAAGTAAGAATCCTCAGTGTTCTGAAAATGATCAAAATGTCGCTCCCAGGATTAAGAGTAGAATATCTGTGCAAACGGGTATTACACGCGCATTCTTTCTCTCTTACACACACACACACACACACAAACACACACACACACATATATGTGTGTGTGTGTATGTGTGTGTTTGTATATATAATATATATATATATATATATATATATATATATATATATATATTAGTGTGTGTGTATTAAAAAACAAAATACATGGTTTGAACATTGCGTTTAAGAAGGAAAAAGACTGTCGCTGCTTATATATATATATATATATATATATATATATATATATATATATATATTGTGTGTGTTTGTAAACAGTAAAGGTCGGTAAATGTAATTAACTGTTTAATTAAAAGCAGAACAATAACTTAAACAAATTATATCTATAAAAATGAGGTATAAACAGTGTGTGTATATATATATATATATATATATATATATATATATATATATACTGAAATATTGCTATATATTTCAGTATAAATATATATATATATATATATATATATATATATATATATATATATATACATACATGTAAGATACCGTCCTATTCTCCTTTGTGACCACATGCGTATTAGGATATATAAAGTATTTATAGCAATATTTCTGTATATATATATATATATATATATATATATATATATATATATATATATATATATATATATATATATATTGTTTTGTGACCAGCTGCGTATTAGGATATATAAAGTATTCATAGCGATGTTTCAAATATTTTGTAGCTATCCAAGAATCTTCGTAATCTAATACTGTTCTAAGTACTATAATCACACATGCGTTCTCAAAAATGAAGTTATGTCGGCGCGCGTGATGTTTAAAGCAGTAATAAGGTTAGAATTAGCTGTGGTTGTTGTTGCGTTGTCAGGACGACGCTTCAGAAAAAAAGAAGAAGAGACACTTAAACTCAGGGGTCACCTGAGTTTGAAATAGTCAACAACAAAAACAACAACAGAACGACATTTTCTTTTGCTAAAGTTCGAGAATCGTTTTTGATTGATGTTATTTGCTTCCCTGATTTAATCTTCAAAAAGATGCAGACGATGGGTGGAGATATGTGTCTCTCGTTTCTTGTCTTGCTTTTCTTTTCTTGCTTCATGTCTCTCGCGCTTCCTGACCAACGTTTGGCTGAGTCAATGTACGAGTTACTAATCGAACTTGTAAGCATCTCTTGAACGCACAGTAGTCCAGATGCGATTCTACACATGACGCCATTAACCATCTTCCCAACCGTAACCGAACGGTTGAAGCACGCCGTATTAGACGGTTATTACTCATGCAAAGTGGGGCGCAGGTTCGAATCTCACACTAGAAAACATTTTTTTTTTAAATAAATTTTCTCGAGTGAGCAATCCGATAAACGAAATAAACTTACTTATCTACTAATCTACTTAAATCTCATGTTTGATTAATTACTAATCTACTTTAATCTCATGTTTGAAATGGAAAAAAAATCACGGATTAAAAAAATAAAATTTATTAATTCTTTAGAATTTTTCTTGTTTACTTTTTTTATACGAAACTGTGCAGATATGGCTTTTGGAGGTATCTGTACTAGTTAGTTTGCTTCACACGCATTATAACCTTCTTTGACTGTGAAACGCTTCGTAGTCGACCGCTTAAAGCCCATCGGATAAGACGGTGAATTCCTCTGTACAAGGAGGACGCGACTTGAATCCTTAATACTTAATAACTATTCTCAAATGAGCAGACCGGAAGACGAGTTAGCAAGCCGGTAGACGAGATAAATACTGTATAAAAAAATAGCATTGCGAATGCTCAAATACGGCGAACCTTTAAAAATATTTCCTGAAATAACACAGAAAGAAACTATATATATGTATATATATATATGTATATATATATATATATGTATATATATATGTATATATATATGTATATATATATATGTATATATATATATATATTTATATATGTATATATATATATGTATATATGTATATATATATATTTTTTTTTTTCTCATTTCGTTGTTGGAAGATTTACCTGATGATCCTGAATCCTTAAAAAAGGATTTAGGTGAAATAAATTATCGTAATGGTACATTAAAGTGATTTGTTTTTCATTACATATTAGCTCTGTCCTAACATTGAGCTCTCAGGATTTCATCCTCTTTGGATTTACCAATTCGGTTTACCAAGTTCCTTATAACTTAACTATATATATATATATATATATATATATATATATATATATATATATATATAAGTGAACATTGAAGTCAACACCCAGAGGCGACAGGCAGTTTCATGGTGGACACAATCGTTAGGCGGTCTGACGATTGCGTCAAATATAAAACAGATTGTCGCCTCTGAGTGTTGACTTCAAGGTTCACTTTTATACTTATATTTACATACGCTCTATCTAATATTGAGCACTTTATCCCATGAATATAGCACAACTTAAAACTATATTTCTTCTTATATATATATATATATATATATATATATATATATATATATGTATGTATGTATGTGTGTGTATATATATATATATATATATATATATATATATATATATAATATTTTTTATTATGAGAGATTATAATAAAAAAAAACTTTTTAAATCCCTACACAAAAGATTTCATGTTTCAATACTACCCCTTTTTCCTCAGGCGATGGTAGGTAAGTAACTGGTCATAAAATGATATTAAGGGAAATTTAAAAACAGATGTTTTCCTAAAGTTAAAGGTGGGGTATAAGGGCAGAAATTAAAAATAGACTTGTGGTTATGTCTTGTTTAACAAATTTAATGTTAGATTTACGCTAAATAGAAAAATAATCTCAGATAGTAGAATTAAGCATTTTTTTTTTTCATGTCATGATAAACCGACATACAGACATAGCTTCCTTGACGATTGCAGACAATATGGCAGCGAGAAATGTATCGGGATTGTAGACTGATATGACAAGTTCCATTTGTTTAAGGGAGGAGTAGGTTATTCAGACGTAAAATTAACAGAATTTTTTTGAATTTTTACTATTCAGAAAGCTTCTTAAAGTGACCTGTAGATAAAATTAAAAATGAGGAACATGTATATACGGTGTTAATAATACTAAATAGACGGCAATACATAGCAATATTTAAGCTGAATAAACAAAATAAGGTAATTAACCGTAGAGAGTGTACGATTATATACCAATAGATTATGGATATAAACATGGTAATGAGTAATCATTTTTTACATTTTAAGTCTATTTTAAGGTGAAAGATAAACAATGTAGGCAGTTTACAGTTAATTCACTCCTTTAGTTTAACAGCTCTTTCTTGACAGCAAATTTGAATATTCGTATTTTTCTTGTAAACATAGGAAACAAGGTTCATTTAAAGTTTTACACGTTCTATTTTCATTTTATATTTTCTATTATTTTTTTATTGCAGTCTCTTATAATAAAAACATAAAAATAATATTTTACTTTACATTGCATTGAGGATTTTTTTAAAAAGTAAAAATGTAGAACTATGGATTTTACTTCATTTGTTCTTTCTCTCATTTGTTTATATATATATATATATATATATATATGGTTGCAGGATGTTTTACATTGAATTTCGCTTTGAAGCTATCAACCTTCCTTAAATCCAACTGCCTTAAAGCAAACCAACTTAAAACATGGTTATGAATTTAAATATAATTATAATCGAAACTACATTTCAAAATAACTTCAATGATCTATATTAAGTTTATATCTATGTCGCAAGATTTTCTTTCCGATTACATTAATTCTAATTGATTTTTTTCTGACCACTTATATCGACACAATACCAAATACGAGGATTCTTAAAAAAGAATGGGGACTATTACTATGGTAAAGTAGTTATAATATGCAGAGTGAATGCCCTTTTCACATATTTGCCTTGATCTCTGACGTGCGTCCACACTAAGTTATAACGCATTTGCCCGGTTACGATCATTGTGGAAGTGATTGAAACAGTCCGACACTTGTTTTAAGACATTTTTATTTTATTTTAAAAAGAATGTATAAACATAAACATATCTTAAAAGGGAGAATGTGTATATTTTTATCGTCTCACTACACTACACATATTCCATCAGTGACCATGCCTTCTGCAGCAGTTTTTGTCCGAGTATAACATTCCCGTTATCCAACTACCAGCATATTCCCCGATCCCGCTTCACCAAGCGAGATACTTCAATTCAACTTAAAGATACATTTTAAAAAGAAGTCACGTTTATTCAAAAAAAAAAAAAAATGTTATCCCTTGAATAGATTCTTCTATTCAATATAAACATAATTTTATTCAAGATAAAAGAGACTTTTATTCATATAATGAAACTGTTTTATTTTCATTATTATAAAGACGAGAATTCGAAGTAATGAGGCTATTAACCGGTCGAAATTGTTTAGATGGTATATTGCGATTTATTTTATGCCCATTCGTGATGTTTATTTATTAATATTAACATAGATGCGTAACAATCTTGTCGCTTCTGTTTGGTTTGCTTTAGTTTATTTTGCGGCATATCAACCTCTATGGGTTATTTAATGCCACCAAAATTTTTATTGCTGTTAATACGTTTTTTTCAAAAATGTTTTGTTGGTAATTTTCTTTTGAAAATATTGCTGGTAATTTCTTTTTCCAAAAAGGAAAAAATGTTTTTTTCCCTTTTTTTTTTCATTCAAAAATTCATTGCTGGTAAAAAAAATTTCCAAGAATGTATTTCTGGTATTAATACCTATTTTTTTACGTTCATAATGTTTTGACTCCTTTTGTGGAATGATTTCCCCATCGTTGGGACTCTGGTATGTGCTATCACTCCGGGTCAAGGTGGACCTGGGAACACCAGCAATTAAGAGGTGGTTCCACGCTACTCAAAACCTACTAATCAAAAAGCTTTCTGTTGGATGTAGTTCATCGTCTTACCCAGGACGCGGATGTATTTTATCGTCTTACCCAGGACGCGGATGTAGTTTATCATCTTACCCAGGACGCGGATGTTTATCGACATACACAGAATTGTAGCTTTGGTCAAGAATCTTTGTTAAAATTCTATAATTGTGAAAATAATTGCCATTGACATGGAAACATCCTTCCAACTGCTTTTTTTTTTCTTTTATTGATCTGTATTGCATGATGCTTCAGGATCACCAGAATATTTTGCTACCAAAGAACAGAAAACCCATTTTTCCTTGGGTTTAACATTAAACTGGAAGATGTGAAAGTTCTAATATTACTTATAATTGCATTCTTTTAAACAGTCCACTCCAAGAAAGACCAACATGCCACAGACTAAAGGAGTTACTGGGAATGGAAAAGAATGATAATATTTAGTTATGATAAAGGACAGTAAAAGAATAAGGTTCAGGAAGGCAGTAGATGGCGATTAAAATCTTGAAGAATGTAAAGTTTCCGCGAAGCATGAAACCGAAAGACAGTTGTATAAGTACGACAAAATAAAATATTGAATATATTGCGCTTACATCAAAGTAATTCACGACACTTGACTGGTGGAATTTCTCATTGTTCATAATGAATAATGGTTTCATTATTTTGAGTAAGAGTACCTTTCATTTTAAATAAAGGTACCTTTTTGTTTGAATATAATAATCTGATGTTCTTTTTATTTTGAATAACAGTATCTATTCTTCGAATGAAATTATCTTTAATATGAATAAAATATATTTAATCTGAATACGCGTAGCTGGCTTAGTGAATACGACTGTATTAAAACGTGCAGTTGATAATACATGGTATAAGAAGAAACAGTATTAAAAGGAATACAGCCTACATCATAAAATAACATATACTTTACTGAATACGAATGGCGGCCATGTTGTATTGAAAATTATTCAATTTCGTTAGACGCTGATGTTTTAGGTTTAGCTGGAAAAGTACAATGATTCTTATTTCCTTTCTATTCACTACGTAATATATCACAATTTTTTGTTTGTCTTCTCTTGCTTTAAGTTATATATTACCCTTTACCACCATCCTCTGTTTTTAATCTATCTATTCGCTGCTTTTGGTGGCTTCTTTTGTTTTCATTATGATATGTGACTGTCACTATAAACTCTTTCTCCATTATGCGCCCAAGAAATATCAACCCTCTCTTCCTGATTGTGAGCACAGATTTCCTTCTGGTTACTATTTTCCTTTAAAATTCCACGTTGCCCACATATTCTTTTTTTGGTATTTATATTTGAAATATAGAGGAGTGTGGATTGTTCCATACATGAATGTAGTATGATGCGACCTTATGTAAAGATCTGAACTGGTGGAGTGCTCATCTTAACATTTGAATTAGCCATTGGGTTAGAGATAGGTTTGCGTCGTTGTGTCTGTGGGGACAAGAAAGCATAGTGGAGAATTGTCTTCTTTCGCAAGACGACATAAATGATTTTGAAGTCTGCCAAGGATAGCAAGTAAGTACTGAAAATTATCGAGCCCAGATATGAAAGCATAATTTTTATCTACTCTGACCCTTGTAAGGGTAGAGCATAGCAGAGGGTACCAGCTACATTCTCAAACGATAGAGCATTTTTCAGTATCTGTTATCCTGGATTGTATATATTAGTTTGGTGCAAAAATAATGACGTAATAATGTCGTTTTTTGACGTTAAAAAATACGTCAAAAACGACATTATTACATCATTATTTTTGCACCAACCTAATATAAGTGCAGAGGACCGTGGCGGGGGTGTTGAGTAGAAGTAGATGAACACACGCGGGTTAAGATTTTCTTGCTAGCCGGTCCAACTACATGAGAAAGTTGGACTTTAATTAAGTCCAAAGAAGGCAAAGAAAAACAAACACAAGACCGATAAATATATGTAAACAAATATATGTATTAATAACAAGAAAGGTGACAAGTTACATGGACAGTTACATTGACAATGTGTGTGTGTGTGTGTGTGTGTGTGTGTGTGGTGAGTGTGCGTACGTACATGTATTGTGCTAGCGTATTCCCAGCATTTGGGAAACGCTGTATCTGTGAGCATTCACATCTGCGAGGTGGTAAGGCTGAAACCTGAGGTAAGAGATTTACCTCAAGGTGGCGGCCCAAAGGCCCGAGGGAAAAAGAGGAAGAGGCGAATTGTCAGCGAGTATTTATAGCCAGGGAAGAGAGACCCCTGTTGAAGAGTAAGGACCTAACTCCGATATAAGTCCCACATGCGTCTTAGAGTGAAACTGATATTCTCTATTGAATCTCGTTCAAAGAATAGAACCTCAACTTCTGAATTTTATCGTCAGTGGATAAAGGGAATATTATTAATCATTTAGATGTATATATCATTTGTTTAACGTTCTTGAATATTTTATAAAGAGTGTTTCAAATCATAAATATTTTTTTTTATTCTTTCGTATTCATTTAACACCTAATAAATATCAATTCATCTGTCAATATCTCCTGTGTCAGATTTTAAGGAGCGTTATGCCTGACAGCAACCCATAAAGTTATATCACTTCTCCTCAAAACTTGGAGACATTTAATGTTGCAGAAGAACGAGGGTCTGAATGAACACACCTCTCACTGGAATGACTTTAAGTTCACCGCATTGTTCTTTCAAACTGATCAAAATAAGAGACAACGATGTTAGCAAGCGCATAATCTCATTATATTTTCATAGGAGCGTTCACTGAAATATTAGTCAACATATCACTTCGCCATAATATCGTTTGCGTATACTTGGAGTGAAAAATGAAGAATGATTTTCGAAATTATTGTTTTCCATTCTTTCTTTTAGAAACTCTAAACGAAAAGCGAATAATAATGAAACTAAATAGAGTCTTAAATGAGTAAAAATGATAGCTATGACACAAAACGCACGCACATATATATATATATATATATATATATATATATATATATATATATATATATATATATGTGTGTGTGTGTGTGTATATATATATATATATATATATATATATATATATATTTCTGTGTATGTATGTGTGTGTGGCTGAATTTTGGGGTTTCTTTACATTTTCTTTATTGCCTCTATTATTGCTGAAAGATGACGCTGCCTACTTACGTTTGCTCATAGGAAATCAAATAAAGAAACGCGTTTTTCACTTCCCACTTCAGCAATAAAACTGAAATTTTATTATCTGTAATATCAA
>OZ010581.1:26523931-26536431 GCA_963932145.1 Acanthosepion lycidas
TTATCAATGTCATGTAAAACAATCATTCTTATCGTATTGTCGGACCTTTTCGAAGGCTGAATTCCTGATATGTATATTCAAGATAAAAAAAATTATATTGTAAAATTGGTCAAACAAGCACTACACTAACCCAGAGGTTAACTTGTCCCTTATGTAAAGTTAGTTCAATTCGTGCTCATATCGATTACCACATTACAGTCAATTCAAATATGTTATAAATATTCTTGACAATACCCCAATACTATACAGCACACAATTTTTATTTAACTTAACCTTTATATTTAGGCGATACACGTGTTTGAATAAATATTCATGATATTTAAACAGCATCAATCCATACCTAAAGTATTTTTAAAGTATACATATGTCTAAGTAAACATGGATATAGAGTAAATTTAACATTAAAGCATTATTTTTTTTTATATATATAAGTAAATTAATAAATATAAATAAATTAATTCCTTAGGAATTAAAATAGTGTAGATACAAACGCAGGCAAGCTATTTTTATACAAATGTCACGTTTTTAATTAAATATATTTCGCAACAAGACATAGTATCTTGAAATATATATTAACTATTTAATATGCGTATAAATTAATTAGGTTTCATATAAAATATTTATAGACACGATTCCAGCGATTTAGAGATATTGCGAAACTGTTTTCCCCATATCTCTTATACGATACACATATATTTCACTTTGAAACTTATCCTTGCCAAAGATGTAGCCGATGACATGGACAGAATTGTTCTTAATAATGGCTATGAGGTCTGTGTGTACTCGAATAATCACAGATGAAAACATTAAATTTGGAGAGTTTATCACCGATTTTCATCGTATGAAAAAGTTCAATAAAATATTATGCAAAGCTTGTCGCTTGAATTCAATACAATTTATATGAATTGGTGATTTACGCCCGGAAATACCATGGTTTTGAATCGAATTCAATATTCATCAGGAAACGAAGTCAGAAGAGTTAATCTGTGACGAACACAATACGCACTTGATTTACCAAAGTATGCTTTGTACTCGGTGTCATCTCAGAACATTAAAAGAACTAGTTGCCTCAGATGTTAGTCCAAGAATGTTACGTCAAAGCGACCGATTTTAAAATCGAGTTGCAACTGGTTTCGGTAGGTTCACAACGATAAACAGGCATTGAACCAATCTGAAAGGATATATACACATCAGACACGAATTTATATGAAACACAAGAGAAATGGTTAAGTTTCTCGCATTCTCGCGAGAGTTCGAAAGAAGTCCTCGAAAACCATATAGCTACAACAGTCGACATAAATTTGACGGAGTCTAGAAGCGAATAAATAATTATTTCAAACATAAATAAGTTATTGTTGTATTTTTATCAGAAAGTAACTAGCATAACACGGAAATGCAAGAGAAAATAAAAACACCTTGAATGACGTGGCCGATTCTATTTTCGTCATAGAAATACAGCAACATTTCTACTCATCGACCTCGTCTAAGAACATAATATCTATAGGTATATTGCCGCCGCTCACGCGTCTATGAGCACAATGGAAACGAACGTTTCTGACTGTCATTTTGGGAATGAAGTGCATTTGAGTTGAAGAGCTGCGCGATTAAAGTTGTCTTCAACGACTACTAATTCAGTTTCGGAAAGGTATGCTATAAATAATCAACGCTAACAACTAAAACCTTTTTATCAGCTGACCCTATTTGTTACACCTGCACACGACCATCCCGATTAGATGCACACATATACAAAATATAGACGACAGAATGATACAGTCCTGCATGACTTGAAGTTAAGCAACGTCGGACCTGCTCAGTAGTTAGGTGGCTGACCACCTGAGAATACCAGGCGTTGTAAGCTTGGGTGTGCTGGTGGTATAATGTTTAACGACACGAGATGAGAAATCAGAAACCCAAGTTCAAATGTCTGTGATTTCATATATATTTGGTTGGCGCAGAAATAATGACGTAATAATGTCGTTTTTGACGTATTTTTATGTTAAAACACGACATTATTACGTCATTATTTTTGCAACAACCAAATATATATATATATATATATATATATATACATACACACACACACACACACACATATATATATATATATATATATATATATATATATATATATATATATGTATATGTATATAATGGTCTCTCCCGTTGAATTCAACATATGAGGATCTGACAGCTTAATTGATTCAGTTATTAAATTTTGTGCGATAATCTAAATGCCACTTAAGACCCGCTAATGATTTACGAAGGAGGCCACATATAGACCAAGAGTGAGGATTGTGAGACGAGATCACTGTTAGATTGTCTGACCTTTTAGATCGTGATCTCGCTTCTGAAAGATGTTTTATACAAGCAGATTGAAAACTGATGAGTCCACTAAAACACGTTGATCTCCATTCTACCCATTCCAAGACTAAGCGCTCAAGCGTGTTATGTGGTATATTAACTGCTGACAAGTTTCTTTTCAGCTTGTCTTTGTATCTTTGTCATGGGCGTCCTACATTCCTGCAGCCCTTATCTAACTATATA
Source organism: Acanthosepion lycidas (assembly GCA_963932145.1). Taxonomy (NCBI): domain Eukaryota; kingdom Metazoa; phylum Mollusca; class Cephalopoda; order Sepiida; family Sepiidae; genus Acanthosepion; species Acanthosepion lycidas. The sequence goes on from OZ010581.1 coordinate 26,526,476, forward strand.
TATATATATATATATATATATATATATATATATATATATATATATATATATTATTCTACTACTAATACTCCGTTGGTAAAAAAAAAACCTCGGATCGAACAACTTGCAAGTATACCAAAACAAATTGTTATCCAAGGAAAAAAATCGGAAAAAAAAAGAAAGAATTAGAAATATGCAAACAAGGCGAAAAAATCGTCCAGTGCTTCAAGTTTCCATTCCAAAGAAAAAAAAATAGAGCGAGTAACAAAGCTAAAACGTAGAGTGCTCAATAAGTCGAGCAAAAAAAATGAAATAAATCCTAAAGAGCTATATATACATATATATATATATATATATATATATATCTGTAGGGATGATAAAATTATTCATACATGCGCGAAAAATGTTTCTTATGTATAAATATATTTCTTCCACATGTGTTATAAATACATTGTTTCAATATAGGGAGACATGTCTGTAAGTATATATTTGTGAATGTACATATTATCTCACTTCGATAGTACGACTCGGAGTTTGACGCAGTTCCTGCAATCTTCAGGTGTAAAAACACACACTCTCTCTCTCGCTCTCTCTCTCTCTCTCTCTCTCTCTCTATATATATATATATATATATATATATATATATATATATATATATATATAAATGTATTGCATTTTACGGGAAATTTTGAACGAAGTTTAAATGCAAAGGAGAAGTGGTCATATTATTCACCTTTAAAAAACTTTTATTCGGAACAGCAATATTGCAAATTATTGCAATATTATATTGACTTACGTGATAAAAATTTATCATAAAAGATATTTGATAGGTAAGCAATAATTGTTTTATCTTCATTTTTAATGAAATACACTATTGTTTATTTATATCTCGGGTGAGTGAAAGTAACTCCTTATTTTATGTATGAGGGACTCTTTCGTTTGGTTATAGTTTTACAAGATGGAAGAGTCTATCATACATAAAATAGGGAGCTACTTTTCAACCACCACATATAGAAATATATTAAGGGCATAACAATTAGAAAAATATGATTAATTAGCACCTGAAAATGTATTATCAGGTGTCTATTTAGCACCTTTCGTCAAAAATTCGAAAATTAATTCTGAAACGGAAAAAATGGCTAAAAAATGGTTTAATGCCTGGTTTAAATCTATCTTGAATATTGTAAAAAGTAAATATTCTAGTGAAATATATTTACAGCATTGAAATTATATTCAATTTTTACTATGCAAAAGAAAATATCATATATATATATATATATATATATATATATATATATATATATATATATATATATATATATATATAGAGAGAGAGAGAGAGACCTATTATCAACGGACTATTAGGGGGATGGGGTATTCCGTTAAAGCCGATTGTCCGTAGAAGTTATGGGATATATTTTGAGGTATAAAACCACTATAGTAACTACCGGTAGTTATGATCATAATGTAAAAACTATAAACATGTATATAATGGATGAATAAATATATTCTTAATATAGATATACTAATCAAAATAACAAAAATAATAGATTTGCCATAACTACTTTCTCGCGCACGCGCTAATATATTGTACTTTATATACTGTACACTCATCGTTGATTACAATTGAGAACTCTTACGACTCGTTCCACTAAATTTTGAAATACATATTTGACAGTTTGGGAGTTTTTATTTTATTTTATTTTTTTTTCCTGGAGATAGTTTTTTATTTTGCCTGCTGATTTTGCCCGTTACATCCTATGCCTGTTGATGAGGGTCCGTAGAGAGACGGAGCGAGATAGATAGATAGATAGATAGATAGATAGATAGATAGATAGATATAGAGAGAGAGAGAAAGAAAGAAAGAAAGAAAGAGAGTGCGAGATAAATAGATAGATAGAAAGCGAGATAGATATATAGATAGCTAGAAAGGGAGCGAGATTTGTATATATATATATATATATATATATATATATATATATATATATATATATATATATATATATATTTGAGGCTCTCTTCTGCAAGAAATTTTTAAAAATTATAGAAAAAGACTGGTCGACGTCTTAACCTCAAAAGGAGGAGATGCCAAATATTAAATGAAAGGGTTCATTTACTTTTGCACATCTTAATTTTTAATAAATATTTTTATTTCAGCTTAATAAAAGAAATTGAAAGTCGTTGTAATTTGTTTATAATTTTTTTTCTTAATTAATATATAGTTTAATGAAAATTTATTGATTACCTGAGAAAAAAGAGACTTTTTTAATATTATCTTACGGGTTCTCTTAGTCTCTCGTAGCACTGTAGAGAGAGTTCGTATTAGATAAAAATCGTTATATCCGTTTAAAAATTCAATAACTTTCGTAAATATGGAGCTAGTTTGAGTCTGTTGATTTAATTCTACGCAGAAATTATATTTCTATATGTACTTACAAATATGGAAGATTTGACATCTTTGTATTACAACGTTTCATTTTTGAGTCAAGCAAACAAACAAAATCAACGTGTACGCAAAATAAAATCCCCGATAGACAATAGCAGCCTGACTACAAATAGAGACTTTTTAGCACAAATTCATTAATAAATAACGATTTAAATGACATTTTTGATCTTAGATCACGCATCTTAGCAAAATAAGAACTTGATCTAAACAAAACTGCGTGTAATGAATGAACGTAGCGACAGTTAGTATTCTTTGCTTAAGAATACTTTTATTGAGAGTGCACAGACGTTGATCAATTTTGTCTTGGACTTGTTTTAATGAAATGGATTTACATCCTAACAGGCTTTCATCAAATTCTACTATAGTATTGTTGTATATGCATGTTAGTTGTTTGCACGATTTTGTAGCACATATATGGATTATTTAATGCCGAAATCTAAATATGTTGAACAAAGTTTTATGGCTTCAAGTAAATATATTTTGAAAGCAATTGTATTTCTACAAACTACAGATAAAATGTGTTGTTGGTCATTTTGCTATAAAATGTACTGTAGTAATTCTACTAAGAATAGGTATTGCTTATTTCACTATGAATAGGTATTATTTATAATTTTGTTATGTAAATAAGTATTGCTGGTTTCTTTGCTATGTAAATGTATTTTCATAATTTCAGAGTTTTTTGAGTTTGTTTATGGTCTCACTATTTTCGTATAGCTGTAAACCTAACAAGGGCTACCACGCCGGATCAATGAGGATTTGATAAAGACAGAATTGAAGATGTGGTACCACCCTCATTAAAATCTCCAATCTCCCAACTGATCTGAACCCTGCCGTCTTCGGCTCTTAAGTGCTTCCAGACAAAAGCTTAAGAGCTGAAAACGGCTAGGTGCAGATCAATCAAAAATAGACTATACTCATACTGAGGTAATTTGGGGTTTGGCCGAATATATATATATATATATATATATATATATATATATATATATATATATATATATATTGTTATTTTAGTAAAATCTTTAAATAACAATATATATATATATATATATATATATATATATATATATATATATATATATATATATGTCATATTTGTGGATATCCATATTTTAGTAGACGCACCGAATTTTCTGCATACCGCCCTGCAGAGTTGATTGTAATAATACGGTAAAAAGGCTCTCCGAAGTACTATAGTGAGCGTAGCCAATGAGAGCATTACAAATCAGCAGCCTTATTACATTTTTATAGAGCCTCACTTTCAGATCTCGAGAGTCCATTTCTGCTCGATTTTGTATGTAAAACTTTAAAAAAGAAATTTCTATTGAATTGATGATTTTTGTCTTTCATCCAACATTGTTTCTTATTGCTCGAAATTAAATTTTGCTATTGTGCTATTTTTCTCACAGACAGTGCTTAACTGACCCTACTATACTGTGAAACCGGCAAAATAAAAAAAAGGAACGTATCATATGCGCGAATTGAAAAATATAAAATGCCGACAGTTTACACGTCTTGTATTTCTACAGGGTATATCAAAAATATTTTACTAACTTTGTGGTCGGGTTTCTTAACACAACAACTATTATAAAAGTTCATATAAACATATATCCTCAAATCCTTCGTTTTTTTTTTATTTATTAAGATTAAAGTTTCCGGGAGAGGCTGTTAAATGTATAATCAAATATATAATCCAAATCTACTTTTGGTAACTTTGTAGGCGGGTCCCCCATTCCAAAACAAGTTGAAATGTTCATATAAACATATTTCTAAAAGGTCATTTTTGTACCTCAACACTGCAACTTATAACACATTTTCAAAATGTCCTCCGTTTATTTCTTCACTCATGCATCCGTAGGATCATTGACTGGTGGAACCTTTCAAACTGTGTTGATAAGTTTCGCGGGCGCCCATGACACATTGATGAAGGGTCACTGCATTATTAATGTATGCTGCATAAACCAATTGTGGCCCCACAAATAAAAAAAAAACATATACGATTGAGGTTGGGAAAACGTGTAGGCCATGGAATCGGTCCTCCCCTACTTGTCGACCGTTCATACCATCCCCATCAAAGTTTGTAAATTTATTTTTGATACACCGTGTTATCAGAATAGTCATTTTCGGAACATTAAACTTATTAATTGTTTTTTGTAAAACGATAATAAAATTTCGCAAATGTGACTATTGTAGGCGACGAAAATTGACAAAGTGTATATTATGTCCACGCTTTCAACTCACATGAGTCATCGTCAGAGTTGTCAGAAGGCGAAGAGAACGGAATCAAATATCATGTATTTTAAACTGGGCATTATTTTAAAAGTTTCGTTATATTTTGTTTGAGAGTTAAATCTCAGATGTAGAACGCGGTAAGTCATGTTAATAACGTGCAACCGTAACGTTTATCGGTAACGTGCGTTGGTGCGCTGTTTTCATACATTATTTTGCATACATTATTTTGCATGTAAAACCAATACATCTGCGAAATGTTAATCAAGATAGAAATAAAGACTAAAACATTTAATAAATATAAAATGCCTATTCTTTTTAATACTATCCTTTTCTTTATCTATGAATGCCGTTTTAGTTAGCCCGATTACATCCCGAGTATCACCCCACTAGAGTTCTCTAGCATTTCTACCTGACTTTTGCCGACTGGAGACGACGCAGCCACTGGATGAACGTCGTCCTACAGGAACTCCAGCAGATTAATCTGGAGGATGATTCGACGCTCATCGAAGGTGGCTCTTTTGGACTAAATGCCTTCATGCCATGGGATTTAGCAGCAGGAGTAACAATATTCTTCTTCATAAGACCTACAGGAAAGGGTGAGGAGTACAGAAACATACCCCTCCAATAAATATTCATTTTTCAAATTTCTTCATTATATATATATATATATATATATATATATATATATATATATATATATATATATATATATATGAAGGAATATAGACTTAAGGTGTGGTATATTTATAGGATAAAGTGCTCAATATCAGAGATAGAGCGTGTGTAAATATAAAAGTGTACATTGAAGTCAACACTTAGAGCCGACAGTCTGTTTCTTGCTAGACGCAATCGTCAGGCCACGAGTGTTGTTTTTGTCTCGACTATTTATATATACGGGTCAGTAGTGCATTGTGGGTAATCTATTTTTAGAGTTTATTTTGCCCGAAGTCGCTTATTATTTATCTTTTTAATTGGGTTAAATTATTTTGTTTGTCTTTATTTATTTTCATTTTTTATTTTTATTTTTATTTTATTTTTATTTCTTATCTTATATATATATATATATATATATATATATATATATATATATTAATCGGTGTTTTCTTAACACAGTAAAAATTTGTTTATATCGCTTATTTAATAGATTTGTTTTGGTTTGGGAAGATAACTAACGTTATTTAGGTGACTGTTGTATTTTATTTTAACTATTATTTTAGCGGGAGCAGATTTTAATTTGTTTATTACTTCATGTATTTATTTCGATTGATTATCTTTATTTGTTTTTTCTAACGGTTAATTTATCGGGATCGGTTTGTTAGTTTCTTTATTTATTTATTTGAATTAATTTAGATCAGTATATTTTACTTGTTTTTTATTATTTATTTATTTTACTGTATATTTTTATTTACTGTTTTCGGGTTTCGATTTTTCAATAACGTAGTATTTTTTTTATCGTTATACCTGTTTTTCTTCCGATTTTTGGTTTGATTTTTATAGTCTAAAAATATTTTGGTCATAATGGTTTGTTAATTTGTTTATCATTTACTTTATTTATTTGGATTCATTGATTTTGTTTTATTTTTTATTTATTCTATTTCGTCTATTCTAACGGGCGTGATTTGGTAATTTGTTTGGGTTAATTTATTTTACTTATGTTATTGCCATTTATTTATTGATTTTATTTTATTTTATTCTTTCAGTTTTCGATTTTTAACTCACGTAGTAAAAATTTGTTTTCATGTCTGCATTTTGAAATGAGCTCGGATCTTTTATTTAATAATTTATTTTGGTCTGGGAAGGTAATGATAGCTATGTTTTCCTCCAAGCAAAGTTTGCATGTTTTTGATTGGTTGTTATAGGTTGATAATCTTTCCTTATTTTTCAAGATATTCTTGATGTCATGTGCGTTTTGTTTCAAATTTCCCAGATATACTTAGAAAGCATTATGCGGCTCGCGTATTTACTATTTGTGAAAGATGTTTTGTGTGCCTAATTTCTTTGTTTCCTATATACATAGGAGTAACTGAAGAATCACTCTTAACATTTAGATAATAATTTTTTTTTTTTTTTAGAAATTGATATTCGTGAACTGGATTGCTTATTTAATAGCAATCTCTAAAGGAAATAGAAAAATAATATTATTTCTATGAGTTTTGGATAGGTGTGCTTCTGTAGAAATGAGAGCATAATAGATGAAGTAAAACGTTGGTTGAAGATTGCTGGATAACAAACAGAGCAAAATAAGACCAGTGATTATATGTCGCGATGAGTGAAATAGAGAGGATTTGTCAGGTAAAACATGGCAGAGAATAACGCAGTTACGTTTGTTATCGAAGTCATTATAAGTTACTGCTAACTCTGGTACTGCAGATAATATTATAATTATTTATTCTTTTTCTATATGTCGTATCCATTCAGGACTTGGGTGTTCATGGCTCACTGCAATTTCCTACCCTTTCCCGCATTGGCAAATTCGACACACGTATGTGCCCTAGAAATTGCAACTATATCCCATTCCTTATTATATACACTAGAAATTGCAACTATATCTCTCTAATTTGAAGTATAAGTGACCTTTCTGTTTCCATATCCTCCAAGACTTGGCCGTTGTTCACATTTTCACTAAATGTTATTCTCAACATCCTTCTGTAGATCCTCATTTATGTTGCTTTAAGTCTCTTATTAAACTCTGATGAAGATTTTACAGCATTCACTGCCATATAGAAGGGCAGCTATTACATGAAAATCCAGTATTCTTTTCTTTACTTTTCATTATAAATTAATGCACAGATAATCTGGTGCATCTATATAGTTATCTCTGCACTTACAAAAATATAAATCCTGTATATATTATGCGTGTATCAAACAACAAGCTTTCGGCGACAATAACCTCACACTAGGACAAACAAATTATAAACAAACTCATATTGCATCCACGTAAAATCAAGAGTAATTAATTTGCGCTAAGAAGCTGGCGGCATGATACTGTCATGGCGTCTATCTGTGACAGAGACAAACTGAAGCAGATTAACATGCTTAATATCTATGTGAATAATTATTTTAAAAACAGCAACAAAAATAAATGCAGTGTTTGTTTAATTACTTAAACCAGGGGTGGGCAAACCCCCTTTTCTTTTTTACGGAGCGCCACGCATGTCGCATAACGTGTTGATGGCGAGGCGCGGGTAATAAAAATAGTTGAATAATTAACATATAAAATAGACTATTTCGAGTTGACGCTTAATAATGACCAAAATTTCAATATTTACTTCATGTTGTCTCTGGAAATTTGGTAATGTTCTATGAACATTCAAGGAAAATTTTGAAAAATATAATTATACAAAAGTGAAATTATCCATATTTTTTTTTTTATTGAAATGCTTTCGCGGTCATACTCGAACCCACAACCGGCCACCAACCCATAGTTTGCTCATCACTGATTTCAACTCTTTTTACAGTTAGTTTCGAATATAAATAAAACTGATGGGAAAATGTCGATATTTTGTTCTTGTGTCTAACACTCACCTCTAATTTTTAGGCTTAAAAATTTAGGAATTGCATATTCACCCTTATTATAAATACAGTATATTTAACCAGCTACTTTTCATTTATACGCGTTTGATTAACGACCAATTTTTTTTTTGCTGTGGACTTTTTATTTTAATTCTGAATTTCTGAAATAATTCAAACGCGAATAATTTGCCTTCAATTTTACACCAGATCGCAAGACAATGGTTCGAATTGTAAAGAAATTAAACAAAAAGCCATTTTACAAAGAACTTTCGTATGTCTTTGACCAAACTTCCATAAATAATTCTAATAGGTATAGGCAAGTGATGTTTCCTGGTCAAATGGGTAATAAAATTGACTCAAAATTATGCTCTCCTTCAAATAACTAAGTCCAGATTTTACAATATATATGTCCTTCAAATCTATAAATCTACCATTCACCCTTGCATGGAATACTGCTGCCATATGTGGTCTGGAGCCCCCGCTGTTCGTCTCAAGGTCCTCGAAAAAATCCAAAGACGGATATGCAATGTCGTTGGTCCCGATCTGGCATCTCGTCTGCAGTCACTTTCTCACAGACGTGCCGTTGCCTCCCTCTTTCTTTTCTACAATTACTTTCGCGATAACTGCTCCGACGAGCTACTTTCACTGGTTCCTAAATTGCATGCATTCAAACGTGCTACTAGGTTGGCATCTCAGTCCCAACCTTTCACTGACGAATCGGTTAAGTATAGCCGTCTCTTCTACTCCAATAATGCAAGGTCAATCGACATCTTCCGATGCCTTCATCTAATTCCCCGTCCTTCTCTTCATCCTTTCCTCTATCACGCCTCTTTATCCCTGGTCGAACACTCTGTAATCCCCTGCCGGCTAGTGGCACTCCCGACTTGCTTGGGGTGAAATGCTTTAAAAAATCGTTTTCTACGGCTTATCAAAATTTTGAAGGTTAATTATGCCAGTAAATATTTTTCGATGGTAATAATTTTTTGAGGGGGTATAATAATGGTTTAGTGATACAAATCATATTAATTAACCTATAGCGGGGAAGAAAAGTTGGGGGAGCGCAAATATTTTCAAAGGATATTTACGCGTAAGTGAATATAACGAACCCAACGGGAATTGGAACACGGCTCTCCGACTAACAATTCTGAGCCATTGATTCTATTACCCACACAGCCAAGCATGCAGCATCTGACATTGCCAAGCGGTCACCCATCTAGGTACTGAGCAGGCTTGACGTTGCTACGATGATTTTATGAGAACCGGTCTTACAAAATGATGTGGCGGCAGGCTGTAATCTCTCTCTCTCTCTCTCTGACGCTCTCTCTCTCTCTCTGACGCTCTCTCTCTCTCTCTCTCTGCCTCTCTGTGTGTGTGTGTGTGTGTGTGTGGTAGGATTTAACTACTCACGCATAAATCCTCAAATGCCTTACAAGACGAGACTTTTGGATGCCGAGGAGACATCAAATGCCTGACTACATCCGCTCACTACGCCCACTCCCTTCATCACCGCAATAATTACAGTTTTTATCGACTGGCATCCGAAATCTACCTGTATTACTTCCAATTCATTTCTTCTTGCTAAGCATTAAATAAGCGAAGACATCAGCGATTCAAATTAAACTTGGGGACCAATCCTCTTCTATCGCCTTCAACCGCCAAACCCACACATCCGGCGACGGTAGGGTGGCGCTGGCAATGACTCAAAGATACACGCAAATAAGCCGTGTGAGGAAGCTTGATCGATAGCTACTAGCGTAGACGTACAAGACAATATTGGCGCAGTTATGCA
>OZ010581.1:26538931-26541431 GCA_963932145.1 Acanthosepion lycidas
TTACAAATATTGTGGGCAGGATCCTCACATCGAAACAAAGACAAAAATCCATATAAATGTATGTCCGCGAATCTTTGTTTTGGGGTTTAAAGAAAGGTTATGGTTAATGGCCCAGTGCTGTCATGCAGACTATGTTGCGTTTGAAATTCGTGTACGTTTGTGGCTAGTCTCTCTCAAGATATTCATGTCGTAAGCAGGTAGATACGATTTTTATATACGGCCGCGTGAATGGTAAAGGACGTCTAGCTGCACGGCTGTTTCAGATTGCGTTTCCAGATCAAAGGCAGCCGACTCATCCAAACTTTGTTGCTGTTTATCTTCCTGTTATTGAGACAGGTTGCGTGGTTCCACAAACTATGGATCAAGAAAATATGATCGTACGCCTGACCGCGTAGAACTCGTTCTACAGGCTGGTGAAGACAATTCAGATATCAGCACACTTCAAGTGGCCATATCATACCATAGTACCACATGGAGGGTACTCCAAGAGCAGCTTATATCCATATGATTGGCAATGTATGCAAGATATTTTACCCTCTGATCACTCACCATGGGATCATTTGCCGATGGTTTATTGCACAAACTACCGATCTATTATTTGTCTCTTCTCTCTTGGATGAGGCAGCATTTTGAAGAAATGGAGTAACAAGGAACAATGAACATTTGTGGCCGGATCGAAATCCCCATGGGATAATACAGGCTATAAACATCAGTTTACGATTAATATGTGGCCTAGAATTATATGTGATTCTTTGGTTGGTTCATATGTTCTCCAGGCACGTCTTACAAGTGCTGTCTAGAGGGACATTATTTCGAATACACTTCCAGATCTGCTAGAGGATGTATGCCTGCTACTAGGAAGATGCATGTGTTTCATGTATGTTGGCACTCGAGTACATTTTAAATACATCGCTCAAGGTGCACGGGCTGACATCTTGCCTGAGAGAAAGATAGGTAGGGAGAGGATCGGTTCCATGGCCCATGAATATGTTTTGATTTGCTGTGTTGAGGCACAACAATGGCCGTTTGGACATATGTTTATCTGGATATTTTATCTTGTTTAGGTGTCTGGAACGCACACCCTAAAAGTGTGTACAAAGGGTTTTCAGAATTTATCTTGGATTGTGCATTTAAGACCGCCTCCCTTATACTTAATAACTCTAAAAACGAAGGTTTTTCGGATATTTTTATATCGAGTTTTGCCTTTGTTTTAATGTGAGGAACCCGACCCAAATTTTGTAAAATATTATTTTCATGCAGCTCTCTCTCTTACTCTGTCTCTCTGTCTCTCTCTGTCTCTCTCTCTCTCTCTCTCTATATATATATATATATATATATATATATATATAATATTATTAGTTACATATATATATATATATATATATATATATATATATATATATATATATATATACAGAGTATATCAGAGTCCAAAGAAAAAAAAAACGAGTAAAGTAAAAATAACTAAGCAAAGTGCATAATATGCTTAGTAGAGAAAACTAAGTAAACCTAAAGAGACAGAAAAACCTACTTAGGTTTCACCTACGCGGGTGTCAGGGTGGATTGGCTAAAGAGGTGCTTAAGAACAGAAAATATATTGTTTTTGTGTTGTAGGCTATATATTTTCTCTTCTTATAGCACCTCTTTAGCCAGTCTGCCCTGACGATCCCCGTAGGTGAAACCTAGGTAGGTTTTGTCTTGTTCTTTAGGTTTATTTATATATATATATAACCATCCACAGACTCTTTCACTGTATCACAGCTCATCTTTATGGCTAGACGTCCGGTTGCCTCTAGCTAGGATCGAAACTCGGCTGAATTGGCGTCAGTCGGAGAATCTACACCTAAGCCGTTGGCGGACGGCAGGGATGAATGTGAATTTAAGCGTATTTTATTTTTAGATAAACACACTGAGAGAACTCGATTCGTTTTAACGAAGGGTATTGCATTAGTAGCAGTAATTGTCACTCTTTACAAACTCACACTTCTTCCCCAGAGAGCTCAACCGAAATATATAAGATTTGTGTTATGAGCATTTACATTTCTACACATGGTTTGGCATCTTGTGGATGGGGTTTTTAAGGACTGGTGTGTTTGTTTTGGTTAGGGTGTGCAGGTGTGTATTTTCACCTCAGGCTTAGAAAATGCAATGCGCGCAGAACAGATTGAAGACAAGACAGGTAGAGGAAAACAACGCATGACCTACCTTGCGAGATTGAGTAAATGGGTGGGTTTAGAAGTGATAACCAAGATCTACAAAAGACAGGAAATTTCGGTGAGACACAATCGCCAACGAGCAGAAGGGACACGGCAGAAAGAAGAAGAAGGAGGAGGAGGAGGAAGAGAAGAAGAAAAGATTTTCTACTGCAGATATTTAATGTGATGATTATATTCCACTTTTCTTAACGATTTTATAGACGACTTGTTTTAGATGCATATTTTTGCATAAGCCGAATATACACATACGCATATATACGTAAGAAATATACTAATATATATAT
>OZ010581.1:26543931-26608931 GCA_963932145.1 Acanthosepion lycidas
ACATATATATATATATATATATATATATATATATATATATATATATTTGTCTGAGGATCACAAAAGCGTGAAACCTAGGTTTACATACTCATATTCATACAGCTAAGTATATATATATATATATATATATATATATATATATATATAGTGTAACCCGGATATAAGAGAGTTCTCGGGACCGGAGAAGAAGTCTCTTATATCCGGGTTGTGTGTATTTTGTTTAGGTAAGTATGGCTCTAATTTGGTACCAGATTATATCAGGGTCTCTTATATTCGGGTTACACTATATATATATATATATATATATATATATATATATATATATATATATATGTATATAGGATACTTTTTTTTATTTTTGCCACCGTCTCAAAATTCTTTAAAATTTGAGTTAATGTAAAATGTAAATATTTATGCTAACACTGAAATTATAGACACCAACAACAAGTATATATTTACCGTTATTTTGTCTTTCTTCTTTTTCTTGTAGGTAAGTGCTTGTCTTTTCTCAACTGCCTGCCTGTTTCATTTCCTCGCCAACTTGGTATGTATCTCTGTAAATATTTACTCTGTGTGTTTGTCAGCCGTAAACTGTCCATCGGTTCTGTTTTATTTGAAGCCTGATGTTCAGCTTCGTTTAAATTACATTTATTTTTGAAAACTTTGTAATTCGATGTCGCTTTACGGGCGTATATTGTTGTACAATATCCGGTTGGCTGGTCACGTTACCCAATGCAATAATCTTATTGGTTTACGAAGCAGTCAGAAACGGTGCCAAATGCAAGATATTTTATAATAGTTTCTCACCCATTTTTTTCCCGTTGGACAATGATGTACTAAAGATTTACTAGAATGTAGAAAATATTATTTTGAGTTACAAATAATTTTCGTTTGTTTGTTTTTCAACTTTATTATTCAAAAAAATACAATTACATTTTATTCACTTATATAATGTGTCTCTAACGTTTAGACATATAGATAAAAATGTATATTTTCAAGAAATTAAATTTTCACCAACATTTTATTGAATTTGAATATTAACAAATACAATTTTCAATATGACTTTCATCACTTTTGATGCAAATATTGATGCACTTTGCAAGAATTATGTGTACTCGATGCTGTAATCCCATATTGACGTCAATTTTAGCATATTCACTCTTTATGCATTCAGGTGTGTTGCATCTGTTAGTTTCATTGAGTACACCTTCTTGTTTAGCATACCCCACAAAAAGAAGTCAATTGTTTCTTCTTTCGACAAAACTATGTTTGATCTGTGGAAGTAAAAAAATATATATAGTTAATGAGATTTAGGGACAGACTATTCTGTATTATTTGAAATGGCTCTTTTCAGATCTTCGATAACTTTTGAGTAACATACCTCAATTTTTCGAAAACAGTCTTCGGCAAACTCTTGAATCTGGTTTTCACCAGAGAAAGTCTTCTGCATCGTTTTGTAGCAGTCGAAATCTTTCAATCAGTTGATATAAGATCAGGCGAATATGGCGGATAAGGTAGATCAGGCGAATATGGCGGATAAGGTAGATCAGACTTCTAAAATATTTCCCTATTTTTTCTTGCTGTATGTGGCTTTTCGTTTTCATGGCGACTTTTTTTTTATTTAACCGATATTGTACGTTGCCATCAAATGCATCTGCTGAAAAAGACTTCGATAAGCGAATCAAGGCCGCCCACGCATCATACGGGAAACTATTGTTTTCGACAATCCTAGGCTAACACAAACCAACGAGCTTATAGTCTACCGAGCCGTTGTAATGTCGCCTCTCCTGTACGCATGTGATGCCTGCGTAATCTGTCGAAGATACATCCGCAAACTCGAAAAATAACATCAAATGAAAATTCGCCAAATACTGCGGAAAACGTGACAGGTCCGAATCAGGAACACCGAGGTTCTCCACGCAAAGATGTAAAGCCGAGAAACCATTATGACTGGCCACTGACTTCGATGTGTCAGACACCTTTCCCGAATGCCAGACATTCGTCAACCTAAACACATCCTCTTTTCGGAGCTTGCACCTGAAAAGAGACCACCTGGAGCCCCACGTCGTCGATCCAAGGATCAGCTCAAAAACACCTTGCTCAGGACAGGAATCGATCCAGACAATTGGGAGACGGAAGCTGCAGAAAGAACGAATTAGAGAAATGCAGGAGAGAACAACATAAGACAAATAGAAGAGACGAAGAGAGACCAACGAATATCTTGTGCTCCCTATCCCCTGAGGTGGTTACGGACGTCTCTTCAGATCTAACTTATGACTCATTTCACATAGAAAGAAATATATATGTGCACCCCAATACTCGGCAACGACTTCCAGCAACAATCACGAAGTTGTGCAAAATTTAAATCATCTTAGTATGCTTCAAAGTTGTGTTAAAAATTAAGATGATATATTCATCATTACAATTGGTTTCTAAAGATAGATACTACTTCTGACTAAGCTACTTACAACAAAATTCGCTTCGTTCCTATGATCTGAAATTGGGATGCAAGTAGTACTATGACGTAACTTAAATCTTTTGTAAGTATTCAGAGTGTGAGATTGATAAATTCTAAACATTTTACATCAAGGGTGGCCAACTTTTTGCTGTATATGCGCCGACTTAGTGTTTTAAAATCATTCAGTCTGTCAAACGCATACGTATTATTATATAAGTCAAGATCAATATACCTGTTCTATATCGATATAGTAATATATAGTATACACACTTTAGTATATATTAAAATTGAAACAGTTAAATATCTTCTTTGCGTTGTAGTAGTTATTGGTTCGGACTTCGTGATGTCGTTTGCGGCTGAGTGCCATTGGAAATTGCTTGGCCATGTTTTTGATACACCTGGCTATAGATCAGTTATAACAAATTTAGTATCAGAGATAAGGAACTTGAATACAGAGTGATTCAAAGGCAAAATACTAAAACGTGTCATGTTCTTAAAGTTCCTTGTTCGATCTAGAGTTTTGTCGGAAATGCTTAAACAAAGACATGTACTCAACGGTTTTATGAGATAAAAATTAGTAGTTAAAAATGGATTCAAAGGAATTAATCGTATAAATCCTTAATCGAACCCTATAATCACAAAGTAATAAATATAATATAATCATATTTCCAATAGACGCAATAACAAGTCTCGAACACATGTAACTAAAAGAGAAAATAATGATCCAATAAAGCTGTTAACTTTTCAGACTACCAAATCGAGTAATATTGTAAGAACAGTCACATCACTACTAGAAAGAGCTATAATATATACTGGCCTTGAGAATCTGATTTTCATGAAAATTTTCTTAAAAAAAATCATAAATTTCAAATGAAAGTTACACTTATTGTTTGGTCAATGACTTCTGAGAGTTCTCTGTAACGAAACGCGGCTAATTTCGTCATTACTTTTATTACTATGCTTACCAATATCGCTTTATGCTATCTTAAAAGAGAGAATTTTAAAAATGTTCCTAAAAAATCATAGCAAAGATAAAGTGTTTTCTATTAAACAATTATTTATTATGTCTACATGGGATTACACAAAAACAGAGAAGAGAATAATCGGAGCTGTTGTGTTGCACTTTGGATGATTCTATGTAAATAATTTTGTAACTCAAACCGACGCAATCAACATACGAACTTCAGTGACGTGACATGTTTACAAATCTTCCTCTCATAACACGTTATCCGTGAATTTTATTTCTGTTAAGGAAATCTGAATATATTACAATCTGTCTTTCGGGAAATTGGGGAATATATTTTATTAATAATAGGCGGCAATTGTAAATCGGCTAATGCAAACGAATCTGATTCTTCATTTTCAGATTCAAGCTGATAACTATAACATTTAATGAGTAAACGAACCGCGTGTGTTGTAGTGAAAAAGATTCAGGAATTTTCGTGAATATCAGTTGATCTACAAACTAATCTTCTTGATGTTGTAATATACTAACAAGTCTACGTAAAAGCTTTATTCTTCTCATTCTGCTTTAGTGCTGAAAAAAAATGTTTATTTCATTGTGATGGATGGTTACAAGTAAGAGGAGATATGAGATATATTAATTTTATTACCATATTCTCCCTAAGTATTTATTTTATTCATTTGGAAGAAAATCCTTCAAATGATCGTGTACTTTGCCGGACTTTTCAGATCGCTAGATCATATCAGCTTAAATCCAGAAAGTATTTTTTTTTAGATTGTAAAAATTGTTTTTGTTTATTTTATTTTTTTAGCTAATAATAGTTTGCGCATACAAGTCTTACTAATTAACCCATAGATAGGGGAAGAAGAGGTGGATTCAAACCTTTCCCATGGGTATTTGAACGTAAATGAATATAATGAATGCAACGGTAATTAGAAATCGGCACTCCGATTTACAATTCAGCGCCATTATCCATTACTTCCACCCGCACATCCAAGCTAACATCATCTAGTATTCTCAAGCAGTCACCTATCTAGATGCTGACCAAGTTCGACGCTGCTTAACTTTGGTGATCTTACCTAGGTGTTTTAACCTGATATGGACATAAGCTTGTATAAATAGAGCATTCGTCTATTGTCCTCATCTTTGTCGTCATATTTATTACAACGTTTCGGTCGTTGTACATTCCGACCTTCTTCAGGTGGTTGGAATATCGAACTGAACTATTTACTTCGCTCACTAGGGTAGACTGTTCTAGTTCCACGATCCTGTATCCACTGTGCCATGTCTCCTCAAGTACACATGGCCCAGTGGATAAAGGCGTTAGTTAGATCCAGTGACAGGACCCAAAGAGTGTGAATTCAATACCTGGATAAGGGGTGTAGAACTTGAAGAGGAGAATTAACAGGAGATAAGTGATAACTGACGTCTATTAGACATGGCACGTGGAACTAGAACAGTCTACCCCAGTGAGCGAATTAAAGGGTTCAGTTCGACCTTCCAACCACCTGAAGAAGGCCGGGGTGTACAACAGCCGAAATGTTGTGATAAATATGGCGAAAAAGATGAGGACAATAGTCTGAATAATTTAATGCCTCATCTCAGAAATATAGACAATACTTTTTTTGTAAATGAAAAATTTCTTGGAAGTTTGAGACCCTCGAAAATCTCGTATAAAAACATGAAATATAAATTCATGTACGATGTTGGATGAAAAAGTATCGGGTCTGGTGCTATAAAATGAAAACTAAAAAATATATCAATCATGATTTAATCTTCTTCGTAGTAGTTCCCTCTGAAACCACGCATTTTATCCAGCGTTATTTTCATTGATCGGAGCTTTGCCGGTACTCGTTTTGGTGGGGAGATAACGAGGAAACGCCTCAATGTATTCTCCTGGGTTATCCCAACGTCATGAAACCTTATTTTTCCTTTGAAGTAGGATTTAATTACTGGAAACAAAAAAAAAAAAAACAGAAAAATGTCGCAAGGGGGTGGAGATCTGAAGAGCAAGGTTGTTGTTGGATTTGGGGAATGTTATTCTATGACATAAACTGCGGAATAAGCCATGATTACCAATGGATTCTATGTAATATACTGAGATGACCACACTCTACATTCTTTCTTTTCAATCACTGCAAAGAAAGGAAAATAAGCGTGAATGTTTTAACTTAGTGTATATGCTCGACAGAGTTGGAGGTCAATCTGTGCCAAGGGGCTTCACTCTGCATACTTTAGCTCCATTACTATAGCAACAGCCCCGATACCTTTTTTATCTATCAGATATCCTATTCTTCTGAGGAGGCACGATGGAGTAATGGTTAGCGGCTCGAATTGAGGAATCGGAGAAACGATTTCGAATCCATTGCACTCTTGGGAAAGGTATGAATCCTCTTCTTCCCCCAGCTATGGGTAAATAAAAGACAGACCTGGTTCTATTGCCTTGCCTTGGATGGATATAGAACTGGTCTACCGCAGACAGAAATGGCAACCTATTGCGGGGAAAAATCTGCCTCGTCATTCTTGTATCTTAAGATACATGATCGCCTAAGTGTGTGTCACGCTTACCTGACTGACTGATTCTTCTGAGAAAAAAAAAATGCCCTCTGCTTATGTTAATCTTACTTGTGGCTCAGATATTATATGAATCGTAATTGATTGCTCTTCAAACCCAAGTTATTTTTTTAAATGAAAGATAGAAGAACAAATAATATTTTGAAAACTGATTTTCATACTAATGATATAGCCTATACACACTTAAGGAAATAATAACACTATAGGTAGTGAGTACCTATGAAGTCAAATGTCTATGAGAAACTCGAAGAAGTGTGAGATAGAGAAGACGCAAACACGTCCGACCTTCCATTTAGTGGCACTCACTACTATATTGACCTGTGTGTATAACTGTAACGTATTTCATATTGTACTTGTTGTATACAATAAACCTTTCTTCTATTAGCCATCTGATGTAAAGTATTTATTCCCTTAGCACGGAATATAACAGTCATCGAAAAAGTTCTCTTTCCCCAACTCAATCGCTAATTGTTCTAGTACCAGTCCTATATTAAGGCGGAACTCTTTCTCATACATATCGAAATAATCTTCTGCCTGGATAAGATCAGATTAAAATAGATAAGCTTATTCAGCATGCAATTGGTGTACTGGTTATCGTCACTGAAAGTAGAACTGGGGTGTCGAGTTCGAATTCAGCTCAAGGCATTTGGGGTCGCTATTGTACAGATACCCTTTGAAAAGCTAAAATACATATTCACTCCCCAACAAGCGGTAAACAGCAGTTAAACTAGGCGATCTCGATTCATCAGTCAAAGAAGAGGACAACTCTGAGAGTTAAACCGGGTGAGCCTTGGACTATCAACTCATAAAAACGGACTTCCTAAGGAAACCACAGCAGCGGTAAGGGGGTGGCCCTAAGCTTCTCGTGTTGATACTATGTCCCTTTATACTCCACGGGGGATTGAACCTGTTAATATACCGACATAACTAAAAGTATAACGTTACAATATAATGAATCCCCAACACAAATGACCTTGTACAAGACTAAGGTTACTTTTAAACAAAACGATAGTTTCCTGGTCTTGGCAAAAAGACAAAAGACAAATATCGTTCTTACTTCTAACTCGTCTAGTTCTTTTCGAAAGGAAGCACAGTTACAAATGCAGATATATTTTATATCATACTCAAGCGAGCCACAGTATTGCTCAATTTAAGAGTCAATATTTAGGGGGGGGTCACTTTAGAACCTTAAAACTTCGAATAAGAAAGCGGCTGTCGAATTTCGAGGACGCATAATGTGGAAATAGAGTTTGGAAAATCTTACACCCACAAAGCATACTGGAGACGAGAGGAACTGAGGAAAGCAATGAGTATCTATCAAATGTGTTTGTGTGAATCCGTAGCAAAACAAGGATCAGGAAGGAATGCGCAAAAAAAAAGTGACTAAGAGCCAAAAACGGTAGAAAGTTGTGGAGAGCCATGATCACTGATAGTTTCGAGAGACACGGCAGATACATTTCCCACGGGTGGTTGCACGTAAGCGAATATTGCAAATCATATATAAGTATATTTCTTTGACATTGACAAGGACCTCTCAGTTGTCCTTTATGATTCAAAATATTGATTAATTCGTTTTTTTACGACTTATCAACCCTTTCCAGGTTATTTAAAGCCAGACTTTTTTTTTATTCAGATTGTAATAATTTTTATGTAATAAAATAGTGTTACGAGTCTTATTAATTACCCTATAACTAAACGGGGAAATGGTGGATGCATACCTTTCCCAAGGGTATTTGCTCGTAATATTACGAACAGAAGGAAAAATGATTGATTCGTTTTCTAGGTCTTATCACACATTTGCAGGCTATTTAAAGCCAGACAATATATTTTACATTGTAAATATTGTTTATATATATATATATATATATATATATATATATAGATAGATAGATATATATAGATAGAGAGAGAGAGAGAGAGAGAAAGAGAGAGAAAGAGAGAGATAATAATAGTTTGTTCATATAAGTCTTACTAATGAACCATAGGTAGGGGGAGGAGGCGGATTCATACTTTTCCCACAGGTGATTGCACGTAAGCGAATATTGGAAATTGGCATTCATCACCCGATCAACAATTCAGAACCATTATCCATTATTTCCACCCGCACATCCAAGCTTACGGTATCCAGTATTCCCAAGCGGTCACCCATCTAGTTATTGACCAGAATCGATATTGTTTAACTTCGATGACTGTGCGGGAACAAGCGTTTCAAAATAATAAGGCCGTAAGCCTGATTCTAAAGACTTGGAACGCAACATTTATCAATTCTTGGCATTCTTGGTAGGATTTTTTTTTTTTTTTTTTTTTTGGCCTGTGTTTACACTCTCGTAGGTGGAGTAATGGATAGCGGCTCGGATTGAGAAATTGGAGTAGCGGGTTCGAATTCAAGTCGGATCCAGTACATTCACTTACGTGCTAATACACTTGGTAAAGGTATGAATCCTCCTCTTCTCCACCAGTTTAATAGCAGGACAGCTGAGTTCTATAACCTTGGGTGGCATAATGGAAAACAAAAGGAAAAATTCTGAATTCAAAAACGGCCATTTTGACCAAGAAACATCAATTCAATTTTGGCTGTAGTGCGAATAGACATAAAAAAAAACTCTCACATTGATTGCAGCAATTGGTGTTTCTTGGCCCTAGGAGAAGAAAAAACTCAGAATTCAAAACCAGCATATAGAGGATTGGTTTCCATCAGGCTCTCTTGCCAAGAAACACCACTTCTGCAGTGGCGGCAGTACGTTTAAGGATAAATAAATCCTCCTAATTTCTATCACTTGTATATCCTTGCTTGGACAAGTTTCTAATGCTCTGGATGGAGCGGCTTGTAGATAGCAGTCGTGGTTCGTGGGGGCACAGTCCTATGGGTAAAAGGGAAACTCGGATGACTTCCACCACTGAATATGTGATCGAGCGGCGCTATATCGAGTGTAATTCGCTACCTCTTTGTCACCGAGGCCTGTTGGAACAGTTCGTATGACGTTTCCATGATAACTTATCTCTCTGATGTTTCAATTCTCAGTAGTGGTTGATGAATACCAAACATAGGACGAAATGGCCGTCCAGTGCTGTCTGCATTCTGTTGGGGTTTCTTCTAGACTTGATGAATTACTTAATTATAATTATCTCATATAATCCTTTATCAAATAAATAAACTCACATTGCTTCCAGTACTTGGTGTTTCAATACGGTCCCCATAAAAGTACTGACCCATTTCGAGAATTAGTTCCTTCAGCATGATTAAGACGTAAGCCGGAATCAGTTATATACGATATCCATTTACGGATGGCTTTTTTTTTTAATTCCTTTAGATTCATCGTAATTTTCGTCTCATTTTAATAAATGAAAATAACTATATTTAAAACGTAGTACGGTGATGTTTGAATCTGCACTTTTTCAATTTTGGGAGAGTGCCGGTTTTTGACTATAAAGAGCGTACAACAACAAACAATTATAATTAAAAGATAAACAAAGTAATTACACACAGACAAAGAGAGATAAAGAAAGAAAAGGAGATTATGTAGAGTTTTTTTTTTGTATCTTTTGGCACGAGTGTATTTATTTTCAAGTCTGAAATATATAATAACTCTTATTAGAGTCATTAGCTTGAAAGCTGGTCAAAAGAAATAATAGAATTATTCTCAGTAAAGATGCCCGTCAAAACATTCTTAAAAGAGTGAATCGCTGAAAAGACAAAAATATAAGTACCTGTACATTTAAGCAGAAAAATTTTCTAAGCATAGAACTGTGCCAAATATTGTTAACGAAAAGAGAAGAGTAAAAATTAAAGTGACAAGTATAAATTATTGAGTATATATAATGGAAAATAGACACGACACACACATGTATAAAATGTTTTAAAGCGGCATTGCTAAAAATTAAATATATTGATATTTACTAAGCTGAACTGTATCTAGCTGGAGGCCATGATTAAGGAGCTGTCAAGGAAGATTGACCAGTCAAATGGCTGGTAAAAAGTACTTAATCGTTATTCAAAATATGAACGTCACAGATAGATAGATAGATAGATAGATAGATAGATAGATAGATAGATAGATAGATAGATCATAATAGACTGAGAGAAAGATTACTAAATCTATCTCAGTCTGTAGCTATCTATCTAGATATGAAGAGAAAGAATAGATAGATAGATAGATAGATAGATAGATAGATAGATAGATAGATAGATAGATAGATAGATAGATTCAGAGATGAATAGATCTGTCTCAGTCTTTGCATATCTATATAGATATGAAGTGACTGAGATAAATAACTAAATAGATACATAGATAGATCATAAGGGATTTAGAGATAGATAAATATATGTTTCAATCCTTTCATATCTATCTAGACTGAGATAGATAGATAGATAGATAGATAGATCATAATAGACTGACAGAAAGATAACTAGATCTATCTCAGTTTGTCCATATCTATCTAGATATGAAGAGAAAGAATAGATAGATAATAAAAAGAATAAGATAGATAGATAGATAGATAGATAGATAGATAGATAGATATGAAAAGACTGAGATAGATAGATAGATAGATAGATAGATAGATAGATAGATAGATAGATAGATAGATAGATAGATAGATAGATTATTAAAAGAATAAGATAGATCGGTAGATGGATGGATGGATAGAACTTTGGGATACAGGGAAATCCGTCTCATTAATTTTTAATTTTGTTTTAATTATATCACCACCCCCTAAGCAAGGTGATAACATCCAAGGGTTTACTCAGAACGAATGAAACGCGGAAGACAATAAAAGAAGTTGACAGATTACAATTCATATGGCATTTAACCAAAATTCTACACTTTTTTGTTACTCTATTTGTGACTCATCCATTGGTTACTTTCCTTTAACTAGAATACAGCCTGACTATATACGCCTATGACAAGAATTCAGTCCTTCCGCTTGAATGTCACTTTTTTTAATCATTTCACCCCATGCAAGGAAATAAAGCTACTAAATCGCAAGGTGGCACACAATGTTATAGAATATGACAAAAAAACACCATTAAGGAGAGAGAACAATAAAAGAAGATGAAATAAGAAAACAGAAGATAATGAGTGACATTAAATTTAAAGTTTTAAACATCAAAGTTGATTGGAAAAAAGAAATCTGGAAGAGAGTTCCACAAGCGAGAAATGCGAGAAAAGTAAATGTTATCATA
This sequence comes from Acanthosepion lycidas, assembly GCA_963932145.1. Classification (NCBI taxonomy): domain Eukaryota; kingdom Metazoa; phylum Mollusca; class Cephalopoda; order Sepiida; family Sepiidae; genus Acanthosepion; species Acanthosepion lycidas. Next base: position 26,555,110 of record OZ010581.1, read on the forward strand.
GAACATACATTTCAAGAGTTCAATTATGAGACCTTGCTCCCAATCTAGTACTGCGCATAATAAATCTAGGAACCATAGAGAAAATTTCACCAGGTCTATTATTATGAAAGTATTTATAGAAATGCCACAAGGAAATTACGTTATGACGGTGGAAGAAGGAACCGAAAGCGAGATGCCAGGTCAGGAGGAATTATATTACTGATTCATGAACGGATTTTATCAAGAATCTAAATATATAACAGGATCAACAGGCCATATATGACAGCAATGTCCAAAGCAAGGCAGAATTGTAGATTTATTAAAACTGTGTAGCTCAACACTGGGAATCTACATTGTTCGCAGCAGACCAAAGAAAAAATTGTATATTATTATTACCAGCGGAAAAGGTTAGTCCGAGAAGACGCAGTGAGTCAATCTATTAGAGGTTAACATCAACCATATCTATGGAAGGTGAAGGTTTCTCTCTGACGATTAAAAGAGAGCGGTTTCGAATGTGGGGGGGGGGCTTTTAAATTAACATTAATCCATTCCTTGCCCCAGTAAACAACTGAATGTAAGCGACTTTTTGATAAACTGCCAATTGATCAGGGATGTTGTTTATCTATTTATTTTCCTTATATATTTATTGGTTCATTTCCTTTTTTCTAATTTAGAGAAAAATCTCGCATCTCTATTTTACTGTTGGTTGTTATAAAACGACTGATTGCTGCAGGACTAGATAAAAACCATTGGCTAAGTTGGTTTCCTAACCCATGTTATATATATATATATATATATATATATGTGTGTGTGTGTGTGTGTGTGTGTGTGTGTGTGTCTATATATATATATATATATATGTACCTGCGTTTTATTAAATAATAAAAATTCATTACTATTCTTTATATCATTAAATAAAATGTTGTCGGTCTGATAAGTTATGTCGGTTATCATATATATATATATATATATATATATATATATATATATATATATATATATGAGAGAGAGAGAGAGAGAGAGAGAGAGATGTAGAACTGTTGAAAAATTTATAACCAAATATATGATGACTAACTGAGTCTTTTCCATAATATTTATTTATTTATATTGCTCTGCATATAAGTTTCATCATGGAGTTAACTTTTGCATATTTTGATATTAAAAAGACCTCCTTGGAATAATCCCTACCACCTACGGATTTGCTATTATATATATATATATATATATATATATATATATATATATATATATATATATATATCCGATGAGAACAATAGTAATATATAAATTCCAACGTTCACAGCATTAATCCAAAAGAGGGCTCGATACCGATAGTAGAGCGATAATTATTCCTTTATTATAATTTTTATCATATAGATAAAAAACATTTTACTCAGTACAAAGGTGCAACTTGGTTTCAGTGCATTTCAACTGCACTTCGACGGGTGAGAATCGAAAATGGTTATGAACAATCCTGCTTGTAGCTAAGCCATATGTGAAACCTTGTAGTGAGTAAAATGGTTTTGTCTATATGATAAAATTATAATAAATATATATGTGTGTGTGTGTGTGAGTATGTTCTTATATGTGTACATACATCTGGACATTGTGTAAATATTTTTGGTTATATCCTTTTCATTTATGGACTTTTTTGTACAAAAGTAAAAAAAACTTTGACTTCAAAAAGAAAAAAAAACATCATAGTAAATGAAAGCTATCAGTGTACGTTACAGTCTGCAAACAATGTTGTCTATTTTTAAAAAAGTAATATTCAAACGCCAAAGGTTTCTTCTTATAACACTGTATTTCTTTCTCAATTGGGTAAGCTCAAACATTGCTGTATAAATCCTTTCGCTTTTTGTCGCGCTGTGTCGTAAATCTATCAAGAAATGTGCCGAAGTGTTTATCGGCCTCATGTTAATAGTTGATAACGGCCCCTGTCAATATTGATGGAGGTACTGTGTCCGGTCTTAACAGAATAGGAACAACTCGAAATAATCACGCACAAAATTATTTCGGAACTAGGAGGCCCCCATTCCACTTCCGTGAAGTCGAAACATCCTCATTTCCCCCGTATTCCTAATGTAACAACAAACGTCCATCCAGAGAGGTGTAGAACATAGGTTCGTATCGATACTTTCCGGAACAGAAAATCTCAACATTTTGAAATCAAGTGGAATCGTTATCTATCCTCCTTTTCCTCATAATCTTCAGTTCCTATCACGTCCTCTTTCAGTTTATATCACAAATCTCATTATTACATTTTTATCAGTAACTATGTAGCTTGAGTTTCTCTCGAGCCCTATATTCTGGTATTCAAAATTTAAATAGTGCATAATAACCACACAACCAAAACTAAACATTTTAAACTTTCAGATCAAAATTCAACTAATGCTTGTCAGGCTATGAAGCTATTAATCTCACCGCAGATGTGGAGACGATGACTAATATTATGCCTTAAATTAAATCTTGCTGCCACATATGACATATATAGAGATTCATAATAAAATTCAATAAAATTCAAAGAAACAGCAATATTATTGGTCGTGACCTGACATCCCGTCACCAGTTCCTTTCCCACTGCTCTAAAGTAGCTTCACTGTGATTTTTTCTTTAAATACTTGCATGTAATTTGTCTACTGAACTTTTTTCAATATTACCTTGGACTTTATGAGTTTAAGCGCAGTACTAAATTGGCGGCAATGTCTTATGATTTGACACTTGAAATGGCGAGATTCTTGTGACCAAATAATTGGTTAAGGAATAGCAAAACAAGAGGTTGCAGATAAATCGTGTATTGAACAGTAAATAAAACAGAAATGTGTTACACGACTTGGGAGTGTGTGTCGGTTGACCAACGTTCAGTCCTATCACTTTTCCCGAGGCCTACTTTCCTACTAACTATATAGTAAGTGGAAGAGTCTACAATAGCCTCATTAGAAGGAAGACATCACAACATAGAATTACCCGTAATTTCTATGCTAACAGTTTCTTTTCTAGCATTTTTTGTTTTTAGAATACTCTTCCGTCTTTTCGTTTCTCAGCCAATTTTGATCTTCAAATATTTAAATGCAATATAATCGTTATCTGCTCTCTTATTCTTGTTCTTTTATTTTCCTTAATTTTATCTTTCATGTTCCCTAACACTCAGTAACCCCTTGCATCTTAGTGGCCCTATTTCCTTGCTTTGGCTTAAATGATTAAAAGTAATCTTATTCGCATTATTCCAACAATTATTTATCTTCACTGTATTTATCAATATATATATGTGTCATTTACAGTAATGCTCTGTTGAGCAGCTCTTGAGTTTTTTGTTGCGTAATTTTGCTGTATAAGAAAAACACGAATTAACGCACGTTCAGTTAGTATCAAATACACGAGAGTTGTAATGATCTGCGTGAACAGCCTGTTCAGTATTACTCCAAAGTTTTCGCTGAGTCTTCGACAGCGGTAATGGTACGAAAGATTAACTTATTTACCAAATCTTCATAGCAAGACAATAGAGATTATTAATTTGCTTCAAAAAGAAAGATTTGTGTCAGTTTGACACAATTATATTTTTTTTCAATAAAAATGCTCGCTGAATCAAGTCAAATGGTTTATCATGAAATCATGGCATATTGCAAAAACTTTTATTCCATATTTAAAGGAATAGGATAAACGTCATAAAAATTCTTAAGGCAATACGAAAAACACCAAAAAAAAACAAAAACACCCGAACCTTTTCGGTGTAAACCTTCTCAATATTTAGAGCGACGTAGATTTATATAGCACTAAGATATTTATATACCACTAAGACAGATACAACTATTTAAGTAAAGACTGTTTATAATAAACAATATTGACCACATTATTATACACGCACACAAACACACACGCGCGCACACAGTTACACACACACACACGCATATATATATATATATATATATATATATATATATATATATATATATATATAAAGAAAAAACAGTAAGATATATAATCCGGTGTTCGTATAGATATTTTTATTTTTACAAAATAGTGCGGAATGTAAATTTAATGAGCATTAATATTATAAATTAATTGATCTAAAATTTTTTTTTTTTTAAATTCACGTTTCCAAGTATACAGAGAAATTAAGATTTTTGCTGTGCTTTTAAAACCCAGTAATAAGTTACTCCAAAATTCGCTTGGGGATGAAATGGAACTAATGTCTTTAATTTAATTACAAAATTAAATTCGAAGCTTTCAGCTTCCATTTTTGAAACATTGTTAGTACTGTGTAGCGAAAAAAACTATATCTTAAATCAATTAATTTATAATATATATATATATATATATATATATATATATATATATATATATATATATATATATATATATAATGAAAAACAAACCACTTTAAGGTACCATTACGATAATTTATTTCATCTAAATCCTTTTTTAAGGATTCAGGATCATCAGGTAAAACTTCCAACAACAAACTGAGAGGAAAAATGGGATTAGAAATTGGTGGATAGTGTAATTTTTGTAATTTAATAGAGGGGGTTGAGAGTGGTAGTTAAACAGACAATATAAAGTATAGGGAGGGGTTAATTTTATATCAATTCGTTGTTGGAAGTTTTACCTGATGATCCTGAATCCTTAAAAAAGGATTTAGGTGAAATAAATTATCGTAATGGTACCTTAAAGTGGTTTGTTTTTCATTACATATTAGCTCTTTCCTCACATTGAGCTCTCAGGATTTCATCCTCTTTGGATTTACCAATTCGGTTTACCAAGTTTCTTTATAACTTAAATATATATATATATATATATATATATATATATATATATATATATATATATATATATATAAGCAGACAAAACAGCACATATTTTCCATGAAATGTAACCTTTTATCTGCAAGAAACCTCATCAGAATAATTGTTGGTGACTACTCGTAAAGTGATAGACAAATAGACTTTGATGTGGTGTCGGCTGAAAAAATGTCACATTTTAAAGAAAAATATGGATGTTGTCTGTTTAAAACCATTTACAAGTTCTGTGTTATCAGTCATTTCTTTAAATATATATATTTTTATACAAAAAATATAAATTACAGACGCATTTCAGCACACATGCGCAAGAGACAGATATACGTTCACATATAAAAGAACAAATGGAGGCAATTAGATTTTTAATAAAATATATAAACGTTTGGCAGCCTCATCCATTTAGCGTATAGTTCAACAATTAGAGACCTACGTCCGAAATTAGTTACTTTAATTCGAATAGCCTAATTCTGATTGAGGTCAGCCAGTGATCACATCTGTGTTTTGATTGATCTTTAGATGCGATCACCAGTGATACCAATGCGATGGCGTTAATCTAAAATTGAAAGAAGTTTCTCTTTTTACTTTCTTAAGTCTTTGTTTATTTCTTCGCTTATTCTACAAATCGACTAAACATTTCCTGATGGCTATCGTTGATTCTTCTAACACAACGTTTCTACACACAATTGTCAGCTTTCTGTTTTTTTTGTTTTTTTTTTAGGACGTCAAACAAACCTTTTGACCTTCGGAATAAAATCCTGAAATTCTAGCGTGCAAGGAGCAATGCGAAACACCTCACCATCCGTTGCAGATTAGAACATTTATTAGGTTGGTGCAAAAATAATGTCGTTTCCTCAAAAAACGACATTATTTTTACACCAACCTAATATATACAGCGTGACAGTCAAAACTACGCATTATTCAATGTGGTGTGGCACATCAGAACATGGACATTCATGGCTCTCCACAATTTCCAGTTCTTTCTAGCTCGTAGTAAATGTTGTCGTCGTTATCTCTCCAAATCACTCTCCTTCCATCCATTTACACAACCTCATAAAGGAATTTATGCACTGTTTTTTTATGTCCATTTTGCCTTTAATATGCCAAGTTAGATTCAATTTTTTTTAAACCGTTTCCTCATTATGTTCTCTAGAAATTTCAACTATTTCTTTCTGATAAGTGCCTTTTTTGTGTCCATTTTCTCTAAAGCATTTTCGTTGTATAACAAAGAAAACATGTACATTATAAGAAGGCAGAGTGTATTGTTGTCAGCAAAAAAAGATCCTAACATGCGAATTACACACTTGAGATGTCAAAATCAAGCAGGTACATAAATTTGAATATCTAGGAAGTGGTTTAACAGAGGACAAAATTTGTGGTAGCGAAGGCGCATTAGGATGGAGGTTGATGCCTTACAAAAGCTAAGCAAAGTAATAAGAAACAGGAAAATCTCGTTAGGAACAAAGAAAAAAGTACGAAAGTGTTATATATCCTCCTCTATGATGGTGAATGCTGGACAATTTCAGCACAGATGAAGAAGATACGAAAAATGTTGTTTTATAGATGGATTCTGAGGATATTATGGACTGAACATTTGAGCAATGATGGAAACAATAATGACACGTATACTTAATATCAGAACGAGGCAGTTAAAATCTCTAGGGCATATACTGGGGAAAGAGGGCTTAGAAAAGTTGACACCTACAGGACATATAAAAAGTTAGAGAAATGTAGTGCATAATCTACCTCAGGTGTCACTAAACTACGGCCGGCGAGCCGGCTCTGGCCTTCGATGTCAGTTCATCCAGACGAGCGCTTCACTGCGCCACAAATGTGCTAAACTATAATTACGTATATGGAATTTTCAATAGATTGTGGTTAGACTTACTATGCAGAAAAAATTAAAATAAATGGAAGGAAAATGCCAACATTTGGCCAAATATGATTTTTGCATCTGACAGTAATAAAAGTTATTGGAAAATCAGTGAAATAAAAAAAAAAAAAAAAAATCAGCGACTTTTTGCAAATTTTGATATCCAGGCGCTTTTTGTGTAAGTACCTGGAATAAAATTTCTAAGAAAAGTGATTAAGAGCCTACTGCCGCACTTATTTTTTAGCTTACATTGCCGTGTTTAAACAGCTTTAAAGAGTGCCGTGTATAAAATCGATTGACTTCAGCGAACTAAAAATCAGCACATGTAATGAGGTTGACTGAGACATTTGAAAACATTTATCTTCGTTGGATGCAGCAAAACCAAAACAAATATTAATTATATCTTAAAAGTTAATCTCTATTTTCACAAATTTCACTAACCTTTTGTGCTGCTTAGTTTGTGAGATTCGGATATGTGCACACTTGTTGCGATGAAATTATTTCATTGCTATTGTTGCCTTCTGATGTAATGAATATGCATACACCTGGGTTCCCCCTCACAGTAATATGATTGGCTGGTGTCAGCCATAAATACAGACTGATGTGGAAATACATGACGACGCCTATTGACAACGCCTATTGACTACGCCTATTGTCCTTGCCTATTACCGACACCTATTGCCTACCACTACGACGAGGACCCAGTCTATTACGGTTACCTGCTAGATTGTCCTACCCGGTTAACAACCACTTTGCTACTTCGAAAAAATATATCACTTTCCGGGACATATCACCTTCTTGGATAACTTTTTAGTAAATAAGTATGTTCATTGTCTATTTTTTCTGCCCGCGCTCGTCATTCTTACAGTGGTTCTCATTTGTCACCGAAAAAAAAATTTTCTTGGTTTTATCCTATTTTAAATAGTTCGGATCAACGCAGACGCTATGGTCTTGTAGCTTATTGGTAAACGACGCTTCTTGATATATATATATATATATATATATATATATATATATATATATATATATATATATATATATATATAACTTTATTGAAAAAGACAGGAAAATAAAGTAAAAAGAATGTTATAGAGTTTTGCAATTCAAAAAAGCGTTAGATTATCAAACCTAAGAAAATAATCACTGCCACATTATCGCTGATATTAAGCAAAGTTTTGAATGATTTCGTAACCTGAACGGATAGGAAACTAATATCCGAATTACCCAGATTAAAACAAGTGTGAAGAGAAAACTCACGCATGCGCAGTCCATAACATCAAGTAAATTAAACATGCTATCACTTCCGGCCAAGTCAGAAGGACATATAAAATGCAGTAGAAAAAGATTTTCCTGTACAAAACGTACGCGAAAAATCAATAAATCACAATATTTCATTCGCAGTATAAATAAATGTGAATTGCAAATTGATTTTATTGAACATATTGCTTTTGTATACATTGCATATATTTTTATTAAATCAAACGTTAATTTTAGTGGATGGTCGTGTTTGAAATAGACTCCCCATTTTTGTTTTTATAGAATGTGCATTACGCGTATCAGACTCGAGAATATTTAATAAAGAAAATTTGCTCTCCAGTTTGATCAAACACAGTTATTCATTAAAAGAAATAACGTTTGAAATAACTGTCAGATCAAGGACATATATATATATATATATATATATATATATATATATATATATATATATATATATATATATATATATATGTACATATATATGTGTATATATATATATATATATATATATATATATATATAGAGAGAGAGAGAGTCAGACAGAAAAAAAGACATAGATTTTTCTCTCTCTCCCGCACTCTCTCTCTCTATATATATACATATATATCCTATATATATATATATATATATATATATATATATATATATATATATATATATATATATACGGAGAGGGGGCGCATAGAATATATAATATGTATCCGAAGCAAATATCAAGATAGTGAGAAAAAGTGTAAATTTTTTACTGAAAGACGCTTTTCACCGAAGAAAAATTGATGAAGCCAAATATATATATATATATATATATATATATATATATATATATATATATACTAAAAAGGCTTAAACACTAATATTAGTGTTTAAGCCTTTTTATTATATCCTTACTCTGTCCTGGACATTGAGTTCTACCTGGATTCTATCCTCTTGGAATTTTTTTTTTATACAAAATATGTATGTGTATGCACGTATGTAGATATATTTATATATTTTGCATATTTATGTGTATATTTACCACTAATATATATATATATATATATATATATATATATATATATATATATATATACCCGGATAGAGGCACCTCGAGGCGGTGTAATGGTTAGCAAGCTTGTCTCGCTAGGACAATTACAATCCTCACAGGGCGCCATCTACTTTCGGCCTACGCTTGGAAGATCACTATGAATAAATCAAAGGAAAATCAATTATAATCTATTTTTTAAAGTTGTTAATGCTTGTGTCATCAGACCAAAATTACAAATGGCTTAAATTTACAAAATGGTTTAAATTTATCCAGACTAATTTTTTAAACGAGATAACAGAAAGTCGAGACACTTAACCTTCAAAATCTATTTCCTGGGGATGTATATTATTGAAGACATTGGTGGCATTTAATTATAAGTGTCAAACATTCATGGAATATGTTACAGAACGCGAAGGTCAGGGCCAGCGATTAGCTGGTGTATCTCGTAGGTGTGGTATTCTGACTGTGAAGGATTGCTTTTGTTTGAGTTTTAGATATCAGTCCAGAAGGGCGCGAAATCAACAGAGGTGCCGCAAGAATTCTAAAACGTCGATACCTTTTTCTCCACCCAGATTAGAGACCTAGACCATACGCCACCACTGAGCCAACGTGCGACATGCTTTCCTGTGAGGTCATTTATCCCGCTGCCTCTTAGAATACAAGCTTCCACGACTCTCTACTAATAAGAGGAACGAGAAAAAGAAATTATCCTCTTCATTGATACTTTTTCATATCGTAGCTTGTGGACCCAAAAACGACACAGAACACAACAATATGTGAATATGCAATTGAATAAGATATAATTCTATTTTATCTTTTGAAGAATAAAGTTGATAAACGAAACTGAAATAATTTATAACCCAAACTAATAGCTTATTCAAGAGAATATTTCTCCTTGTGTGTAGCAATCTTGAAAGTTACTAGATTCCCCATAAAATTGAGATTTTACTATAAGACATCTATGTGCATATCTATCATTGTAGTACAGAAGACTTTTTGCAATCTGATTTCATATACGGACGTTCTTTGAAATCAAGAATGAAAATCATCTGCATTTAACCGGGTAATGTGAATCAAAACATCATTATTGAAAATCCATTTCATGTAGAAAAAAGATAGAAATAAGTTGAAACATTCGACTAAAATATTTTTATCAAATGCCGTTGCAATTAAGAAGACTAGGCTGACGAAACTGCTCCATGATGATGACTTGTATCATTTACATTATTCGAACTGTTATCTTCATCTTCATTATCATATTCACAACGTTTCGGCCGTTGTACGCTCCGACCTCTTTCAGGTGATTGGTATTTCGTACCGAAGCATTGAAATTAATACAATACGGGAACCAGTAACAAGGAGTGCTAGAGAAAAGTAATGAATAACAACAAAATTTGCAATATAAGCTCTGGTAAAGAACACTGCAATAATAATAATATAAAAATTACAATATGAACACTGGTAACAATTAGGTTATATATGCCGCCAAAATTCACCCAGAGTCGTTCTTAAGAACTCATGGCTCAGTGGATAAAGGCGTGTGTTATGGGTAGTGACTAGACCCAAAGAGTTCAATAGCAGTCTCCAACATTTGGAGAGTTGAGTTAAAGGAAAATAACGGAGACATCCGGAAGAGACGTGGAATTAGAAGAATCTACCCCGCAACGAAATATAGGGTTTGATCACATTCAACGGTCCAAACGTAAATAAGGCAAAGGGGATCTTGGAAGGTCTATTTCACTATGCCTTTGAATTTCAATGTCTCATTTACGCTGCCATTTTTAACTCATTTCCATGGTAATTAAATTTCTATAATTGATTTGGGTATCTTCAATTTCTCTTGCAGATAACAATACATCTGCCAACTTTTAAATTCTGTTTACTCTTTTCTGCTCACTTTCCTTTGCCACCTTCTTGCAGTTTATTTTCTGTGTCCGCTATGAACACAGTGTTATACTTTTTCATTTCGGAAAATGAAATACAACTGCTTCATCTATCGAATGTCCCTGCTGTGGCTGTCTGTGCATGTTGCTGCGTGAAAAGAAGGTGATGATTTAGATGAAAACAGATTAAAAAAAATATATATATATATATATAATAATTTTTTAAATATATTATAGTCGCAACACTGAAATTCCCATGTTTCAAAACTGAACTTCAATTCAAATTCAATTATAAAAATAATTTAAAATACAAAGATCCATTCCATTATCAATCGATGCTAAGAACGGAATTTTGAATAAAAATTTAAGTTTCAGTTTTCAAACATGGGAATTTCGGTGGTGCGATATTAATATATTTTTAAAAGAATAATTATAATCTCTGTCTCTGTCTCTGTCTCTGTCTCTCTCTCTCTCTCTCTATATATATATATATATATATATATATATATATATATATATATATATACATATGTATGTATGTATGTATATATATGTATATATATATAACAGCCCTAAAATAAAAAATGGAATTCTCCTTAACCCCAATATCTCAAAATATCAAATTTGTCTGGACAAATAAATTAAGTCAATAAACTTCTAAAAAGTAATTTTTAACATCACTTGATAATGGAACGGAACTTAGTATTTTAAGTTTAATTTTTACGATTGAATTTGAATTGAATTTTCAATTTTGAAACATGGCAATTTCGGTGTTGTGATGATAATGTATTTAAAAAATAAAAACAATTATAATATTATGCTCTACGGTTGTATCGAGCACCTTTTTTTTTAAATAAAAATAAATCCTAAGAACTTTGAATTATAAATATCATTGTTCTTTCCTATTAACTTAATATATATATATATATATATATATATATATATATATATATTGGCTCCTGAAATAAATATTAATTTCAGTTGAGCTCTCTAGGGAGTAGGTATGGGTTTGTAAACAGTGACTATTATAGCTAATATAACGAGACTCTTCGCATAGCGAATTGAGTAACTGTCAGTCACTGGGTGTGTTTCTAAAAATAAATACGCTAAAAATCCACCTACATCCCTACCGTGCTTAGTGGTAGAATCTCCGACTGACACCAATTCAGTCGGGTTTCGATCCGAGCTAGAGGCAACCGGATGTCTAGCCACACTGATGAGCTGTGAAACAGCAAAACAGTCTGTCTGTGGATGACGTTATATATATATATATATATATATATATATATATATATATATATATATATATATATATATGAGAGAGACAGAGAGAATGTGTGTGTGAAAGAGAGAGGGAGGAAAGATAGATAGATAGATAGATAGATAGATGCTTTACAATGATTATAGTAAACTTCATTCTGTTATACCGGTTTTGCTTATCTTTTTTCTTACGAATTCGTACCTCAATGTATTATAGCATAGGTAACTTTTTTTTTTTTGATTTCCCGGAAGAAAATGTTTTTCTTCTTATTTCTTTGTTCGCATATTCACCCGCTTTATTTGGAATATCATATTGTTGGGTATCATGTTGATGTTAATGCCCGATTCATCCCCCCGCCCCATACCCGACCATCTGATAGCAGTCATTTGTGTCGAGAAGAGAACAGATCAAAACACAATAAATGTTTTCAACGGTTTAGTCATCTGCAAAATTTTTGCAATATTGATAAGCACTGAAGAATCTAATCTGAACAGAAAGCGATTCACAAAATAAAAATAAAAAAAAATGTATTTTGCAATGTCGGCATTGATTAATTTCATTCAATGAAAAGAGATTGTTTCCTCTCCGTTTCAATATTTCTTTGTTTTGTTTCCATTGCGATGACATTTTCTAAACGGAAGAAAAAAAAAACCATTACAAAGATAAGTATAGGAATCAAGTGTGAGAAATAAAGAGATTTTCTGCACTATACCGGACAGTTGCCGTTAACAAGTTATTTTAGATAAACCGTCGTGAACTTTATCCTCGCTGGGTTACAAAAAATGTTTCCCTTTTGACAGATTTTCTGTTAGGTGTCCTTATGGTACCAGAAATGGTGTCAAAGCTTGACTGGCGGTCAAATTTTTATATCTAAGGAAGGAGAAATAATTTTCCTGTTAAAAAAAAAGATTCTAATGAAGTTTTAGGTTTATATTACTTTTGGTTTATCTATATATATAAAACACAGAATGTCACTTTGTTTGTCTGTCTGTCTGTCTGCCTGCCTGTGTGATACCTTTTCACTCAAAGATCCACCCAACCGATTTTAACCAAAATTGGCATATGCATTGTAAAATGTACGAGATAGGTTCCTAGCTTAAAAAATCGATATTTTTAAAAAAAAATTAGTAATCCATGAAACCGATCAGAATCACTAAATTCAATTTTTTTTCTCCAATTTCGTTCAAACTGGTATGTAGGCTACTTACACCATGACAAGCTCAAGATACCACGAAAAACGAAATATAGATTTCAACACAAACTTTAAACTAAAACCTCCCTCAATTTTCAAGCAATCTAATACAAACTTCATTCAATTGTAGCCAACAAGTTTATTGTTTAACAGTCATTTAACTTGATGATTGAGTTCACCCTTAAAGTAAAAACCACCGTAAATAGAGAAAAATAGCGATTTTTACTGGTTTCTTTCGTATTTTTCATTGATAGTTCAGCCAATTTTCATCAAACTTAACAATTATAAATGTATCCTCTTTTACATCCCTCGAAGAACACTGACAAATTGAATTTCAAAAACTCAAAAATAATTGTAGTCTGAAGTGAGTCTTTGTGTTGCTTGTTTTAACACTTCATGTCCTCGGCTAACTTCGAATGAATAAATACTGACTACTTCTGTTATATCAGTAACCGCATTAATTCAAAGTGTTTTTCCCCGAAAGTACTTTAAAGTAATTGAACAAGATAGACTCTGTTACATCTAAACATGATGCTGTTTTTGCTCCATTCTAATTGAACGCTTTTTTCTGATCCACCAGCTGCTAGTAGTGAAAGAAAGAGAAATTGAGAACTTTAGTTAGGCTGAATTGTACTAGAATATTGTTTTCATTTGATAAAGGAATTTTGGGGTTGAGGTGACTGAAACAAAGTAATTCTTTAAAGGTCATGTTTGTTTTGATCAGAGATATGACAGTCTGATGGAATTGATGGAGACAACTGCGATTATTAGGTCAAATGAAGATGAGATTCTGGAACAAGATAGATTTTGCGCTTTTGTATAAATGCGATATAAAGCCACTATTGTTGCTGGCCCTTCAATGAGAGAATGGTTGGGAGAGAGCTTCTGGTTGCTCTCTCCGATATGTATGACACGAGGGTATTATTTTGATTTAATCACCAATCGTACTGGGCTCTGTAGTATTTCATTGCTCTTTTTTTATGTGTATGACACAAGACCATTGATCAGGTTTTATTATTGGCTAGCCAATCAGCGCAATGCAGTTGGGGTTTACACCCCATAAAATCAGGCGTCGAAAGAGCAGATATAATGTTATATAAGAATAAAGTGTCGCTGCCGACAGTTGAGTTTGAACATAGATCGCCAGTGAGCAAACACAAGCGATCCCATTATTGAATTAAGTATACAGCATGATCAGAGAAGAAACACATATATAGGAAGTCGCGTGACGTCTATATTGATCTTCATTTCTAGTCTATCCTCTATTAATATTCGGATCACCATTCTGTCCTATCCTCTATCACTATTCGGACGCTATTCTCTACTCTATTCACTAAACTATTTCTCTATTCAGATCACTATACGGGTTACTTGTCAAGCAAGTATCATCGAGCAAGTACTATTAGCGCGAGTGATATTTAAAGGTCTCTGATCGTTCAACAGCGTTACTATAGTTATATCGGCGAATACAAAGTCTCTACCACAACAAACATTACAAAAGTGATAATGAGTATTCGTTGGCATTACTAAAAAGTAAGATCGAACTGGTCTCACCGCTAGTATACTAAGACTCTCCCTACCACGGTGACTCAGTCTGCCAAAGTCCTGTTCTCTAGACCACTTTTTGAATTAACTTGATCAGCTGCCTTCCGTTAAATAGTTTAACCATAATGACCACCGCCAGCAAACCTCTTCCTCCCGACTGAAGAACTCCGTATGCTTGAAACTATTTTTTTAAGTATTCAGAATATTAAAAAAGCATAGTACCATAAATAAAAGTTGTTATTTTTATACTTGCTAATGAGCATTGTTGAGGTTAATTAATATTAGTGGCGACACCGGTGAACATAGAAAAGACAGAGAGGAGTCACGCCTGATCTTCAGCAGTTCTTCACCGATATTTCTACGGATACTGAAGCACAACGAGGCTTAAGAAAGAGGGCAGCACATCAGAACATTTGCTATTATAGAAAAGGAACGTGGAGTCTACGTCACGATAGTGGGATTATGACTGCAGCCGAATTGCCAGGTCAAGTAGATTTTTTTTCTTTTTTTTTGGGGGTGGAGGGTCAACATTAAATCAGATCCTCATGAATTTAAGAATGTCGGTTTGTATATTCGAATGAACGTGAGGATAGATCCCAGTCTAAAAATAAGTCTTTCTGATATGAGGATATTAATAATTTTACATTATTTACATTCAGCCTATTGTCCTCATCGATGTTGTTATGACCACGTTTCTGCTGTTGGGAACTCATGCCTTCATCAGGTTCTTGTCGATCCGTGTAGCTTTCAAAGGCTGAAATGTTTTTCGTTCTGTTGAACAGCTCGCGGGATATCGCGTCTCGTTCTTGCTTAATACTGATCATTTATTACTGGGTCTAAGCACAATCTGACCGGCGTAGGGATTGAACTCACAACTCAGGATTGGTGTGAAGCGGAATTGAAGCAAAATAGTGGCATTCAGCAAAGCCCGCAGCAACGAGAGCACATTGATAAAATATAGAGATGCAATAAGGATGAAGACTTAACGAAAATAATGAAAAGCCGCCTCCTGAGGTAAAAAATAAACCCAAACTACGGTTCAGAGTGTGCAGTAAATGTTGGCGATTTTACATGACTCCTTTCAGCATACTCAATTGCTAAGTCAGTTAAGAAAGTTGGTTCACTATTTTGTGCTAGAATTTGTTTTTTTCGTCAGTATTTTATCTTGCATATTTATAAGTGTGCAATTCGCCCTTACTTTCAAGATTGCTGCCACATCTTTAGAGATTTTTGATAGAATCCAAAGAACAATCTTCAATGTTATTGGGCCTTGCCTGGCATTTTGGATTCATTTCCTTTCCCCCGCCCTAATGTAGATTCCCTGAGTCTTTTCTATAAATACTTTCGCGGTAATTGTTCTGATTAACTTTCTCTATGGTACCTAGATTTTATGAATTTAATCGCAGTATTAGATTGGCGGCAATGTCTAATTAATTTACATTTGAAATGGCTAGATGTAACTGTCTTGTCTATGCTAACAATTTCGACATTCGCACTTCTCGCTTGTGGAACTCTGTTCCAGCTTCTTGCTTCCGGGTCAAATTTGATCTTCAAAAATGTAAATGGATCTTCTGTCGTCTGTCTTCTTATTCTTTTATTATGCTTTCTCCTTAAGAGTAGTTTTCTCATGTTCTCTCACTAACCTCTTAAGTCTTAGTGGCTTTATTGCCTTGCTTGGAGTGAAATGATTAACATATATTTCAGTCAGTTATGTGACATGCGTGATACACGCTTAGGTGATCATGTCTCTTTCGATACATTACTGACGAGGCAGATATTTTTTCCCGCAGTAGGTTGCCATATATTACTGAGTTAGACCAGTTGCCATAGAAGGCTATAGAACCAGGTCTTTCCCAAGGGTATTAGCACGTAAGTGAATGTAACTGATTTGGCTGGAATTCGAACTCGGCTCTCCGAGTCGCCATCAATTATTCCACTATATATATATATATATATATATATATATATATATATATATATATATATATATATATATATATATATATATATATATATATATATATATATATATTGGAAATTGCCAAGCTTTTTGAGTAATGTATTCCTTCAGGATGTAGGCCAACATTGCTCTCCCTAACTTCATATCATTCATATCTGTAAGAAAATGTTGTTTCCTTACTGTTATCTTAATTCACTCTTCTGCTCAACAAATATATTTGCTAGTTAGAAAGTTTAATCGGTGCATCCCTATGGACCTTTTGCCGCCATGTGAGTAGGAAATTCTCTAAGCCCTATATCCTCGTTGTTTGTCTCAGAGATTTCACTCGTTTATTTCTTATTCTAACAAGTTATCCTAAGCACTGTAGTAGGACGCTTGACTTTCCCCCGCAGAATCTTTGGTAAGGAACGGGCTTCGGCGTGAACTTTGCCACTAACAATCCATTCTCGCGGACAATTACTACCATAATGAGTTCGTTTCCCACCGGAGGACATCAACTTATAACCTTCTGCTAGAATAAGCTTATTTTAGTAATTGAGTGCAAGGGAAGTTAGCAATATAGTTGCGCAGATCATTACGATTGTAATGAGTTCGATCCCCGATGGGTGCCAAACAATTATAAACTTCTCCAAGATCGATCTCGGTTTTACTTAATAAGTACATAATTGCCTCTTCACTGCAGAGTCGTTATCAACAACCTATTTTCATATACCATTAATATTTTAGAATGTTTAATCCTCATTGGATAGCTTGTATTAAGACAACTTATATTTAATATGAAAGCGGTCGAGTTTCTTAAATATCTATATCGGTCTCTACGCAGTGGAGACGTTGGTAGCAACATATATATCTAGTATACCATTAAAATTGTATCGAATTTGATACATACTGATTGCCTTGTACTAAGATGACAAAATTTTGTGAGAAAACTATTTTAATCACGTGTCTTGTTTCATCACCATCATCATTATCATCAGTAGCCATATTGATTTCATCAACATCATAGCCCAATTCAATTATATATATATATATATATATATATATATATATATATATATATATATATATCCCTTTTTCTTTTTTGTCTCTATGCATATAAAAATAGATTTCAAATCGGAATGTTTTCTAATTCTCTTTTTTTCTAATGGTAATGTCAATATTTACTATTTCCATTATAAGTACACGCTGGCATTTGTCAAACGGACAAGCAATGCGACCTTCCGCTGAAATGTATAAAATCACTATCTTAAAACAATGTTGATTTTTAAGGAAAATAGTTTTTTTTAAGACCACCAACTGTTAGACCATTGTCCAGTATTTATGGGCGCTCCATTCCTTATTTCTTCTTTGGAGTGGTGTAGAACGACAACATCTTCATTATTCAATTATTTCCTGTTCAAGTTACACGTGATAACAATTTTAACTGCCGCTGCTGAAATCCCTCAAGTGACAGTTTCTGTTATTTGGTACAGTTCTTTGTTTTCAGTTCCTGTTGCGCCAGTCCAAAAGGTTCCAAGAAGGTTTGGTTTGATTTGTTTTACGGCATATCAACCTCAATGAGTTGTTTAATGCTGACAACTTTTTTTTCTAGTAATATTTTTGTTTTGTCCAAAATCTATTTCTGTTATTAATAATATTTTTTCCTCAAAAATGTTATAGCTGGTCATATTAGGTTGGTGCAAAAATAATGACATAATAATGTCGTTTTTTGACGTTAAAAAATACGTTAAAAAATACGTCAAAAAACGACATTATTACGTCATTATTTTTGCATCAACCTAATATTTATTTTTTCCAAAAACGTATAGCTGGTAATATTATTTTTTAAAAAACGTACACGTGGTATGATTATTTTTTAAAAAAACGTATAGCTGGTAATATTTTTTTAAAAAAACGTATAGCTGGTAATATTATTTTTTTCAAAAAAATACACACGGTAATATTATTTTTTCAAAAACGTATAGCCGACAACGCTATTCTTTCAAAAAAATGTATATCTGGGAACATTATTTTTTCAAAAACGTATTATCAGACTGTTGGACATGGTTTATCGTCTTACCCAGGACGCGGATGTAGAGTATCGTCATAACCAGGACGCGGATGTAGTTTATCGTCATACCCATATATATATATATATATATATATATATATATATATATATATATATACGTGTGTGCATGGGTATATATATATATATATATATATATATATATATATATATATATATATATGCGAGTGTGCGAGCGCATGCACACACACACACACACACACTAATTTCGCACTAATACCTCATGGGATACTGGAACCGTGACCTGACCTGACCTGACATGAATCTATTCCTATATTTTAATCCCATTTCGTATCACTTTAATTTAATATCCAATGGGATTTTCAGTTTAAATAATCCACTTTTATAACAGCAAAAAAGTGTTGCTTTCCTTGTCGCACGACATTATGAAGCTATCATTTTCTCGTTATTTATCGAATGATGCCGATGCATAAAGGACATTTTACTAAAATTCACCAACTTCAAGGTCTAAGAGCGATGGAATTTCGACGCTTATTGAACAAGGCAGATCAAGCTCGATGGGTTATTTAAGGCTGACAAGATGGGTGGTATTAGGTTGGTGCAAAAATAATGACGTAATAATGTCGTTTTTGACGTTAAAAAATACGTCAAAAAACGACATCATTACGTCATTATTTTTGCACCAACCTAATAATTTTTTTTTTTTTCAAAAACTATTGCTGCCTCATTTTTTTTTCTTCAAAAATATAGAGCTAATAAGAATTTTTCAAAATAGTATTACTGTTAATAAATTTTTTCATCAAAAATTTATTGCTGTCAAATTTTTATAAAAAAAATTTTTTTTATATATATTTTTTTTATTGCCAGTATTAAACCCTATTTTGATACTTTCATAGTGCTTTGACCCAAGTTTGGGGGTTAATTATTTGCCCATACCTGGGACCCTAACAGGTGACGGATCAAAGTGGACCTGGGAACCCGAGAAATTAAGACTTCCACGCTCCTCAAAACCTCGGGATCAGATGCCTTGCTATTGAATGAATTATATCCTCATACCCAGGACGCGGATGTAGTTTATCGTCATACCCAGGATGACCTAAAAAAATATGAGCAGAATGTTGAAAATAAAGATATGGAGGCTTGATAACTATTGACCCTAGATTTTAAGAGGTATTTTTTTTATTTTTCAGACAGGAACACAAAGACAATGAGACTCGTTAAATGGCTAATAGATCCATAACAACAAAAGATAGGAAGCTGTGGAGATTGAAAATCTCCCACCTACTTAGAGAACATGGCATCTGATAGAAGAAGAATGTTATGCAAATATAACTTGCTTATATATTTAGTTTGGAAGGAGAGAAAATTTGGATTGTAACATACGCAGGTGGTTATCTTGTAATACTCTAGAAACTGATTTGAACATGGTAAAAAAATAATCAGAACCAGATTTGTGTAATCTAACATACTAGATCTAACACATGCAGTAACTGTTCCTTTCTTGTTGTATATTTGTATATATATATATATATATATATATATATATATATGTAATGACAGTATTCACCAACTTTAACAAGAAGAATTTACAGAAGAATTGCAAGAGATTCAGAACTCACCTGGAGGCCATGCTTAAACCAAATGTTGATTTCATAGAATAAATCCATCCTTTACCATTTCAAAATAATTTTGTGTAATTTTGGTAAATATATCTTGAAATGAGATTTCAGTGTTATTTTCTTTTTTTTCACAATTTTGACAAAAATTCACCCATCGCACCCTGCATGCACACACACACACACACACACACACATATATATATATATATATATATATATATATATATATATATATATATATAGTTATCCGCAAGCAGACTGTTTCGTTGTATAACAGCTCATCAGTGTGGCTAGACATCTGATTTGTTCAAGCAGGGATTGAAACCTGACTGATTTGGCATCTATCCCAATCTATCCTCGCCCGACAGAGAGTACGGTAAATTTTAACGCCTTTACTACACAAAAGACGTCAGTTGCTAGGAGAGCTCGATTCTAGCTGAAGAGCATTGCATTAGAAGCAGCTGCAGCTACTGTTCATAAAATCACACCTTCCTCTCCCGGAGCTCAATCGAATTAATTTGAGAGCATAAGTACACACACACACACACACACACATCCGTATATATATATATATATATATATATATATATATATATATATATATATATATATATATATATAGTAACCCTGTAACCAATAGGCATTGGTATGAAAGGTATCTTATCACATAGCTTACTCGCTATTTATTTATAATTATCTTGCTTTTATTATGCCCTATGAGGTTTAACTTCTTTCATGCCTCCTTTCCTCATGAAATTTACTTAGACTTTCGATGTCACTTTTAATTGTTAGCAGTATTTCACTATTCTGTTTAGATCTTCCCCGTTTCTTACATGCTCTCTATAAGTTATTCGCTGTATTCTCCAGTAAAACTCTGTTTTACGTCTGCTTTTCACCTTTGAATAGATTCTTCAGTATTCACTGCTACGTAGGAGATTAGGTATTACATAACATGTCAGAAGCTTTCTTTTTGATTAATATTTTCCTATCACTTAATACTTTGCTTAGATTTAAAAAGCAAAGTTATCGCCATTTTTTGTGGGCTTCAACACTTTTGATGAGATTTTATATCCACCTCGTATATTCGACCTGCTAACAACTTTTGGGGAACTTATGTAAGCCCAAAGGAAAAGTAAGACATAGAATTAAAATAAAATGAAATATTAAAAAATACATTGATAGGACATTTTACGAAAGTAAAAATGAGAAATAAATTGAAATGTCAAGAGTACAAAGCAGTTTTGGAATCTCTGAATATAATTACTCACATTTTTGTAGGAGCAAAATGTCTCTTCGCTGTGAAAATTCGCAGAGAAATATTGATTCTTTCAAATCTCGCGCCGCCTGTAATTAACGTCAGGTGTGTGTGTGTATGGGGGGGGTTAATTCGAAATTACCGCCATCTCTGATTATCATCAAGGGGCGGTAATCCAGCAATTTTAATGACTTCAATCCTCCATGGATGGTCGAGGTATGTGATTGGATATAAACTGAAATTCAATTTAGTAAAGATTTATGCGGCTGGCGCCAGGCTGTCGAGTTACGCTTAGCACGCTTTCTTTTTATGTGCCGTGTCCCTTCAGGACGTAGGCGTTCCTGGCTCTCCACTTTGCCCTATTCCTTGTACCTCTCTATCCAGGTATGCCATACGTTTCTTTCCCTAGTCTCTCTTTCTTTCTATTCGACCCATGAGTATCAGAATCTCCAGGCTCTTCTTTCTCATTATATGTCCCAGAAATTTCATCTGCCACTTCCTGATGTTAAGTATAAGCTTACCCCTTGTTTGTATTCTCTCCAAAACCTCATCGTTGCTCACACGCTTGGTCCATGATATCCCTAGCGTCCTTTTGTAGAACCATACATCCGTTGTCTGGAGTCTCTTCTTCATCTTTGAGGAGAGCGTTCAACTTTCGATGCCGTAAAGGAGGATAGATGTCATGTAGGAGCTCAGTACTCTTTTCTTTGTTAACAAAGAAGTCCTCCGAAACCATGACTAATGCAAATCATCCACAATTTATTCCAATAATTTGAGTTTCAGAAAATACCTCTAAGGATATCTCAGCCAAATGAAATTTCTACCCAATGCGAGGGACAAAGATCCCTGATTTGCAGAGGGTTGATTATTGAGATTTTTGTAAAGGAAGGAGAAATTGGAAGTAAGACAATGTTATGACGTGTCGAATCGATATCGGTTAACCCTGTACCAAAAGACACCAAGACTGCAGTTGTTATAGAAGCATCATTCAGGGATTTTGTTCCACAATGTAACAGTTCTGTGGGATATGTGGAACTTGCTCCTTTTCAAAATAACACAAGCAAGATAAGGATGCTGTGAATGTTTGAGAGCTCGTGGAAATAAGGAAGGACTAACGTCTGAAAATTTAGCAAAGTAATAAAGTGTTGTGGAGTTATTTCGCAGTGGAGGCTTGTATTTGTACTAAATCGGTCCTAAAATATGTACGACGTACAAAACGTTAGGAATTTGATATAATAGGTATTACGCAGAGTAATCTTGTTGTGGTCGCTAACAACTTTCGTATTCGACTAATTGTTCACTCCGACATCGACTAGTATTTAGTCACCCCTCACGAGGGTATTATGTGGCACAAGGCCGGTTTAACGTGGGATCTCCGAGCCCGCGGGCTCGGACAAAAATATACTCTTTGAACCCGTATAAACGGGTTCAGGGCCGGTTTACCTCCCCGAAAGAGACTCCGCCCTTCGGCGTAGCCTCGTTCGGGTTCCTCCCCGCCCGAAAGGGGAGAGTTCAACCGTTCAGCCGGTCGTCCGACATCGACTGACCTTCATTTCTCTTACTACTCCTACTTATATTAGGTGAGAGAGTGTATAGAATAGGTGTGTTTCACCATAACATAAAGATAGAATAGTTTAAGTGTAGGAATGTGTTATATATTGTCGACACTGGGGTTTGAACGCATATCACCAGAGAGCAAACCCAGACGATCCCATTTTGAATAAATAGATCACGTGATGCTAAAGGAAATGTATATATGGGAATTAGCGTGGCGTCTAAGTGATCAAACTCCGGATTATTATGGAAGTGTGCTGGTCAAACTCCCTGCCACCGGGCAGAGAGGATCGACAGACGAGACAATGTTTAAGAGCAGAGTCTCGTCTAGGGAAAAAGCTAACCGACCCTGTTTTTACGGGGTCTACAGGGAAAATTTGGTCGAGTCTCCGGGCTCGGATACTTCACTATAAACTTAACCTTGTGTCACATCCGACTGCGTGGTGTAGCTAGTGAATATCTAACTATACGGATTACTTCTAAGTTTGCTGGTCAAACTCTCTGCTTCTCGGCAGATAGGATCCCAAGACGAGGCTATGTCGAAGGGCACTTTTCTAGCGAGGATCATCGAGTAATTACTATTAGTACAAGTGTTATTTGAAGCTGTCTAACACCAGTAATGTTCAAAGTCGTTGCTATAGTTGTATCTGCGATTACAAAGTCTCTACTACAACGAAGATTACGCAAGTGACAACGAGTGTTCGTTGGGATTACAAAAGTGGCAGTGAATTTTCATTGACATCAGAAAACAATGTTTCGGATGTGGAATAGGGGTTGTACTGTGGAGACGAATTCATCACTCCCAAGTCCGTTGAAGTGCTTTGCTTTCGGGCTTTGCTTTCGGGCTTTGTTGAGGCTGGTTAATATGGTTTAGGTAGCCGCAGCCCAGATAAAACAGCCATATTACATTCTCGGTTGTAATGCTCTACTCGTGTCAGTAGAGCATTACAACCGGAGGCTATTTATCCGGATCGATGCAAAGAACCTAACGTTCTTCCAGCATATTTTGCGATGACACGAAAAGACACCTTCTATTTGAGGTCGAAGTGAGCTTCAGAGCCAGACGTTCGGGAATGGCCACACATCAGTATAAATGCAGAATTATAGTCTTCTCAGTGGTTCTAAAATTTAATAATTTAGTTTTTGAACTCAAAATAGTAAATGTCTATGTTGACATTTCGGTTCGAAATTTTAAAAAATTATCCTGAAAAATGGCGGGAAATGTCTGAAACGTTGTGAATATGACAATAAAGATATGGACAATAGTCCGAACAATGTTAATAGTTAAAATAGTTACATTTCCTCACCTAAAAAATATAGACATATATCTGTCTGAAATTAGATATAATATCATTTTCTGAGATACTAATATATGATAATATATATTTCTTATATCAAATAGATCTCTTTCTGATTTCCAAAAAACATTTTCTTTCTCATCCAATGAACAAATTAGTGTCGGGAAATTTTATTGAGTCTGTTTTCGAAGTCTGGATAACCTGCTCTTTCCAACAGTATTAATCAATGTAATGATTGATTCTCAAGAGGTAAAGAGAACTTTTTAAACCATTGTAATTTTTCAATTCTTTTAGCCTATGGCTAAACGCCCCTTATAATAATGGCTATACAAATCTACGTACCTCTACTGTGGTGGTAGGAATCTCCAAGTCGATAACTTTAACTCTCCTGAAATTCAACACTCTAGAAATAAACAGTAAAATCCTGGCAAATTTATTTTTTCTACTTCTATTCTGGCGTAGGTTTATTTTTTCTACAGAATCATCGTTTCTCGTTTAAGTTTATTCCATTGACGATTTAATAAAAAAACATTTCCTATTAACTTCTATTTCCAGTTTGTTACTTTATCAACCAAAGTCTTTATTTATTTACATGTACATTTCAAATCATTGATTTTATCTGACATTAGAATATCTTTTCAAGACAGACTTACAACGGCAACTATCTAAAATGATTACGAAAGAAATTGATGTCATCAAATTTTTATTAAACCAAATCTATTTAGACTTTTGACACTGTACGCTAAATCTGTACATGGGAGTCAAGTACTGGCGTTTTATCCAGGACAGATAATGGCACCGCTGGGTGTAGAGCATACTAGTCTGACTTCAACGACCGGAGCGGAAGGTTTTCTTCCAATGGAATCAATGGCCATATGGCTGTGATAAAGGTGAGTCTTCAGTTTTGAGGGCATCGGCTGTTGTATGTCTTGGAGAAGGATGGTTTCCTTTTGGTCTATTTTGCGCATGAAAAACCACATATGTGGCGATAAAAGGTTAGAAGACACTCGGCTATATCCGATTATGGGATTAATGGAAATTACGAGGTGGTATCGGATCATTACAGGTTTACGCATTAACTAGTACATATATTACTTAAATCTGACCACAACCGAATTCGAAATAATCAAACGTACACTGCATCACTTCCAGACTCGAAAGTACCCAGAAACGTTGCTGAAGGCTGTTTTATTTTGCTTGTAATTATCACAGATTATCCTTCACTGTTACGATGCCAGCAATGTAAGTGAACCGATGGACCGATTTGTAAAGGTCTACAAGCATGAAAACTTAAACCGGTACCGCATTATTGTTGACATTTTTTTTTTCTTTTAGCTGCGGATTAATTTTCCTTCAGCCGATACTTGATTTGCCATTGAACGAGCCTGCTACTCAAAGCTGATGTAGCAACTAAAAGAGTTCGGTAAAAATGATTTGAGATGCCTCACGCATAATATAAATCAAAAATGTCGGTGAAATTTGTTAACCCTTTTAATGAGCATAGAAGTTTTATCGCAACTTTACCATGATGGATGTTCAGGAGAACCTCATTCTTCCGTTTCACCTGTTCAGATTTTCACATACCATGTACCCACAGTCAGCTCATTCTCCCTTCCTGCCATTGATAAGGAGATATTTCCACTCAGATAACGTCTTCCCCCAGAACTGTTACGCCGTAGAACACACTCAGAAATGATGCTTCTCGGATTACGACAGTCATATCTTTTTCATATCTATGATCATCTTTTCCTATCCTACATATGGTCATAAAATGCACTTTAACTCCATTCTTGCACACTCTTACAATAGCCCTCTATCTTGAGTGGCGCTTGAGTCTTGTACTCGAGGAATGATACAGTGGAACCTCGATTCACTAATTTAATTCCTTCCTGAAGACTGTTCGTAACCCGAAATGTTCGTAAACCGAAACTATTTTTTCCAATAGGAATCAATGTAGAGAAACAAAGTTAAAGTACAATAAAACTGAAAAAGAAAAGCACGCCACAATACATGAATATATACAACACGACGGTCGACTCGGTTCGGCAATGTTATTCGAGAACTGAAATTTTGTTCGATAACCGAGGTATTTTCATTTTGAATTTTCTGGTCGAAAACCGATTTGTTCGACTTGTGAGACGTTCGAGAACCGAGGTTTCACTGTAGTATAAAAACCGGAATTAACTAGACAGAAACTGACCAGTGGATCAAAATGATTCGCATAACATGCAAAATACCCTCTGAATTTTGACTTTAACCCCTTATTTTACGTGACTGACGAAGCTTTTTATTAAAGGAAATTGAGCACAATTGAATGTCTAACGTATCTATAAAAAATTTTCACATTTTCAGTTGCTTTGCTGATCACTATTCGCACCGAGCGCTCGTTATCTTGAATCTACAATTGATTGGACTTGATACGTGTGTCCCATTCAGAAACCTACTTTCAACTGATAGAATGCTTGCTAAAAGGCTTTCAAATTGTTTCAAGGATCTCGGTAGCATTTTACTCGAATTTAAAAAAAAAATATATGGAGGCCTGTTGATCGACTTCGTGAACTCGTGGTAAATACGAAATACAAAATAACTCTCTTTTCTCCACTTGCTTCCAATTCGCGAACCTATGCAAAAATTTATTTAGAACAATAGAAAAAGGGATTGGTTCCGTCCTTAAGAAAAGACCAAGGAAAATTTTAAAGAGCCTATATGAAAATTTATTATGACCATTGGAAAAGGGAGAGGCTTAAAAACTGAGAAAAAAGTAACGAGCCAATGAGAATTTTTCTTTATATAAATAGGCAGAGAAATTTGAATCAAGATGGAGAAAGAAAAAAGCAGAAAGAAGGAGTAGGAAGAAAACCAGAGTTCCACGCGTCTGAATAACGCCGGTGTTAAATTACACGCGGATACATTATCAGCTTCTAATGAGAGCCGGGCAATTTCAAAGAACTCTATTCAATGCCAACGCTAAATACCTTAAAATATATCTTTCCATACCTTTGATGACAACCGTAATACCTTTATGCGAAATGTTGAAAAACTTCCCGATACAACTTCCTATGATACTGCCAAAAGAACTAACAGAAGCAACTTTAACAAAATGTGAACACAAGAAAGAATGAATCGTACTGATAGACTGACTCAGTAAGCAGGGTACTAATGGCAGCTAAATAAGTGAGCATTTCCGTTAAACAGCACTACCATACTATTTACATTGTTCAGACTATTGTCATCATCTTTATTGCCATATTCACGATGATTCGTCCGTTTTGTGCTCCGGCCTTCTTCCGATAATATACGCTGGAATTTCGAACCGAGCACTTTATTTCGTCTGGGTTAGATTGTTCTAGTTCCATGTTCTCAAGGATCCATGACACATTGGATAAAATCGTTGGTTGAACTAATCCAGTGACTTAATCCAAAGAGTTGTGAGTTTAATACCTGACAACAGGTAAACAAAACTTGTCGAGTTGAGTTACTAAAAGGAAATAACTGTTGTATCAAGAAAGGCATGGCACGTGGAACTAGAACAATCTACCCCGGTTGACGAAATAAATGGTTCGGTTCGAAAATCCAACGTGTCTCACCTGAAGAAGTTTGGAGCGTAGAACAGCTGAAACGTCGTGAATATGGTAATAAAGATGGGAACAATGGTCCGAACAATAGAAATAACGTAAATAATTACAATACCTCATCTCGAAAATGTAGACAGATATATACTATCACAGGGCGTAGAATCTGGTAAGTTTCCGATGCAACCTTTTATAGAACAAATTTTGCACATTTGGTGGCATCTGGTTTTCCATTCTTATTGAACATTCAAAGTGAATCTTTTGATTCTTTTGTGTAATCGCATTTCCGAACATGTTTCAGGAAATATCTAGCAACAATACAATCCATATACGATCTCTACAGGTAATGTTAGACAATAGGATGTTTATGTAATGCTAAAAGATTTGGGTGAATATTGATATATGAAGAACAACTTGACCGTGTTCAATACAGCAACTTACAGATGTTGCTATAATCAAGAATTTTTCTTTAAAACTATACATATTATTTTTCTTTTTTTATAAGAAAAAATAAATAACTCTTATTTCTTTTAATAAAATTTATAAATTGGTAATCTAGGTATGTGTGTAACTGTGAAGGTCTGAACTAGTGGAACTAATGCATGTAGGTCATTAAAACATTTGACATGCAAATAGCGATAGAGTAGTGATAGGCATGCGGCATTCCTTTGCATATGTAGGATGAATTATTTTCAACATTAAATTAAAGGTTTTGTAGAGTTATTAGGTTGGTGCAAAGATAATATCGTTTTTTCACATATGTTACTATTTGAGAAAACGACATTATTTTTGCACCAACCTAATAAATGTACCGTAATTCTCCATGTCTAATACGCCTTCATCTATAATACGCACCCCTAAAGTTGTGCTGAAAGTGTGGGGAAATGATTCTACTCACGCATAATACGCACCTCTTGTTTTGGTAATAAATAATAATAAATTTCAATACGGCCAGCGTTTCCTAATGATACAATAAACTTCAATAATGTATCTGTCTATATTTCTGAGATGAGTTATTATGTACACTATTTACATTATTCGTACAATTGTCCTCATCTTTGTTACCATATTTATTACAACGTTTCGGCCTTTCAGTATCTGTCTATATTTCTGAGATGAGGTATTATGTACACTATTTACATTATTTGGACAATTGTCCTCATCTTTGTTACCATATTTATTACAAAGTTTCAGCCCTTCACTATCTGTCTACATTTCTGAAATGGGGTATTATGTACACTATTTACATTATTCGGACTATTGTCCTCATCTTTGTCGCCATATTTATTACAACGTTTCGGCCTTCTTCAGGTGGTTGGAATGTAGAACTTAATCCTTTATTTCGCTCACTGGGGTAGACTGTTCTAGTTCCACGCGCCATGTCTAATGGATGTCAGTTATCAGTTATCTCCTGTTAATTCCCCTCTCCAATTTCTCCACTGCCTTAACCGGGTATTGAACTCACACTCTTTGGGTCCTGTCACTGGATCTAACTAACACTGTGCCATGTGTCCGTAAGTACATCTGTGTATAAATTTCTGGGTATTATGAACTTAATTCAGCAACCATTTTTAACCAGTGATCAATTTTACAATTTTTTGCTGTTATTATTATATGTTTTTACCAGAGCTCATATTGAAATTTGTGTTGTTATTATCGCTTTTCTCTGGCATTCTAATAATTTCTCGTTGAATTTATGCATATAATTATTTTTTTTAAATTAAACTTCTCGTATTTCTTTTAATAAAATTTATTATTTTGTAATCTGGATATGCATGTAGGATAACGGCTATCGGCGGCAAACTCGGAATTCGCGTGTTCTGTTCAACTTCTAACCGAGTCAATTTCGTCCACTTTGCAATAAAACCCAACTATGGATTAAACAACAGGGTAGACTTGCTCTCTTGCCTTGAGTGTAAGCTAGTCTAACAGAAAGAAAGCTCTGTACTTAAACCATCATAAATAACTCAGCTGGGCGACCATCATTAAATTTGGGTAAGATCCAATCCAGTAGAAGGAGGAGTCAGAATTGAAAATTAGCCTGAAGTATAGTGCACTCCGTCAGGTTATCTTGCCCCTATGCACACCCACTGCCACAGCTACACCACATATAATGTTCCTATGACACTAAATTTTTTTGGGGATACGTGATTGTGATAAGGAATAGGAACAGATTCGAATCTTATCCTACTTGATTTGTAAAGGAGGAGACTTATTGTTTCTTGATGATTCTGGAAATTATATCAAAAATTGACCTAAGACTTCTCAGTGAAATCAGTTCGTGTAAACAAAGACGGCTTCCGTATCCGGAAGCCGTCGATGTTTAAATGTTATAAAGCTATGTAGCCTCACCTAATGGGCAGATCCTTACCCTTAGTAGGAAATATATTTATGGATGATGTCTTGATAAAGGTACCCATTTCCCTGCACCTAAGATGCACACAAGAGTTTACGGGCCTAAAACTTAATGTAATTTAAATAGGTAACATCGTGATGGATATAGCGAGCTATTCTTAAAGAAAATTAATCGTCTATTCTCACCTGGTGTGTTAGAAATAGGAATTTGTTCAGGTTTTAGCTAGGTACCTATTGGCATATTTAGAAAAAGTAGGAAAATGTCTAAATGTAGATATTAAAACAACCGGAGCAATTTCTATCTTCACTGAGTTATCGAGATTTTGCTTCGTACCATACAAGCGTTCTATTTTATCCCTGACCTCACAACATTACAAAGAGGAATACCTACCAGCAGCTACACAATGGGAAGATCTTAATGAACGCACATAATGTCAAGCATGAAAAGAAGCCTTCCAATATGGAAGACAGGCTTACTATTAGGTTGGTGCAAAAATAATTTCGTTTTCTCACATAGTAACATATGTTAGAAAACGAAATTATTTTTGCACCAACCTAATAAATAACAGTTTGTTTGTTTTTTTGTTTTTCTAAGATTAATATGAATAAAAAAATTCTTATAAATCTACTGGTTTTCTTCTATCGAAATACTTGTTATTTTTTACAAAACGTCTACCAACACAATGTCTAAGAGCCACTCAAGGCAGAGGGTTACTAAATGAGATTATCGTATGGACGTAGTATTAAATGCAGGATTATGAGGGTAAAGGCTGATCGTAGCTTTCAAGAGGTTAAGATCGTGATAGCCGTGAAGGATCCTCAGTGTAGCGGCTTTTTGGAAAGAGCGTTTCGTAAGGAAATTTTTCGTTATTAATTGAATACGAAGAGGCTCTTAGCTGTGCAGGTCTGAACTGGTAGAACAAATACTTGTAGCTCATTAAAACATTTGACATAGAAATAGCGATGGAATAGCGATAGGCTTGCCTGATTGTGTTGCATCTGTATAATGAATTATTTCCAACTCTGCAGCAGACATTTTGTCGGGTTAAAAGTAATTTCTCGACTGCAAGGCAAAAGGCTTGTGTTTTCTTTATATTACAATTTATTCTCAGTGATCTGTCGCACACAAGGTTTCGGAAATCATTTTTTTCAGATTTGTTGACAGAACCAGAACACAGTCAAAAATAACAAAGGTTAACCAATATTTCCGTCGAAGAAAATATCTCACAATGAAATTTATTCTTTTGATCAAAAATTCTGAGATTGTCGATGTGATTTATTTTTTATAATACTTATTTTTGTCTTTAAATCGTTTTAACCCATTACCTGCCATGAGCCCCATTTGGGGATCTGTTAAAATTAAACTCACTACATGTTATTCCTTGTATTTACATTGAATTGCTTACATACATTGCATTTGCAGAGGTATATTTTACAACACTTAGGTTTAAGGTTTTTATTATTAGCCGTAAGAAGACACTTTCTGTCGTAATTTTACATTTCACGAGTAGAAAAATAATGACTATTTTGAAAAGTATTTTTTATTATTTTTAATCAATATTATTTTTTGATGTTTTATACACATATATATTTGACGTTCTAGTTTCTATAAAAACGACAATGGTAACTACTGAAATTAAACAAACGGAATAAATAAACTCCTTAGACACCTGTCTGGCCCAAAAATGCGCATTATAAAATTAGCAGTTAATGGGCGTTACCACAAAGGATGTGCCCGAGTGATCTGAATAAATGAACACATGGTGTTATATCCAGTCAAAAGAAACTGTTGTGGGAGTTTTCCAACGGAACAATTTGATCTCCCGCTCAGTCTGTTTACTTGGTGTGGGCTCGAATCGTCACTGTGAGGATCGATACACTTCCTTTAAAAGGAAGTTGGATTATTGGAGTAACCAGTAACTATTCCTATTCTTTATCTGTCTATATTTCTAAGATGATTTATTGTAATTATTTACATTAAATTACTGTTGTCCTCATCTTTGTGGAGAGTTGAGTTAAGGGGATATAACTGAAACATCGGGAAGAAATATGGCACATAAAAATAGAACACTCTACCCGGGTGAACGAAATAAAGGGTTCAGTTCGAAATTCCAATCAATTGAAGAAGTCCGGAGTGTACAACAGCTGAAACGTCATGAATATGGCAATAAAGATGAGGACAACAGCCCCAACAATGTAAATAACTATTCCCTTCTTGCTCATAAGAATAATCTGCTATGTTTCACTTAACTTATTCTAATAGTTCGTGCTAAAAAAAAGCATGCCCTTTTTCATTGAGGTCACACAAAGTGTATTCAAGTTTCAAGCATGGCTTTCAAACAGCAGGTGGCAAACTATCTTGAAAGTAAGCAATAGTGGTAGCGTTCTCTTAAGTTGCGAACCAAGAAAGAGAAGAATATAACTACGGATCTATAAAAAAAAATAACAGCTGAAGTAGACCACAGCATACAACGGCCGAAACGTTGTGAATATGACAACCAAGATGGCGACAACAATTCGAACGATGTAAACAGTGTTAATGTTTACAAGACATCATCTCATAAGTATAGACTGATCCTGAAGAAGGCCAGATCGTACAACGGCCAAAACATCGTGAATATGACTGCAAGGACGAGGACACCAATGCGAACGGTTTAGTGCAAATATTTACAATACCCCATCTCAGAAATATAGACAGATATTAAATGCGATAGTAATATAAGATAATATATCTTTCAGATATTAAATATAACACTTCTCCCAAAGATGCAGTGCAATGTCACAAGTCTGTAGATGCATTATCACTATTTCCATGGCAAATGCTTTAATGAGCTTCTTGCTTTCCTGTCAACTTTGATCTTAGGTTGAGGGGTAATATAAGCGTAAACGTTGTTGATAATATATAATCTCCTGGGTGTATAATTATATCCGAAGTTTACGTTGTTATCCCCCCTCTATATATATATATATATATATATATATATATATATATATATATATATATATATATTTTCTTATTGTACAAAATAATCTCGGTAAAGAAAAATGAAACAGGCAATTTGTATTTTAATCTATTGAAATCAAATTATTTTGCAATGACACTAATGAAAATAAGTCAAAAATACAAATGGTATCGATTATATATTTTTTAACATTTTATTTTAATCAAACGGCAGTTGTACGGTATTTCTGTCAGAAATAGATAGATAGTTTGATCAATCAGAGAGATTGATTCATAGAAAGATACTGATTGGATGTAAAGCAAGGCATAAATCGGAATATAAATGAAAGAAAAAAAGAGACGCTGCGAGATAGATAGATAGATATATAGATAGATAGATAGATAGATAGATAGATAGATAACAGCCTGTGATAGATAGATAGATAGATAGATAGATAGATAGATAGATAGATAGATAGATAACAGCCTGTGATAGATAGATAGATAGATAGATAGATAGATAGATAGATAGATAGATAGATAGATAGATAGATAGATAGATACATAATGAACCGATTGATATCGATTGATAGATGTTTGTTTATCAAAATTTATGCTGTTGATATTTTTGAACGGATTGATTTGCAAAACATTCATTGATTTTATTTTAAATTTAATTTTTTAAATTATCCCCCCACTTATATATATATATATATATATATATATATATATATATATATATATATATATATATACATATAATTCAACCAATAAGAACATAACATTCAATGACAGATTGCGACTTTGTCATTCAATTACGCAGGATTAAAGATAGATAATCCACAGAAAATACGACTTTTTTTATAGATAAAACGTTATTTCGAAGCTAGTGCCTATTAACATCAAAATTGACTGTAAATTTTGATCAAGTAAGATCGACCTTTTCGAAAATTTAACTTAAATCTTTGAGAATGTCTTCATCGCATAAATATTCTGTGACACACGGAAATTAATTTTCGAGTAAAATAGCTTAAATCAGAATTTCATTCTATTGAAAATTTTTTGTCTTTGTATTTTCTCTTTTTCAGCGTCTTACAGGAGGTCGATCATTTCTAATTAAAAATCTGATACATAAGAAAAGGACACGTTGAATGGATAGATACGGACATATCTACATACATACATATGATAAGATTGTAAGATAGATGTGAAAAATTTTGGAAGATTGATAGGTAGATGTGAAAAGATTGACGGAGAGATAGATAGATAGATAGATAGATAGATAGATAGATAGATAGATAGATAGATGTGACAAATTTGGAATATATATATAGATAGATAGATATGGATATAGATATATAGATAGATATGAAAAGACTAGAACATATATAGATGTGAAAAGATTGGAATATATATATATATATATATATATATATATATATATATATATATAGATGGATAGGCAGATGTGACGAATTTGGAAGATATATACATATATATATATATATAGATAGATAGATAGATAGATAGATAGATAGATAGATGAAACATTAAAGAAATCGTTTCATACAGACTTCAGGCCGGATTTGGCTGAGGGGCCTTAATTAGCCGAGCAATGGATTAAAGCAGGAAATCTATTTTTCTTCCGGTTGCAGGGATTATCGGTAACCGTCTGTTACCATCCAAATCCATTGTTCATCATATTAGAACAGTGAGTTTGCCGTTTATCTCGTCACAAAACTGCACCCTAATGAACCTTTCATTATCTGATGACATAGCCATGGTCACTGGCCCCCTATGGATGTGTTGTAGTAACTCTCTTCATAGAGCTTTTGGTAATTTTGACCGTTGATATTCTAACATTCTACCACTCAGTATCGTTGACTCAGCTGAGCTCCTCTTCTGCCTCATCCCAATTTGCCATGCCATAATTTCCGTACGATATGTCTGTATCCCTGGCTGAATGGGTGCTATGCCTTGCCAAAATGTAGCCATTAAGATGATCCTGTCAATCCACGAGGGTTTTTTTTTCAAAATACCAGCATACTCATATTTTTATCAAATGAGCATTTTGTTATTTATAGCGATGCTCTTGAAAAATATGACGTTTCGATCCTTCAAATGCTCTTCTTCATTATGCGAGTATTTTTCCATCGCATAGTTTTTAGCATCGTGAGTCGATCTGTCGTAATTGGCGCTAATCAACCAATAAATATAGACTACTTTCAATTTACTACCTATGTATAGGGGAAATATATGACAACGTGGAACATATTTTCGTGTAAAGCGTTTTGTCCCTTAGCATTTCATCGGACTAAATTTCTTATGTTGGTCATCCACAGTGAATTTGCGCCATATTGCCGTATTTCCCCCCATATCATTTATGGTCCTCCACTTATCTTCAGAGATCGCAAAAGTTTTGTCTTTCTTTCATTTTAACCTGAGAAAGCTAAAGGATGCACACGCTTTCGACGAAACGCGTCGTTTATAGAATTTCCAGTTTGTTTCATTACTTTATCTTTTCATTCGGTTTCTATTATACCGCCTAAAATCACCCATGTCTAATTATTTACTCTGTCTCCCCACTAAGATGAGTTGCGACTCTGTCCTTTGACGGAGTCGCAACTGAGTGCACTTTACCCAAAGATAGACACGCAACTGAGAGATGATAAGAAGATGTGTTACAAACCCATCAAGAGTGGAATTTAAGCACCCATGAATATTTACTTAAAACTATTTACGATACTTATGACTGCTTACGATTAATTACAGAAATATGCTATTGTATCTGTAAAATAACTATCATGCGCCCTTGACACATGTAAATCAATTTCTACATCATCAAATTGTATATCCCTCCTATTTTGCTGACTCCTGGAAGACCCACGAACAAATCAAACAAATACAAGTGCTAGTGGCTTAGTAATTATGAACACAATCAGTACGACGGTTCGTTCCGACTCGGACTGCAAATATCGGACAATCCATACTGAAAAAAAGAAAAGAAAAAACATGACGTATAATCATTGGGACGTGGAAAATCTAACACCGTAGATTCAAAGAAGAGTTCAGTTCGAAATTCCCTGACGGTTACGCAGATCGATAAACTCTGAAGAAGGACACAGTGGTCGAAACATTGTTATAACAAGAATAAAGAAAATAACTTTAGCGTGAATATAAATAAGGTAAATAAAAAAACATCGTTTTCATTGGGAAGATTATTTGTAAGGGATCGTTTGTTCATTCTGGTTTCGTTTGCTTTGGTTTGTTTTACGGCATATCAATCACAGTGGGTAATTTATTACCGACAAGATTTTTATTGCTAATAATTTTTTTTTTTTTTTAAATATATTGCTGGTATACTTTTTAAAAATGTATAAGTGGTAATTTTTTTTTTCTAAAATGTATTGGTGGTAATATTTTTTTTTTTTTTAAATATATTGCTGGTAATAATTTTTCTTCAAAAATTTATTGCTAGTAATAATTTCTTTATAAAGTATTACTCGTTTTAAAACCTATTTTTACATATTCATAATGTTTTGACCCCAGTTTGGTGGGGGGTAACTATTTACCCATAGCTGGCACCCTAAACAAGTGCTATCACCCCGAGTCAGGGTGGATCTAGGAACACCAGCAATTAAGAGGTGGTTCAATGTTCCTCAAAACGTGTGAATCAGAGGTCAAGCTCTTGGACGTAATTTATCATCTTACTCAGGACGCGAATGTTGTTTATCGTCACACCCAGAACGAGTTCATTCTGCTTTTAAAGTATAATATTCAGCTATCGTTACTGTTAAATAATAGTTCGTTATCGTGATGCTTTAGGATGATATAGATGAAAAGATATCTTGCAGTCAAATACAAAAAAAAATACAATGCATACAAAGTTTAGTAGTGAAAAGACTTCGAGTTTCATCTGCCATCGAAGCCATAATACCTATCAACATTCCCTAGAGCTGTTTGTTCTGCTTAGATTCAAACACTTCTCAAGAGATAAAACATATTACTTCGAAAGCAATCATGAATAACTAAATTATTGTGTACATATAATTCCTCCTTCTTTCTGTAAAACACATAATAATCGGTTACTCGTTTTCCGGGAAGACCCATCTACAAGACCGGCTAGCTAATCCCTGTCGCAGTTATCTGCTCAGGTACATTCCTTTGTTCAACACCCACAAAGCCCAACTGAGCAGATCGTAGTTACAGTTTATGTGAGAGTGCGCATAATGTGGAATGGTCAATAGTTTGTACAACTGTAGTACACTGATGCCCTCGTTCACGATGGCTTGTGACTTCGTGCTTTAGCATTTCATCGGACTAAATTTCTTATGTTGGTCATCCAAAGAGAATTTGCACCATATTGCCGTCTTTCCGCCATTTCATTTATGGTCCTCCACTTATCTTCAGAGATCCCAACAGTTTTGTCTTTCTTTCATTTTAACCTGAGAAAGCTAAAGGGTGCACACGCTTTCCACGAAACGCGTCGTTTATAGAATTTCCAGTTTGTTTCATTACCTTATCTTTTCATTCGGTTTCTATTATACAGCCTAAAAGCACCCATGACTAGGTATTTACTCTGTCTCCCCACTAAGACGAGTTGGGACACAAGGTCATTTTTAAAGAGAAGGGGGATCCCGAGCACGTACAGCCGGGAAAAGAACAAAATTGTGGGCAGCCCCCGCAAACGGCAGTTGCGCTGGCCTCGGTGTGTGCATCGATCCCTCTGTCTGGTGCAATGGGAGGGCGCGAAATCGGGCAGCTGTTCCCCATGGATGGGAACGTCTCAGTATATTTTTTCTCAGTTGCAACCCAAGACGAGTTGTGGCACAAGGTCTTTTTTAAGAAGGGGCCCGAGCGCGTACACCCGGGTAAGGAACAAAACTTGCCCGCAGCCCCCGCAAACGGCGGTTATAAAACCAGAAATTATTACCAGCAATATATGTTTGAAGAAAAATTATTACCAGCAATGCTACCAAATCTGTTGACTGCCTCCAAACAGTTCTTGGTAACCAGTTTTAATCACAAGGCATGTCTCAATCTGTGCATAGCTTTCAGGCACTTTTAAAACGTTCCGAACGCTGGGATTGTCTCTCCAAACCGAAATAATGAAAAATCCCCCTTCGTGACAAATCAGTCATGGCGAGATTAGAAACAATGTCTCATAATTTGAAAGCGAACCTTGTAGCCAATCAGCCACACGTTTATATACGACACATATATACATATGTAGACTGTCTGAGATAAACTTCATGTTAGATACACGGGGAAAATATTCATCGCCACACAAATCTCCTCATAGAATTGAACATAGCCTCAGAAACAATAATAATAAAAAAAAAACGAGTAAATAAACTTTGTCTATATCTTATTGCAATGATTGACTCGGGTTGGTTGAGCGGAAAGTTGTCTGGCTTGGGGGCTGTTCCACTCTTAATACATAAAGTCAAATATCTGAATAAGTAAAATTCAATAAGGTCGTGTATCGATTCAAGAGCGGAAATTGCAATACTACTGTTTATTTTTTGTCCTTTACGGCAAGGTAAAAAAGTGTATTCTGAAAACGTTCACATCTCTCACACACAAATTGAAAAGCTCACAGACACTCGAGGATTTTACAACTAGAGGCGTATATATATATATATATATATATATATATATATATATATATATATATATATATATATATATGTATTAGTTTAGCGCAAAAATAATGTCGTTTTCTCACATATGTTACCATGTGAGAAAACGACATTATTTTTCCACCAACCTAATATATATATATATATATATATATATATATATATATATATATATATATATATATATATTAAAAAAAGTAAAACAGTTAAATCGTTTCGGGTGAAACAGCAAAATTGTTCAAATCCTGTTACAGCAACATTGCGCAATTGTTAGATTAAGGTTTAAACCGATGTATCTTAGAAATGATTAAAAGTATCTTACTGGAATTCTCCGAGGCTTTTATAACACTATTAGACTCTGCTCCATCTCCTGATCTATTTTCTTTCTCTGCTGTTTTTTAAACTTATTCACCTTTCATGGTTCTTGAAGGAACTTTGAAGATGGAAGCCAGAGTATGAATGTTGGTACCATTACTGAAGGATTGAATGATCTTTTTCCACTCACCATTGCCCAGTTGAAAAGATACAGTGCAGCTGACACTAAGCGAATTAAATCTCTTCTCTTTCGAGCTGAACAACTCGAAGAGTGTTTTCAGAGATTCGTATGAGAAATAATGTCAAGATGACTAAACGTCGTGTCTGAAGACCCCTAAAAAAAGAAACTTATTTAGTTTAGTATTTTCGTGGGATGGATAATCATGCTGTTACACGATTTGTACAATTTTGCTATGACACCCGATATACGGACAGAGTGGTTATATGGATATTTAAACAAAGATATTAACCATCGAAGAGAATATTTTGTTACTTTGACATAGAAGATTGCTATGCGACGAAAATGGTCGCGGAATACCAAGTGAGAGGACGAAATATTAGCAACAGAATCATATTTCGAGATGCAATGTGATATATATATATATATATATATATATATATATATATATATATATATATATATATATATATAGGCAGCAATTTTTCATTAATGCATGTTTCATTAAATAATATAGACAAGTTTTGTCTATTTATTTTAAATAAGTTCCTTCATAACTTCATATTGTCTGATAAGATAAGTAACATTATCATTGAAGGACAAAAGGAAATCACCATATAAACTACGAAATCTCCACAAACATTCTTAAATGCCTATAAATGATAACAGAAGCCATTGGCTTATACCATGGCTTCCCATACTTAATACTTCTCGTTTTCACTCGCGCGTGGTCATGTGTGACGTCACTAGCCGTCGTTGCTTAGAAATTTTTCATGCAACAAAAACAGACTACCATTATTGTTCTGTGTATTGGTTGATATATCGAAAAGTAATTGGCATCTTTGATAATGGCTTATGTAAGCCGAAAACCTAACGTCCTGGGTATGGCGATAAACTACATCCGCGTCCTGGGTATGCCAATAAACTACATCCGCGTCCTGGGTATGGCAATAAACTACATACGCGTCCTGGGTCTGACAATAAACTACATCCGCGTCCTGGGTATGGCGATAAACTACGTCCAACAGCAAGGACTCAGATAATGTTTTCGGAAAAATAATGTTTGCCGGCTATATGTTTTTGAAAAAATAATGTTGCCAGCTATACGTTTTTTGAAAAAAATAATGTTGCCAGCTGTACGCTTTTGAAGAATATTCAAAAAATAATGTTGCCAGTTATACGTTTAATAGTACTGTATATTTAATATAAGTATAGGTATATATATATGTGTATATATATATATATATATATATATATATATATATATATATATATATATATATATATATATATATAACTTAATTTGGCTTTTAATGACCTACAGTGGTTGATATGCCATAAAACACAACCAACCAACCAACCAACCGAAAGCTTAGATTTAAACATGTATCAGCATGGCGATTTCCTTTCAACGTTCAGGTGTCCGACACCGAGGCGAGCCTTCAACTCAGAGCACATAGGCTGTGGTGTATGTGTAACCTGGTCTTCGCCAGGTCGGGCTTCCCCATGGCACGTTACGCATAAATGAATACCTACCTAGACAGGTGCTCAGTTGGGCGGCGATCATACGACTATAACCGTTCATGGGATCTGATGATGATGATGACGATTATGATGGTGATTAGTTTTCTTTATATTTTAAAGTAGAAAGTAACTAAATTAAAAATTAAATTAGGAATATCTAAAATCGCATTTTACATCACATCTCATCACCAGGAAACAATGAATTTTTAAAGAAATTTATGTTAGTTTTTATACAGATAAACATCACAAATATCAAGTTGTCACATGATTCTCCTACTGAGCTACAGTTAACTATATGAACAAATTTTGAAATCCCAGCGTTACTAAATTCTGAATCGACTTATTTTTATGAATAACCAAGTTAACTTATTATTTTTAAAATTAACCACAAAAGAAATTGCACAAATTGTGACTGCTCTCATAAAGTGACATTTTTATTCCTACTTAATAAATCAAAGTAAATGCAATTATTGATTAATTTATTTAGATTCGCTTGTAATCATGTTATTAGTGAAATAGGGCGCGAGGCCGAGTGGTTAGAACGTTCGCTTTCTGACCATGCGACCCAGGTTCAAATCTCACCACGTTTGCTTTGCCAGGAAGGAGAATCCCTAATGTTATCGATTGGTGGGAGGTGTATTCAATGTGGCGTTTTGGAAAGTGCCTGAAAACCAAAGCCTTGAGAGTGAAATTGGGTAGACAGAACAGTTGCACGATAGTTTGAGTCTGCTGGTCTCACAGAAACTGTAACTAGTGTCTGCTTAGCATAGTTTCAGTATAAACCACATGTGGGCTCTGTGGGAGTTAAACAAACAGAATAACTGGGCAAGCATCTGCAATAGGGATCGGCTAGATGGGTATCCTCGAATACGAATGGTCAGATATTAGTGAAACAGAAGAAATTCAAAATTTATTATCGCTGGGCTTTCAAATTAGCGTAATCTAGCAACCCTATTTCATAATATATATATATATATATATATATATATATATATATATATATATATATATATATATATATATATCATAGTGAGGTTTATCTAGTGCCCACACGAGGTAGAGCTGTACAGCAAGAGGCAGTTTATATAGATAGAAATGGAGGATAACGGTTAATCCTATCCCTAGATTGTAATGATCGGGGAAACATCCTATAAGGAATCGGTTCCATAGAGCAGTTGTGTTCCCAGGAAGAAGCTGTTCGAGCGGAACTTATTTCTCATCGATAGAATACGAAAAGAATGAGGGCAGTTTTCTACAATGTGGCAGTGGGGACCTGGTCGTGAAGGCTCTAACTAACTGAACCAAAGAATGCAGCTTTTCATGGAAGTAGTGATCGCCTGGGAGACAGAGTTTGGCTGGTGGAAAATAATTTGTCACGTACAAGGATTCTGAGACGCCTTTAGGTACTATCGAAACTGGAGATTGGGTACGTGACAGCTCCCGCCAAAATCTGTCAAGAATAGTCCATTTTAGAACTGATACGGCTCTTGTAAAGATAGAGGATAGCACGTGAAGTAAGGTACTTAATAAAGCTGACCAGAACCGACTATTTTTCCTGCATATTTTATCTTAATTTCGGAAATGATATTTTTATTGCTATACACTTATTCTTCTAGGCCAGTTGTTGCAGTTTTTTGTGTATATATACTATAACTAGTGAGTTAGTTCAAATGCCTTGACTCACTTTATAGTCTACCAATAGAAGGTTAACCAATCAGAAGCCGCAGAACATTCTATCCGTCGTGTATAAAGGCGGCCATTTTTGTTTACCCTACCCAAATGACCAGTGCCAACTTGACCAGGCGAAGATGAACAGAAGGAAGTACTACGCTCTGCTACTTTGCTGCGATAATCCACTGCTAAC
This sequence comes from Acanthosepion lycidas, assembly GCA_963932145.1. NCBI lineage: Eukaryota > Metazoa > Mollusca > Cephalopoda > Sepiida > Sepiidae > Acanthosepion > Acanthosepion lycidas. The sequence goes on from OZ010581.1 coordinate 26,598,023, forward strand.
CTGAACTATGCCTTCCTACTGTCTCCGAATTATTCACTGCTAACCTCTGGATTCTATACTCGAAGACGACCGTCATGAAATGTCTAACACCAGTCTTCTTCTTTTCTGATATTTTCATACTGTTTACTGATTCAGCCACAAAACTCTCTGATGATCATTAGATGTTTGTTAGATTCCTTGCCATTTCCGAAATGTCGAATCGGACCACTAATTTTAGAATACATTATCCGCATGTCTTTATCAAACGTATTGACTGTTCTTCTGAGGGAAATCCAGAATATTCCAGAAAGGATAGAATGTATCTTTTCTTGGTTTCATTCATCTATTTTTAGATTCTGTCTTTCCTTACTGAAGTGTCTAATCCCGAACAAACTGGGCCAAAACTCTTTTATTTATCAATCTTATAATCGATGACCACTACCGCATTTTATCAGGAAATGTCAAATTCAAGAACTCTATTTTCCAGTATTTGACAGTTAATTCCATCGTGAAGTTTAGTTACCAATTGTGCACACTTTTCTTAAGGTTAGCAATAATAAACTCTGTTATGCACAGAAATCATGACTCTATTTTTTTTATATACAGCGATGAATGAATTATCTTCTAAACTACGCAAAAATTATGTGGTATTGTTCAGAGTCCATTTGCCAGACATAGGGTCTTCCAGAAGCCATCCTCTTGAGCCAGAGCAGCACTACCTCCTCCTCGGGACACTTGATCACCATGAAACTTATCCAACTCTTTCCGAATCTCTACACTATTATTGACACTCAGACACTGAGATATCGGTATTGGAGCTTCCGGCGCGAATGCAAAGCAGCAATGCATGCCGTTTCCAAATTTCTGGCGTAGGGATCTGACTCATGCTGCTCTTTTTCTCATAGATGCTGCTCAACTGACCCTACTACATGCTGCAGTTGGCAAAATGAAAAACAAACAACACGCATCGGCGAAATAAAAAATATAATGTGGCGATAATTTACCCATCGCTCTCTCCTCTCTGTCTCCCTTTCTCTCTCTCTCTCTCTCTCTCTCTATATATATATATATATATATATATATATATATATATATATATATATATATATATATATATATATATATACGCACAGGGTGTCCATAAATCCGTGTACACTTAAAAAAATTTATAACATTATTTGTATTTGCGATAGAAATAATTTGTAAAAAGGATTCGAAAGAAGTAAATCTATATTTTTTAAAGTTTTTATTGAAGTTTTATTTAAATTTCTACATGTCCTCCATCATTTGCAATACAAAGGGTAATACCATTTTGCAGTTCACGGAAAATATTTGTCAACTGATTTACACAAATAAAGTTGTAAAGTTTTAAAGTGCACACGAACTATATGGGCAGACTCTCTCTCTCTCTCACTCTCTCTCTCTCTCTCTCTCTCTCTCTCTTTATATATATATATATATATATATATATATATATATATATATGAATTCGAAGCAAATATGGATTAGAATAAGAAAGAAGAAAGAATAAGCAACAAATAGGACACTTTTATAAATGTAACTTGTTTCACTTTTGTTCAACCTTCATAAAAATGTTTGGATATGTTCTTTGGAAAATAATTTTCCAGTATATTTGAGTTCTATCTTGTTTGTTTTTCATTGCTAAGGTAGATATTATGTGTTTATGTCCTGTGACATTTGTGTGAGAGCGTTCGCTCGTCGGCATCTTTCTTCTAGTAGGATTTTTCCTGGTAGAGTGTGTCTGTGTAATTCTTAAATATAAGAGTTGAGATGTGGTAGTAATTCTCCTGGTGTCGGCAACAATTAGATGGCTGTCGAATTTTGTTGACACAGTTGGGAAATAGGACCTTAATTTTTAGGATTTTGTTGTCGGTGGTGCTTAATTTTTTGGTCTTATAGAGTTTATATGCTCGCTGTCTTGCCGAGAAAGTAATTAGATGTAGTGTCTTCTAAAGTAATTTATATTTTAAATTAGATAATGGTTGATAGATCCCTAAAATTGCATTTAACCATTCATTCATTCTCGAGGCTTAAAATTAGAAAGGTTTCAATGCTTTCTCTACATTTTCTGACCCGTATTTGATCCCAGTTTCACAAATAAATATCCTAAAATCAGATTCAAATAACAGCCGTCAACTTTCAGTTACCTTTCATATACTCTTTGTAGCAAAGAAGTGCATATATCAGGTCATCCGATAAATTCTGTCCGAATTTTAACTTTTTGTTAAAATGAACGAAATTTAAAGAGTATTTTATAATGTCTAATGGAGCTGAACATTATTTTTATGTTTAGATGCATTTAAACGGATCAAATTTTTATTTCAGAGATCAATAAAATTAAATTTTGTTTCATTAAAACCCTGCTAACATGGAAGTACCCAAAAATCATTTGAGACACATAATGCTTTATAAGTTCAAGAAAGGAAACTCAGCAGCCGAAGCGGCTAGAAATATTCACTCAGTTTATGGAGAGGAATGGAAAAAACTTGCAGAAGATGGTTTGCAAAATTCAGAGGTGGAGATTTCACCCTTGAAGAGTGAATATCTAACCGGACGTCCAGTTGAGTTTGATGAAAAGCTTCTTGAAGCAGCCCTTGAAGAAAATCCGGCTTTATCAGTTGGGTATCATTGGCAGTGGTTCTCAGTTCAAACAATACAACTGTTCATCGTCATCTTCAACAATTTGCCGTTAAAAGTTCCTAAACTTGGAAAATGGGTGCCTCATGAATTGTCTGAAAACAACCTCAAATCCCGAGTTGACATCTGCTCTTCTCTACATTCTCTCCAAATTGTTTCATCTTTTTTGGATGGAATTGTCACTGGCGACGAAAAATGGATGTTTTATCGAAATGTTAAGCGTCGTAGACAGTGGCTTGGTAAAGGGGAAGGACCCCAGCCACAACCGAGAAGGGAACTTCATGGGCAAAAGGTTCTTCGTTCAATCTGGTGGGATCGAAAAGGAATAATCACCTTTGAATTCTTAAAACCTAATGCAACAAATAATGCTCAAATATACTGTCAGCAATTAGAGCGTTTGAACTAAGAATTGAGGAAAAAATACCTGCTCTAGTGAATCGAAAAGAGCTGATTTTTCATCAGGTCAATGCGCGACCCCATACAGCAAGAATCATGTCACAAACGATCGAAGAACTTGGTTGGGAGAAAATTACTCATCCACCTTATTCTCCCGATCTTGCTCCTTCAGACTACCATTTGTTTCGTAGCTTACAGAATCATTTGGAAGAAACAGCTTTTGTAACACAGGAAGAAGTTAAAACTGACATTAGGGAGTTCTTCGAATCAAAGCCAATTAATTCTACAGTAATGGAATTAGTAAGCTTGTTAATAGATGGAAGGAAGCCATAGATAATCAGGGAAAATACATTGTTGATTGAATCTGTAATTAAATGTAACATTTGGTCACTTGTTTTCTTTATTCAAAATTCGGACAGAACTTATGGAATGACCTGATATATCTCTTTTCTGGAAGCGAATAGCTATAGACACCAAGTGTAATATCGGGAAGACTTACCGTTTATACCTGCACGAAAGCCATATCAGTCTTTGCGGAATCTGCGTTTTCTATCAAGTTTTCTTCCTTCACTTGGCATTCCTAGGAACATAATGCATTTGAATTTTGGTAAAGTTTTCCGTATTTATTTTGACCAGATTGTCCCTGCTTTGAAATGACGCCATATATATTAATTTGATAAGGACTTTTTCGGCTATTAGTCGTCTGTATAATAAATACGAATGTCAGTGTGTCACACTTGTTCAAATTTACTCCTAGAGGCCGTAGCCCAACATATCATAGCATTTTGGAATCAGGCTGACTCTGTGAGCAAATTAAAATCATTCCGGGTCGGACCTGCACCCGCAATCCTGAAATTTTGGATTCCCAAGTTATCATTACTGTCATTGTTTTACGTTTCTGCCATCTTGGCTTCTACTGATCATAAACAATTAAAGGGACACAACTCTCTAACTTTCAATAGCTTATGTTTTAATGAAAAAAATTACTTTCCTCAAATAACAGTGTTTCAAAATAAAATTATCCATGTTTTCAATTTTACTCCTAGAGGTCCTAGTCCAACATATCACACTATTTTAGAATCAGGTCGATTCTGTGAGCAAATTAAAAACCTTCTGGGCTGGATCTGGACCTGGACCGGTAAACCTGAAATTTGGGATTTCCAAGTTTTCATTACTGCGATTGTTTACAGCGATTGCCAATTTTTAAGTGATTTTGCAATAAATTTTCTCTCGATAACAATTTTTTTAAACTTAGAATTAAATTTGGGAATAATCGAAATAAATTGCGAAGTCCAGTGAAAGACACATGAAATAAAAATAATTGTTTGTACGGCAAGTAAGAACCTACGTGCATCAAATTGTCTTTAAATTCAGAGGCGACAGAAGAATTATTGTTGAACTTTTAAAGGGTTTAGCTGAAATATTAATGTAATGCAGTGATTAATTTTAAGTTCTTCTATGGTTTATCGTTGCCTATCGCATCTACTCTTCCCTATCTATTGTGATGAAGGCACAATCAAGAGCTCTCCGTAGGAGGTCGCTTAAATGCCGCCCGATAAGACATCTTTGAAGTTAGTTACAAACCTATTGCCCATATTATACTGAAGTCTAGTAATTCCGGTGTGACCATTTTAGTAGGTAGTAAAAATAGAAAATGTAATACCCTATTTATAAACAGTATAAGCTGATAAAACTACTTCAACCAGACCGGAAAAATTATGATTCCTTACTATTATCAATATATTTGTATACGTACGTATTTCAATGATTTTTTTGTTATTTTTGTTTGTTTTTCTTCAATTGTGATATTAGAATGTAGTAATAAGAGTTAAGTCAGTTTGGTATTTTAAAAAATATTGAAAGTCACTCTCGTCTTCATGAGAAGGATATACCAAAGCATAAACTGCATTATACATCGGCTTCCGGGCATATCACGTACGTTCAACGTCAAGCCTTGTCAGTCTCTAGATGAGTGATAGCTTGGGAATACCAGGGGCTGTAAGCCTGGATGTGTATGTGCTGTAATGGATAATGGTTCGGAATTGTAAATCGGACAGCCGAGCTCCAATTCCAGTTGGGTCCATTATATACCGTTGCGTACAAATAGAGTTGGGTAACAAATATTTTCTGGCTTTAAATAACTCGCAAAAGATTGATAAGCCGTAAAAAAAGAATCAACGAACATACCTTTAAAAAATCACAGCATATTTTGTTTAATTCCGTGCTCTTATTAACTTCTCAAATTTTACTCTGCATTCACACACGCATATATATATATATATATATATATATATATATATATATATATATATATATATATATATATATATATATAAATTACCTGATTTAAAATACGGTTTCTTCGCTAAACTAGAATTACCATGTTTCAAAAACCGAATGTAAAAACTTCAAATTTGATTATATAATTAAAGTGAAAGCATTAGTTCTGATTGATTTTCAAGCTAATTTTGGAATAACTTATTTTTAAATTTGAAATAAGTTATTCCAAAATTAACCTGAAGATGAAACAGAATTAACAGAATTTTTGAAACATGGTAATTCTAGTGTAGCGAATAAATCATATTTTAAATCAGTTAATTTATAATATTTATGCTCTATAAATTTATATTGAGCACTATTTTTTTAATAATGAAAATATCAATTAAGAACACCGGATTATATATCTTACTGTCCTTTCTTTTTATTAACACACACACACACACACACACACATATATATATATATATATATATATATATATATATATATATATATATATATATATATATGCCCTGAGTATGATATTAAACTGCAACCGGTGGTAAGGCACTGATTTGGGAGTCCCAGAGTTTTGGGGAGAGTGAAGTGACACCTTAATTACCATTGCATCCAGGTTCATCTTGTCTTGGAGTGCGAGTACCTGTTTAAGCAGCCAGCTATGTGTATATACATAAAAGTTTAATTGCCAGAGTTGAATCAGACCAGGAAAGGGTAGTATTGAAAACTGGTCAATAGACAAAAAAAAAAAATAATAATAACATGTAGAGCTTTTAACTTTAAACAACAGTAGGTCAATTGAGTCCGTTACCTTGGTTTCAAACTTACGGTATACTCACACGATTTTTATTAAAAAAAATCACTTGAGGACACCGTAAGGTTGAAACTAAGGTAACATATTCAACTAACCTCCTGATAAGATATATATATATATATATATATATATATATATATATATATATATAGTTGGATTAGAGTGGGTTTCTGACCCGGGGTTTCACGGTATTTGCGATCGTCAGTTTGTCTGACGATCGCAAATAGTAGGAAACCTAGGGTCACAAACTCACATAAATCCAACTAAATATGTTAGCTCTATCATTGATGTTGAGCGTTTTCCAATGAGTACCACGTATATATAATATATAAATAATATATGTAAAAATTGCATATATATATATATATATATATATATATATATATATATATATATATATATATATATATAATACATATTTTACATGCGTTCCTTAGGGTAAACCTTCATTAGATTTGACGAGACTTAGACCAAATTGACCACGAATGGGTTGAAAGTAAAACATGTTTTTTTCGTGTTGCCGGTGTCGACAATATGGGTTTTAAATAGGATATAGAACACACAGGGGTCATTAAATGATAATATATATCTTTTTTACCCTTTCTCGGTCCAGTCTTAATTCTTTTATTACTCTACACGCAGAATTCTTTCGCTGCCATTTCAAGAAAAACCTTTTGGGTCACTAACACACAAAAAAGAGAATGTCTAATATTGAGAATATTTAACATCGAAAAACATAAGAAAATTTAATTCCTTTTAATAATATGTGGAAATATCCACTCTTTGCCTGATGAAGGTCGCGAGACCGGAATCCCATGTAGCAAAATTATGGAAAATAAAGCATAATATATTTTTTTTAAAAAATCACATTACAACCAAAAACGTTTGCGGTTTCTCTCTTCTTTTTATTATACACATTTTTCTCTCGTTGGAACTACTATAACCTCTTCCCTTATATATATATATATATATATATATATAGGCAACATATCTTCAAGAATCAAAGCATGAATCAAAAGTAACTAACATTATACAAATTCTATTAGAAGTATAGTAGTAATGTTTTACAACGTATTTGGCTAACATTTAAAGCCAGGCTTCATTTTTACCATCTCTGATTAGCTCCCTTATAGTGTGGAAGCTTTTTTACAGAAAAAAATACCCCATCTACGACAGTTAATTTAAAAATAATTATAACAGAGCGCCTCTGCGCGTGTTTACAAAAATGGCCATCACAACGAAATCACAATATTATAATTGATTTTTTTAAAATATATTATCATCGCAACACCAGAATTCCCATGTTTCAAAAGTGAAACTCTCAATTCAAATTCAATCATAAAATTAAACTTAAAATACAAACTTCAGTTCCGTTATCAAGTGATGCTAAGAATAATTTTTTAGAAACCTTAATTTATATGTCCAGGCAAATTTGATATTTTGAGATGTTAGGGTTAAGGAGAAAAACAAACAATATATATATATATATATATATATATATATATATATATATATATATATATATATATATATAATTACTCTTTCGAAAATTATAACATAAACAAGTCATAAAAATAGCCATTATCAAGTGATGTTGAAATTCTATATTCAATACCAGAAGTGTTGAAACAAAATGGCTATTTTTGTAGTGATTTTGTAACTTGATTATGTTATAATTTTCGAGTAAATTATTATATTTGCTCTACTCTGTATTGAGCACTCTTTGAAGAATAGTATTTGTTGGTTATTGGAATTAATTCCGTATACACCAATCCGACACTTATATATATATATATATATATATATATATATATATATATATATATATATATATATATATATATATATTGAGGAAAACAATGAAACCAAGCAAGTGCACGAATGTAAAGTTCTGTACAAGCTGAATTAAGATATCCAATTGGTAGCTCCAATAGTGTCCTTTTCCTCTCGCTAAAACCTGTTAAGTTTGTTTGTTTTTGTTTTCTTTTTTACCAACAAAAGCTGCGTGATTAATGATTATGAAAACTGACCAATTGAATGTTTCGAAAGGTGGATACATTAAACATTAAGTGGTTTATGTTTAATTGTCCGTACATTTAGAGTATTGGAGCATTAATTACCAACTCAGAGGCAAAGATTGATTAATTCTGACACATTCTTTACACAAGTGCCTATGTGTCATCATGGCATCTATTCTAAATCATTATTCTTTTATGCGTTTTGTCTCTTCAGGATTAACTCCCTACAGCTACCTGTTCCCAACAGTAACGCTTGACTTTTGTACAGCCTTCATTGTTCCCGTTCTGCAATCTATTTTCTGATATCCATTTTGCCTTCAATATATCCCACAAGCGTCAAGGTGTCGAAGCTCACGTTTCTTGTTATGTGTTCCAGAAATTTTAATTGTCGCTATCTGATGCATAAGCACCCATTGTACTTGACGTCTTTGTTCCAGTATTCCGTCTATGGCAGTGCTTCCAAACCTTTTTTCAACCAATGCCCACTTTAGGCACAAACTTTCTCTCAACGATCCCCCCCGTCAAATTAAATTTTGAAAATTATATTGAATTCAGCTTTCATAGCAAGATAACACTTAGATATTAACATAAATGTATTATAAATTCCAATGATTAAAATACTAAAAAAAAAAATTAAGTATCTGTCTATATCTCTGAGATGAGATATTAGGATTATTTATATTATTCCAACTGTTATCCTCATCTTTATTACAATATTCAAAACATTTCGGCCGTTGTACGCTTCGGCCTTCTTCAGGTGATTGAAATTTCGAACCGAAAACTTTATTTCGTCCACCGGGATAGAATTTTCAACAAAATCTTTTATTTGGTAGCTCAATGTTTTCAAAGCGATGGTTGACTTTAGTGCCTTCTGGTTAAGGTTCTTACACTAGATTCCACGCTAATTCGAAGGAATCGTAGATTTCCTCGTTTTGTAATTTGCAGCCGATTTCTTTGTTTAGTAAGAAGCCACGTTACAGCGTTGAGGGCACATTCAGCATTCTCTGAATTTGGAAATGCAATGAAGAAAAGTTTGTTAGTTTCCCACAGCTTCAGAAATGTCCTTTTGTCGCCAATATTGAATACTTTTTTTTTTAAATTTGAAACACATGATTAAATACCTTCCACCCCACTGTGTATATTCACCTCCCCCAAATTAAATCAATTCTCTCAATACCGCCTTTCAATATAACAGAGCCCACAAGGAGGCGCTAGTCCCCACGTTGAGTAGCACAGGTCTATGTTATTCTACACCTCCTTCTGTAGAACCACACATTGCCTGTCTCAAGTCTCCTCATCATGTGTGAATTTTGCAAAAAATGGCAGCACGTTTTTAATATTTGGAACGACATTTCTCTCTCTCTTAACATTATGTTTAGTTTCTAAAAGGCATCTTTCACTATTCACGTACGCATTCGGATTTGTGTTAGATTTCCTTTCAATTGTTTCGACACTATTGAGTTTTAGGAGCTTATTGAAATTTAATTTGTATTCTTTTAAATTCTATTTTATTTGTGTTTGCGCGTTCATGTATGCTGAGTTCATTTACTAAACATTTCTATTTTCATCATCTACTTTCTAGACTTATCCTCATTTGCCCCTAAAATACCTTCTTGTCCAATCAATTTTAATGAATATTTAATATCTCATTATGCGGATATAATAAAACATACGGCATTGTTTAGGAGTTATAACAGCAACATTGGAGTTACTCTATCAGATTACCCAGCTGCCGAGTCTCTATCCATAGACAGAGCCTTGAATCATTCTCTGTCCGAAGACGGAGGTCTTGTGACACTCTGCCCGAAGACAGAGGTTTTGTTTTGATGCGAACCTGGGATAGACTGCGATGTACTTCCCTTGAATCAATTTGAGCTATTTTTTTTATTATTATTTAAGGCGTCTTGCCTAGTTTATTTTGTTTTACCGGAGATCACTCCACATCACAGAAAAATACATTAGATAAGCCAAGAGATGACGGGTCGTAAAATAACTTTGCTGGATCAAGCTATATACCTGCATAATTACTACTTCATTATTTTACACATTAATATGGCCTCCTTGATATTTACAACATTGATCTAAATCACTTATCTAAAATTTGGCTTTGACATTACTATCTTTCTTTGCTTGAATATTGTATTTCATTCTCGTCCACAGATCATTTAATAACCAACTACAAGATTTCTATTGGGTTCCTATATGGAGAGTCTTGGTACGATTCCAATTATTTTGTGTCTTTGGAAGCGTTTACGGGAATGTGGTCTATAATCAGCTTTGCATATTATGCAGGAGTATTATCTTGTAAGAATGCACCTTTAGTTTAAATCTTCTTGCCATCTGTACACCTACAGATACCTCTTGTCTAAGAACATCAATTTGACCCCAACATCTGCTATGAATGGAATTATAATTTTACTACTTACAATACTAACCAAAATCATTACTTCCAATTATAAGTCGTGGCATTTGATTGCTTTCAGGAAGGTATCAAACTCTAGCCCGGTCACTAAGTCCATGCATTGTAGCTCTATATTCATCACTAAAGGTTACTGTCTAGAAATCACGTTTCGTATAGTATTTCAATAAAATGAATCGTTTCTTTATGATGTTTACTTAAATATGCATATATATATATTTTTTTGCTACTTTTAAAATTAATAATCTGCTTCTTTACTTTTGTTTCAGTCCGGAACACAAAATGAAAATATGTACTGGCGGGTCAATCCACTTTTTTATTACCATTTTTAATTTTTCCCAAATCTGT